>WHYT01017258.1:337669-409732 GCA_009806455.1 Tetrax tetrax | reverse complement strand
GAGTTGTAGACCACTGGAACAGGTTGCCCAGAGAGGTGGTGGATGCCCCATCCCTGGAAACGTTCAAGGCCAGGCTGGACGGGGCCCTGGGCAACCTGATCTAGTCAGGGAGGTCCCTGCTTCTTGCAGGGGGGTTGGACTAGATGACCTTTGAAGGTCCCTTCCAACTCTAACCATTCTACTGACATGATTGCAACCCATTATTTCAGGTCAAATTTAGTAGCTGTTTTTGCAAAGTTGTATATTGCCTTGAACAGTGGTGTAAAATATGCTTTTGGCAAGCAAATAAGCATTTCAAATGAAACTTAAATTGTTTTGTTTTAAACTTGGATATTTTGCTAAAAAATGCAAGTTATTGTGTCAGTTCCTTTTAACTGCCTCTATCCATTTGTATTTGCTCATTATTGTCTGTCATAAGTTATCCGTTAATATTGCTTGCAATTTGGGGGCATTTTTAAATACTTCTTACATAATATATGAAGTTTAAGTTTGTGAAATTGCAAAATAGAAAAAGAAAGTGAGATTTTCCTTCAATATACAGTTTAATCTGCAAGACCCCTGTTATGCTTATTAAGTGTTAAAAGATATTTCAGTCTGTTTTGTATGTTAAAAACCAGTTTCCTTATCAGGCTAGGTGTTAAGGATGGCTGAAGCAGAGCTCCCATTGCACTGGTGACTTTAGAAGCATAAATGTGATTGCCTCAAAATAGGATCAGTGGGCATAGCACTTTTTGCAGTAGTTCAAAAACTTTAGGGGAATTCTAACAGGAATGGTGCACGCTGACACTCTAGAAGGAAATTCCTTTTTGAGTGTGTGAGGCCGGGAACACAGAGACATATTTGAGCAAGTCATTGCTGGGACCGCTCTTGAGGTTAACTCTTGTGTCCCTCCTCCCTGCAGTTCCATATTGATACTGTGAGGTATATTGAGAAGAAAACAGGTTTGAAAAATTGTTGGATTAAACAGGAAGTTTGTGTTTGGTGTCAAATGGGTACTTGGATATTTATTAGGTTCCTTTTATGTATGTGTGAGTAAGAATAGCTATATTCAAGGGATAGACTCTTTGTTTCTTCAGTGGTCTTCATACTGGAGCTATGGAACAGCATCGCTACTGTTGGAAGCAAAGGTTTGGCAACTTTGCACGCTCTCCAGCACAGTCAGCTAATGAAGAGAAGCACTGCCTTTCTGGGGGTAATACAAAGCAGGTGTTGTGCATGTATACGTACACCCACCCTTTATCCCCCAGTTCATCTGTAATCCTCCTGATTTGCGTTGGACGCTATTGCCTGATCCTATTCTGTGCCAGTATGTGTAACAACACGATTTCACTTTTGGAGAGGTAGGTGGATTTGGACAGCTCTTTATCAATTCCTGAGGACACAGAGTCACTTTTCCCAAATGGCTCCGTCTCTAATTAGTGGGCACAGAGCCTTGCTAAGAAATGTATTTCTGGCAGAGCTCCACTTTCACTGGGTGGGTCAGGATTTTCCTGATTGTTATTACTGTACTTCATATGTGATTGATTTTGCTCAGCTGAATATAATCTGCTAGTTTGCTTGGGTTTTTTTTGCTATTAGTGCAAATTAATCTTTGGTGGGGTAAACTTTTCAAGGTTTTTTTTTGTTTGTGGATTTTTCGGTTTGGGGATTTTTTTTTTTTCTTTTGTTTTTATGTATTTCAAAATGTACTACTAATAGCAGCCATTTCGGTAGATAGGAAGCATGCCAGCTTCTCTGGTTATTTGCATTACTTTGAAATTATTTAAAGACCATAGTCCAGTCATGCTTTAAATTTACCTTTCTTTAAAAAGGATAAACTTGTTACTTAACTGGCTCTGAGCAGGGATGACAGTAAATAAATAAGCAAAAGTCTCTGTCTAGTTATTTTTAGCTTAACTATACTTCTTTTCTTCTTAGTTCAGTTTACGATGAGATGAGAACGACAAATAGCTTAAATTAGTGTGTAGCATTTATATCTCGTTAAGTTTCCTGCACGCAGGAAAATGATTATACGTGGAATGCATCTAGAGGCTGATGAGTTTGCTATAATTATGAAGGTAGATGTAGTGAGATTAAAACAACTCTTTAGACTCTCTGAGGAATTCCTTCTCTCCGCATTGCTATTGGGTTAACTATTTTCAAACCAAAGAGTTATTCAGCATTCACTTCTGATATTTTGGGGAATTGCCTCAATTACTGCATAAGAGATTGATTGGTAGCTCTAGTATTAGCATTTATAGGTGGTAACTAATTAAATTCTACATGCACATGGGTGGATAATAAAGACCCCTTTGCATCTCATTTATTAAGACAAATCTCTAGTGTAATTATCATTTTATTATTATTTAGCATACTTAATAACTCTTCTTTGTCTGTTGAATAATCTTCTAATTCTTTCCAAAATATAGACTGAACAGAGAGATAATCTCAGCTCTTCATCTTGTACAAAGTTACAATTCAGTGGTTTTAGTTTTGGTTTATGCTTACTTTTGTCTTTCAAAAAGTAAATTTTTGTTGTTCCAGCTTGCAGTTTTTCAAATAATGTTTCAAATTCCTAGGCTGGCTTCAGATATTTAATAGGCAGTGTGAAGCATTTAGCTGAGAAATCTTGAACATACACATGGGTTCAATTTATCACTTCCTGTACAGGGAATAGTTGGCAAGGAATTTGTGAGAATGAGACTAGGAATATTTACTATTTGATAAGGAATGTTGAAAGAGTTTCCTTGATATTAGGGTAAGAGTAGATTAGAAATTGATCTTCCTTTCATTTTGATTATGGTTATTTTTGTTTGTGTGCTAATTTTTTTTTTTTTGCTGCTACCTTCTTTATTACTTCTCAGTGTGATTAGGTGTTAATTTTACTGGTTGATATTATATGTAACCATGAAACAAATTATTTTAGGATTATTCTCAAGTAAAAAATCTAACACTTAAGCTTTTAGACCTTGAATTGCTGCTGTTCTGTCTCCAAAGTCTTCCCTTCCCCAAAGTATTCTCTCTGCATGCTTTTTTCCATGTGCCTTTATTTATGTATTAGTAATGTGCATGTATATATTTATATACAGTTGTCCAAATGTAGTCTGTGTAAGTGCTTAGGTTATTATACCCTTATTTTCACCTGAGGAGAGATCTGGAGAGATTAAACTGAGACTTGAAAAAGCTTTCCATCATTCTAGTTGGTCAACTTGAAGTTTGCATACACGTTTCTATAAATTAGGGAGATGTATATGCAGAGTCGTACCTACATCCTGATTGCCGTTTCATTCATCTTTGCTGCAGTTAGATTTTTGCAGTTTTCAACCTGTCAGTGTTTTTATTTTCCTTGTTTTCATTTTCGTTCACCATGCTGCTTCTTGAGTCTTTTAAATCAAGCTCAACTGCCTTTTTGGTTTTTTTTTTTTTTTTTTTTTTATTTTCTGGACATCCACAACTTTAAATACAGCCAAACAGATGTTCTTCCTTTCTGTCCTATGCCTGTTGTTACTATAGTTTCACAGAGGTTTGGTTGACTTTCATGTGGTGTTACTGATTTCTAAAGGAACATGGGATTTGGGGATATCTTTTTGCTATTCTTTTGTAAGACTCTACTGTACTTGTACAAGTGGTAATTTTTGAAATCTTATATATTGACTATTTTGGTGTGAACTTTTATAATAGCAGAAGTTTCACCCACAATTGCAGGGCGATTCTCTCTTTGTAGAGGTGTTCACGCTTCCAGTGGAAAAAAAAAAACAGGATAAGTTCATACTTTGCAAGGAATTGTATTTTCCCTTAAATATATTCCTAGATGTTGCTGTTGCATTTTCCTGAAGCTTCCCAGAAATTTGACCTAGAATAAAATGGTTTTTTTTTTTTATAATCTTAACTTTGTGGATATTTAGTTGTTATTTACCTTCTATGCTTATAGTAATGCCAAGCCATAGTTTGCAGCCACACAAGGGCCTTCTGGCACAGAGGGCATGTTTACATGTTTACATTTTTCACTGCAAGTTGAAATCACTATCTGATCCAAATTTTTATCAAAGAAATGATCATAAAAGCAGACCTTTGAAGAGAGAGTAGTTAAATGTCCTGGTGGGTTTTTAAGATGTTTTATGAGACAGCTATTCTTAGGCTAGGTCAATTTGTACATTAACTATAAACAATGTCTAACTTTTTTAGTTTCTTGAATTTCCAACGTCCATTTTCCTTAATTCTCAGGTCTCTTGATGTGAAATGATGATATGCCATAGGAAAAGGGAGAAAGTGTTGTTTTTCTGTGGTCGCTAAACCAGTAAATGTGTGTTTGCTTTGCAGTCATAGAATGAGTGTCCACTCAAGTTAGAGATAATGCCTTTACAGTATGTGAAGGTTTTACTGAACAACTCAGCGGTGCTCACATTTTAGGATGTAAGTAGGAGCACTGAGAGCAACTTTGTAGTAGAGGTTTTCTATGCTGTTGTCAGTTCATCTGGGGTTCTGGAGGAATGCATAGCAAAAAAAGGATGGTGCATCAGTGATAGCGCACTAGACTTTCTTTATTTCGTCTCTGCAATCCTTGAAAACAGAAATAATTGTCAGTAGGATTGAGGTGGATGTGGCTGGGAGAGAAACTTTGTGCAGGGCTGCCCACACTGTTCCAGCTTTTGTAGTAGACAAAGATCAGTGTGGTTTGATTTATCTCATTTCCTGTTGTTACAGCTACTTTCTGCCTGTGTGTCTTATGGCTTTTTACCTTGATTGATACTTTTTTACATACTTTGTTTTTGTCAGTAAATGCTTAAGAATTAGGATGGAGTTGTAGGGAGGTGTGTGTGCTAATATTTTTCTGCCTCATGGATAAACTTGTATTATGTTTTTTTAAATTGTAGGAATTATATGACTACTTATCTATTGCATTCTGTGTAGATCTGTAAAAATTTTTTTTTTGTTTTTTTTTCTCTCTAGTAAGCTGTTTTCTGTTACTTCAAAAATGTCTTTGGTATGACTGTTCTGTCACATTTTGCATTAAGGTCACCAACTAAGGTCTTTAAATACCTTAGTCGCTGAAGACCGGATCTTTGTATAAGTGACTGAAGATACAAATAACTTGTTTTGTAAAATGCCAAAACATCTGTGTCCCATTGGTGTGCTTATATGTATGTTAGCACAAACAGATGGAAAAAAGTTATTTAAAAAAAAAAAAAGCTTGCTTAAGAAATGGAGGCTGGTATACTGCAAAAAAAGCTTGTAATATGTTCCTAGATGACAGTGTAGAAACAGCCATTCTCTACATTTTATATGGTAGAGAATAAAGGTTCTTCTTTTGCCTGTATTTCTGTACCTTTTGTTTTTGGAGACTCCAGTTTACTCAAATTTTCATGATGATACACAGACATATTTTGTAGATTTGTCACTTTGATCTTTTATTCCGTACTGTATTTTAAGGTGTGCTGGTGGCAAAAATCCTTGGATTGTTAAATAATTCTGAAATTAAATCTGTGTTGTGAGAGCCTGACAAGCAGAGATTGAAATAAGTCTGTTTCTGAAACTACAAATTTGTATTGTTAAATAGCTATGCAACTCTAGCTTCAATGTGCTTTTATTTTTATATTTTAATTTAGTATTTGGTAACAAGGACATTTTGCAAGAACTTTGAAGCACTGCTTAAAATAAACTATATGCCGTGAAGACCAGGCCATTCACATAGCTGGTAAAGATGGAAATTTCTATTGGAGAGCTCCTATCCCTGCCAAAGTGACCTTGGTTGGTGGAAAGATGACAGAGTGCTTTCCTGGCTATGCCTGACAGCGGTGCGATAGCAGCACATTTGACAAATCACTCCCATTAAAATGGGGGGCACTTTCGGCGGCACTGGCATCCCTATCCATCAGTCCTGATTACTACACAAACGTCAGCCGTGGCACAGAGCACATTTGTCAGAGGGAGTAAAAAGCAGTTGTTAGTAAGAGCACTACCTGTCATACTAATGGACTAAAGCTTGCTATGTTGTGACTTGCAGGTTCCAGCAGATTTGCAAAATGGCCTAACCAGTACTTTGAGAAAACACTTTCTGTTTGTGGAGCGCGATGGGATAATTAAACAGGGAGAATTACAAACTTTGGGTATGGATGATTGAAAAGTTTCTTGAGTGCTTTGGCTACCTGAAGCATATTTGAGAGATTATGTTTGATAGAATGCTGATGCAGTAGGGAATCAAAATACATACTGTAAAAATTCTTTGAAATGCTGAATTCAGGTGGTTTGTGGGTTTTTTTATGGCAGTGGAGACACTATATGATAGGAATTTGTTCAAAAATATAAATAATTGAAGAATTGGTTATGAACTGGTATTTTCAATCATAACTACTTATTCTTGCATCTTTCACCTATTTGTATATGTGTGTCCAACCACTGGAAAGTCAGAAACTTTATCATAGAAGGTAGACTTCTTCATCATAAAAGATAAACTAAATATGGAAGTGATTTAGTTCATTGCCAAATAGGTCTGCCTTAACTTACAGTGCTTGTTTAATTTCATTAGAAAGATGTTTTGAATACTTATTT
Source organism: Tetrax tetrax (assembly GCA_009806455.1). Lineage (NCBI taxonomy): Eukaryota > Metazoa > Chordata > Aves > Otidiformes > Otididae > Tetrax > Tetrax tetrax. The sequence goes on along the minus strand of WHYT01017258.1, from coordinate 403,204 downwards.
ACATAATTTAGCTTCAGATGTGAGCCTGTGCACCTTCATTTTTCACCTTTAGTCTTCTTCGAAAACAGTTATCCTTCTTCCACATAGATAGAATAAACCTTAGCAAAAATAAATGTGTGTAAACCTGAACCCCATCCAGTATAGTGGATACATCAACCTTCAGATGCAGTTTGAGTACATCCGTTTCTGTCTGTAAGACACTAGTAGCGTGAATGAACAATTATTGACTTTTCGTAAGGATTCTCTCTGTCTTAACTATAAGAATGTCCATAGTCCAGAAGTAAGTTTATTAATACCTTTAAACCAGGTGAGCAGTATAGTGATTTCTTCATGTCCTGGTCATACTCAGAGTTCTTTAGCCTAAGTCTTAGAAGACTGGGAGAACATGTACTGAAAATTTCTTGTATCATATAAGGTAGAGCCATTGTCTGTAATTGATGTGATTGTGGTTTTCTTTTATTTGGTTTTACTATTCTGTATAATTCATAAAGGATAAAGCCCCTGAAGATTTCTGTATAATAAATAAGGAATTCTACAGAAAGATCATAATTTTGTAGTAAATTAAATCACTGTAAATCGTGATTTCCATATAGACCAACTGATTTTATCCTTATTGAAGACAGTAGGCCTATTCCATAAAGAAACAGCAGAACTCTGGTACGACTTCTGTATTGTAAAACTGCCATTCCTAAGACCTTATTAAAAACAGAATTATTCTGCTTGTCAATCACTTATTAGTCAGTATTCAGTGGATAATAGATTTAATAAACCTTTACTATCTAAAATAATAAAAACTTTGATTTGTCTATTCTTAATCGTGTAAAAATCTAAAGGAAGCTAGGGATTATATCTATATTAAAAAAAAATAGAATAGCTCAGTTCACATTTCCAATCTGTTTCTGCTTGTTGTGCTTAATTCTACATTACATTCTCAGAAATGGGGTGTTATGATGGAATCACTTGCGTGGCTGTAGTCCTGCTACATCTCTTAAGGGTAAACCTTTTGAAAGCATTTAGCAAACAGGTATTTAAAAATTGTGTACTTCTTCCATTTGAAGAAGATATTGCACAATAGCAGGAAAAGTAATACTAATGTTCTATGATGTAGCTTTTGCTTAAGTGAACTGTTGGTCCTACGATGAGTATAATATTAGTGGACAGTAGAGCCTGACAGAGCTACTGAACATTCTACGCTAATAACTAATACTGGTAGACATTTTAACATAAACTTTTGTTACAATGTCGAATTACTACTGTTTCAAATCTAGGTCATGGAATCGTGTAAGATTCTTTTTAGAAGTTCAGAAAGAAGTATTTCACCACCTAAGATTGTATATGAACCTCTGTGGCACAGCTTTAATAAAAAATAACTGCCTTTTAAAATGCCAAATAAATATATGAATGAATGTTGTGAGACTTAAATGTATTGTAAAGAAATTTTTCTCATAATAAATAGGACTAATTTTATTTTCATCAGATGATCATAATTTCTGCATTGCAAAGAGAAACTGAGCTATAAATTTTCACCAGTGAAGTCTTCATATTTTAGTGAGCTTAAAGATGGATACAGTCTTGTCATTTTGTGGTTGTGTCAGAACATGTGTTGAAGGTGGGCAAGTAACAAAATTACTGTTCTTAGTTTGTAGAATTCTAAACATAGCAATATTTTCCTCACAGGAACTTGAGAATCATTTTTGGGAAAAAAAAAAACAGAAAGAGTGAGACGTTTAAGTTCAACCATGTTTACATTTCTACTCTTCAGAGGTTTTTTCAGAATCAGTACTTTTTATTTTTGGCAGTGCTAATACTGTTTTCAACACAGCTTTTCTGTAGAAGAATTTCTACTTCAGATTTCAAACCTTTTGTCTTGACTTGAAACAGAATACAGATATGAGATAGTGAATATCTCACAGGGAATGAATAAAATAATATGAGTAAGAAATCTCAAAAGCCATCAGTTGCTAATTTATTTGCCCATGTGGAGTTTTTGTGATATATTGGGTTTCTTCTTTTCAGAAGTTTCACCTCCCAGTTGTCCTACCTTAATTATTAGCAATTTAAATAACAAAGCCTTTTTCTGAACACTGTAGATGTTAACAAAAATTTAGCCTGGGGGAAAACTGTCTTTGATTTTTCAGTTGCACATAGGTTTTTATGAAGAAGCTTTCTTAAGTATTAGTTTTCTTTTTGTGGATGGTTAAACTTCCATTCATTAGGAAAGAGAAAAGGAAATTCATCTGAAGTGGGAAAGACATTGGTATTTCTGTGCATCTCCTTGAGATACTTTGACTTTGTATTTTGGACTACAAGCTCAGTATACAGAAGTCATTTTATACATTGGTCCAACTGACTGACGTCTTTGAGTGAATATTCACAGGTTATTGATTACTGTGTATGCTCTCTGTTTTAAGTTTAAACTGCTCTTCTGTTAAATAGAAACTATCCATTTCTTACATTGTACAATAAACTCGGAGATCTCTTGCTCTTTGTCCAGTAATTAAAATTATATTTAGAACATTTGATGCAGTGCTGCATTTGATACCAAGTGAAAACAATGAGATTAGTTTGATATGTGAGCATTCTTCTTTGCGATCTTTGAATAAAGCCAAACCACCTCCTGGATTATTAGTAAATGTCAAGTGTGTTACCTGGGCACATCATTGCTTTATTTCTTTATGATCTTCCTGCTTTGGGAAGTATTAGTATGTTTTTTGTTCACTCATTAAATTAAGATTGGGTTACTAGAATAAAATCTTCTCTTAAAAAGGTAATTGCAGTGTGTTTCAAAATGCAACACTAAATCTAATTTAAGTTACTGAGATTCCGTTGAAACACAGTTCTCTCAGCTTTCTTTACATCAGCAAATGTGTGGTAGTAATTCTGTACCAAAAGATCAAAAAAGCTTTTTGGTGTGTGTGTTTTACTGGAAAGATCCTATTAAAATTAGATCTTGCTGGTGAAAAGTGATTTCTTAAGATTATTTTGAACCTATGAAATTAAGTGAAGGATTACATAGATATTATGTATTTCTTACTTTATTGTATCCTGATGTGCATAAAAATGTCGATTTTTGTACTTTTGCATTGTTAATACAATGGCTTGAGAAGATAAACGTTCCTTCCATTGTTACCTTATTGCTCTGCCATCTGCCATTCTCTCCCCCGACCCCCCCCCTTCTGAGTAGATATAATCAGTTGTGTCTGTTGTCTCTGTATTTCTATTAATAAATGTAGGCCATGTTTAGCTCACCAAGCCAGATAAAGAATGTCTCTAAATGTTATTGGAATTTGCACACAACCAAGAACATATGACATAAAATGTTCAATCAACTAATCCAAATCTGCAGTTAGCTCTTTGAATTTGATCATCTTCCAAAACACATTGAAAGTCAGGTTGACTTTAAATTTTCTGCTAAATGGAAATTTCCATACCACTTTTCTGCCCAAAATGTACCAGTTTGGGTAAGAAATGAAATTCATGACTATCAGCATGAACTCTGAGCAGTCTGTCAGTTCTCAGATCAGCTGTGCCTTAGGAAGGTAAGCTGGAGTTTGAAACCTCCAGGCATTTTCTGGGGTTTTTCTCTCCTAAGGCAACGTGGAACAATTTGTAAGGCAAATTCTGGCAGACTGTCATGGAATCTGTTGAAAATAATGAACTGTGACAGCTGGGTTTTCCAGCTAACTCTCATCTTCACCAGTGAACTCCTCTAACAATATTTTTACTGCATTCCACTGCATATTGGAATACAATTATAGGGATATATGAGGAACGGTTAACTTAATGATTGTTCTGTGGACTGTTAAGGAAGCCCTGAGGCTGATAGATCATAGCATCATTATATCTCAGAAGTTAATAAGGCAGGGGTGTGGTCAGTAGACCATTTTGAAGGCTTTTGAAGTATGTTCACTAGCGCAGCAAGGAATCATGATGATAGTCTACACTTTGAATTTTGTTAATGTCAAGTATTCATACGGCAGCGTAGGGGTAAAGCCGTGTGAAACTGGTAAAGGGGAATGCTGTGTAAAATAGTGGGAAGCTTAGAACTTTGCTGCTGCAGTAATGAGAGGAATCTTTTCAGGTACACACCTTTGTGTTAATGAAGTGGTACTTCATCTGATTATTGAATTATTTATTTCAGAGTATTTTCTTTGTATGTAGCTTATAGATTTTGTCGATTGCATACTAGTTTAGCATGTGTTTTATGTTTTTGCATACTCTTCATAGAATGCAAATAGGCTCATCCATTTGCACATGGTTTACATGGATAAATGTGTTCTTTCATTAAAATTCTGTCTCTGGCATAACTAGTGATAGTGTGCTAAAATGTGAGACTGTTCATTCAAATGTCAAAACTGGAGAATTAGGCCTTAGCTGATCTTCCTTACTTTAAATCCATACATGTCTGCTTTTTTTTTTTTAATTTTTTTATATTAAAATATGAAGGAGATAGGAAAATATTAAATGTGTTGGAGTTCTCTGCTAAAAATTGATGTTTTGTAGAGGACAAGCTCTTTTTTCAATATACTTTTTTAAATGAACATTACTAGAATCATAAAAATTTGCACACTTTTGCCTGTACATGACTTTGATGCATCCTTGAAAGGAGGGTCTTATTATTTGGTTTGGAAAATTTATTTGTCCTTTACCTTGCTCATGAACTTCTATTTTTGTGATAGGCTGCCTGAAAATAGTGAAACAATAGTCTCTGTAACTGTGTGAGTTCAACTCCTGTTCAGGTTTTGATGAAAAACACTGCTTGCTTATCTACAGGATTTCATGCTGTGTTCAAAATATTCCACAAAGGGCTATTAAAGCTGGTGGAGAAAATTCATGAGGCATTCCTACCAGCGAGTGTGTTCTCTAAATTATTTACCTATTTGTTCTTAGTCACATTGTATTAGTTTGCCATTTCTTACAACAGTGTAAGTTTATTCTTTATGAACATGGTGAGTTAAGAAAGTTGTTAATGCTTTCTTTTTATTGTGCAGGCTGACCTACCTGATTAGATAATAGTAAAATAATCCTTAAAAGGGTAAAAAAGGATAAATATTTTATTTATCTGTATTTTAAAATGTATGTATATGAAGGAATTTTGTCAATAAATTTAAGATTCAGTGTCAGTTTTGCTCTATTTTATACTGTTCTAGTTCAAGCTTTAAAGTACGTTTTGTTTAAAAAAGGATAGGGAAGAGGCAAAGAGTTCTTTAGATGTGACAATTGCTTTAAGTGGTGTTTGCAGTGATGGAAAAGACAGCGATTCCCTGAGGAAGGAAAAACAGCCTTACAGTTATTTTATTCTCTGTATATACACATCTGAACAGCTAGAGAGGAACTTGAGTTGGGAATCATCACTTTTGTTGATGACTGTTTTGTCTTTTATTTATCTCTGTATTTTGAAACTTGCCAGTATCTTTGGTTTCACCCCCCAAATAAAAGAGTGGACAAGGTGAAATTAAATTTCATTTAAATCCTGACTTCTTAAATTTTCAGCATTATTATTTTGCTCATCATTCTTCTGATGTGAATTTGATGGACCTTTTGAAATTTGATAAGATGTGCATTGCTGTGATGAGATACTGCCGGGTATTCTGACCTCGATATTTATCCTTACTGAATTTCTACTGAAAAAAAAAAAAAATCAGATCTCTGCAAAATATTCTGAAACAAGTTTCAAGCAATAATTCCAAAAAAGAAAGAATTATAATCCTTTAATATAGGAATATTAATTTGATAGGCTATCTGTTATTGAATTTATGAGAACTCTTTGGTGCAAAAAATACCTTTCTGCTTAATGAAAAAAAAAAATTCTCCTCCTTTCTGATCAGATAGGTTTTTCGGCTGTTGTGGTGGGGTTTTCTATTACAATAACTTGTATTCTAGTTACACACGTCTCCCATCACAAAAGACAGTATATTTGTCTTTAGCCTATCAAGTTTGCATTTACTCTATAAAGGAGTCTAAGATTATAAAATTTAAATTTATTTTTCTGAAAACAGTAAGGAAATAAAATATGATTGTTAGCTCAATAGATCTATTTTCTGTTAAGGATGCAGAATTACCTCTGTGTTGCTTTCTCTTCCCATCTGTTCCTTACTGTCTCTTAGTTCTTTTCCTGATTGTATTGTAAGTAGATGTGGAAGAAAAAAGGATACCTGTAGTATTTTTCTGCTACAGACACACAACAGTAGTAGTCCTTAGTTACAGAACTTTGAGTCTGTACAATGACAGCAAGAGTGCATCATTGATGTAATCTTTCCACTGAATTAAATGACAAACTTGTTTTTTACATCAGCAGATAACAATTCTGCATTCTGGAAGTTAGATATTGCTGTGGAAGCCTATTCTTTTTGCCAGTGTTTCAAAATAATTCCTAGTGGGCAAACTTTTAGCTACTTCTTGGGGTGGGCAGAGTGTGGTTGTAGTGGAAAGGTGGTGGTGTGCAGTATAGGGTAATGGATGAGCTTGGAAATGGGGGACACGAGCTGAGCTTGCTCTTCATGAGCAGTGCCAAACGGAAGGCTGTTAAAGATTGAGAGAGCTGATGCCTGAGCTTTTTGGTGGAACTGTAATGCAAATATAAAGGGACAGGTACCATAAGAGTTACTTCATTTGTGAAAGTAGAGATGCAACTAGGAGGTAGCTTTGCTATTAATGTGGAGTTGTGACTGGTATTTTTTCACTCTTCCTAAGATATTGCCTTTGAAATCTCACTAAATGAAACATATTCTTTAATAACGGAAGTTAGTCCATTTTTGCAAAGCTCACTGTCACCCTTTCTGCTGCACATACCTGCTCTGGCGATTACTCTGTGTGCAGAGCTGACGTGCAAATGTAATAGCAAATATCATTCTGACTGAGGCATCTCAGTTGAGTTGGAGTCATTTGTATCCGGATGAACAAACCATGACCAAAGGCTACTTACACTAACTGCTTCTTTTTAATTTTACAAATGTACATCTCAAGAAATGACAGATGTTCAAAATGGGAAAGTAGGAGTTGGGTTTTTTTTAGTTTTGTTCAACATTTGGATAAACTAATGAGAAATAAGGAATAATGAATGAAATAGTTCATCACAAGTGTGTTTCTATATGAGCATTAAGAAAACAGGGTGAGATGTTTTTGCAGATGCAGTGTATTTTGTTGGAATAACAAACATCTATCTGTAACCATTTCAAAATCAATTTTTTTTGTGAATTCTTGTTGAAAAGTGCACTATCCAATTTAAATGTTAATTAGATAATACTTTGGTTGTGAATGAAGAGTTTTGGTACTAAAATATCTTTGTGTTCAATTTAAACATAAGTATTCATCATTTAACTTTGGCAACAGTAGAGTGTAAGGCGACTAGCTGCCAGCAGGGCTGACTTCGGAGTTGGGCAACAAGACTTCATATTGACTTATCTGAGAGTGGGGATGCTGAAATAACACACCCCATGCCTGTGGCTAGGGTATCTGGCAGTGCAGTTTACGTATTCCCTCCTCGTAATCTGAAAAGTAGCCATGACATTGGCTCCGGAGGGAGTTGCTTGGCAGCTTTCCCTGTGTCTGTGTGTGTGTAAGAGAGAGTGAGTGTGCTATAATTACTGACAATAGAATGTGGAGAGGGAATACAGAGGAAAAGGCTGAATTTTATTAAATTAAATGTTTTCATCAATAGCTAAGCAACATGCACATGTAACACTGTGAATTAATTATGGAAAATATTTGTTCTCCTGCAGTACATTTGCTGTGTAAATACTGCTAACAACAGTAAAGGCAGTTCTATTTTATGTATAACATTGCTATGAAATAAAGGTGAAAATAGGATAGTATAATTTCTATTAATTTTATTCTCCTTTCAGTATTGTATCTTTCTATTTGAAAAGGGGAAAATAAACTTTTGAGGCTTTTTGCCTTTCAAAGATGAACACCAGGGATAGTTGTTCTGTGTATTAGATATGTGAGAGAGAGAGAGGGTTTTTTGTTTGATACTTTTTGGGGGTCTGATTTGGTGTTTGGATTTTGGGGTTTTTGTTTGTTTTGGTTTTGAGGGTTTTTATTTTTATTTATAATTTTACTTTAGATGTGTCAAATAGTACGTAGGTGTTTGTAAATAAGATTTCCCCTGACGGAAATCCTAAAAATACAGTGTAATTCGTGCCCAAAGCTGGCAATGATTTTCATGGCAGGAAAATAGAAATGGCTTATAAACTAATTTAGCTTTAAAATATACTTGAGATTTGAGGGCTATTAAAGCTGAGGTGGTGATATCATTGCATGTATAATCAAATACTGTTTTGGTTCAGTTTTTTTCCTGATTTTTAAATACAGAGTTCATTTTGTTAAACTAACATGTGCATTACAGGCCCTGTATTTTTATTTCTTTCACTTCCCAGGTTATAGAATACTACCCAAAGGCATGCTGTGCTAACTTTTTACATATTTTTTTTTTTTTCTGAATAACGAGATGAAGTAATAATAGGCTGGTAACGGTATCTTTATATTTTACTTGAAAAATTTTATTTGTGATTTAAGCCAAGTAAATAGTAGCTAGAATATTTTACAGCCGGAGTTATGCGAGCTTCTAATGTACAGATTGGGTGTACAGTATGGTAGGAGAAAAGCACTTTACATCTGCTAGCGGTCTTTGCAGTACAATAGAGAAATGGGATTCTCATCCTTCATAGAAAGTGTCAAGCCTTTATATTTGAAAATAGATCTCCAACTTAGACTTCTATAGATGAAAAATAAGTGTAACCAAGTACCTAACTTTTTTGTGTGTGTTCTGAAATCAGACAGCATTATTTGCACAGTGCTGAACTGTGGATGGAGACTGACATGTCCAGACAGTGTTAACAAAGCCAAGTTAGTTACAGTACATGGTAAACACCACTGAGTGTATAAAGGCTAGACTGGGGGCTGGGATAACATGGCTTGTAATATATGTATAGTATTGCTTATTTCTGTGTTAAGAATTGGCTTACTTTTCAGGCAATCCCTTAACCACGTCCTGAGAAAACAGATAAGGTAATGCATGTGGAATCCAGAGTGTCTCGAGTCCATTCCACACCTGACAGCTCAGTTTCTGAGATTTTCTATCCAGTCCAAAGTTATTTTACTATCACAAGAAGGACTCTCCAGATTTGTGACAAATAGTGTAATACGAAATAGAAAATCCTTAATACTATTCTCTGAGTGTACTTACAGATGTGGAGGGAAGCTTTTTTAGCATATTCCTGAAATGGTTGCTGTCTATAGCTTTTTGAAGGATGCATTCCTCTTCACTTGGTCTGTTCAGTAACAATTTAAAAAATGTGGCACATCATCTGTTTCTCTGTCACTTCAAAATAAGTTTGAGAGATGCAAGGGAGTAGGGATTGCTTTCCTTGTACGGCTTCTTTAGCAAGTCTTATTTTATTCATGTTTTTCTGAAACACTTTTTTTCTTCTTTTCACTTGAAAATGGCCATTGTAGAGGCTGACATAACTAGTATTTATATAATAATATAATATTCATAGGGTATTTTTAAGTTTTGTGTGTGTTTGTGGTATGCATAACTGAAACATACACCTGGATTTTATTTCCTTTCTTTGAGTTGGGTCAGATGTTTACTTGTTGGTTTACTGGGTGATTTCTGAAAGGCTTATTGTCAATTTAAAAATAAATATAAAATAAAATTTAGATATCACAGTCTTTTAGGATAACCAGCTCTAAAGCGTGTAGTCCTTAAGGACAGAAACACTCTGCAGTATCTTTCAGGAATGGCTTGTTAGTCCTGTCTTGGGCCAGGCATCTTTCTCTTGTCTTTTCATTGTTAAGATTAAATTGCTATAAAACTTATAATCTGGCACACTATGTTGAAATCCTTTCCAAGAGTACCACATCCCTCCTAGCTGAAGAAACAAATTTGAGCTGGTTCTTAATTCAGTTATAACAAATCTATGTTGACTGTTTCTTATCTTTATTTCTTAAGTTCACAAAATTCATGTTTAGCAATTGGTTCCATGTCATTTGATATCAGAGTTAAGCCGACAGGTCTATTAATTTCCTTCTTCCCTTCTCCTCACTTTGTAAAGGCAGATATTGCTTTCTGTTCCTCTGGGATGCTTAGTCCTCTCTGAGTGTTCTGAGATGATCACTAATTGGTTAGAGATTTCTTTTTTTTTTTTTTTTTTTTTTTTTTTTTTTTTTTTTTTTTTTCCGAGTGGAGAACATGCACTTTTAATCTCCTGTTGATTAAAATACTTAAACATGGGCTTCTGTTTGTGAGTGAGTATTTTTATTCTCTGAAATGTGGCTGCTTATACTTAAAAGCTTTAGCAAGGCCATAGGAGAGAAGATTTGTCCACTGGTAACTGAATAGTACTGATGACTCCATTAAAATGAGTGTGCATACAGTATCTTGTCCTTATTGTTCCAGTTTTTCAAGTTTAAAATACTAAAACAAGGGCAAAGCTATCTCCAGCCTTTAGATTAAAGCAAAAGAAAAGAAGCCTCTCCTCATAAGACAGCTTTAAGACAGTATTTTTGTTACATTATCAGGTCTCATCAAAAGAATATGTAGTATTTTTTCCATAAGTAATCTTCCAGACTATTTACAAGGGAAACGTAAATCACCTATACTCTGTTTTGGTGACATGGTTAGGCTTTTTTTTTTAATCCATTCCCTATTAAAGTTTTTGCAGTAAGTTCTTAATATGGTTTATAAAGACTGTCAGTTTTTAGTAATTATGATCTATCAATCCATGTGCAAGCTTATGAATCCAGTTCCTATGCTAGCACTCTTCTGCAATAACTTAACACAACCTGAATATGTTGGTAATTTCCATGTGATTTTCCCTTTAATTATTTTTTGCAGTTAGACACGTTTATAATAATTAGTAAGGGTCTTGAAGTGTCAGTGGCAAGAGTAGACTCTGAGTCAATTAAACTAATATTTTATCACATGCATTTGTGCAATTCCTTATTGCATAGTGTGGAATTTTCTGTTCTTGGTGTATTACTTTTTTCTTACATGTTCTGAAGTTTTGCCTAAACCATGCCGACAGCACTACATGAGGCCACACTGTAAGCTGAAGGACTAAACTGTTGAGGTCTTAAGCTGTTTACTAATGTTCTCTGGTGAATTGTGGCTTCATATTAGCCATTTAATTTTATGAGGTAAGTAAGAGATTTTAGCACTAGTTTGAGAACATTGATCTCATGCTAAAGAGTTAAGTTTCGTAACTTTTCAAATAATTGCTTCATGTTTAAATATACAACAAATGTGCCTAGAGAGTAAGATTTTGGTTATAATGGTGCTTACTTTCCTTATGCTCCTGTATGTGGCTGCAGGTAACAGCAGCTCAGCCTCGTGATGAATTTTTTAGTGTATTGAGAGGCATAAGCAGCAGAAGTGGTAGTGGACTCATTTCATATACTCCATTTCCTACGTAACATTGAGAGAGACTCATGGTGTGGGGAATAGAGCACAATCTGCTCTGTATGCCCTCCATGCATCAGATTGCTCTTGGAAAAATACCTCAAGAGATCATGACATCAGTATCGCTGTTAGAAACATTCTGGGACATTCTCTTGTTTTGCAGTCTGAATTGAAGTGTGCTTCTCACTAAGGCATTCCAGTTTCAAGCAACTTGTAGTTTTATCCCATATTTCTGCCCAAAGCCTTAAATATTTTCTGTAACAATTTTGATTAGGGCATGGAGGTAGATGGTCTTGAAAGGTCCATTGCAGCCCAAACCATTCTATGTCTAGTTATCTGAAAAAGAGATTCCTTCAGTTGTCAATCCTCATCTAATTTCTGTTAGCAAAACATGAAGGACTTCGTCAGCAAACTGCAGGGCAAGGAAGGGACTTCACTCTCTTAAAACAGACTTGCTCCTTTATTTTTTTTGTGTCAATGGTCAGAAATTGTTACACTCCTAGTGTAACAAATCACCTGGGTGAAAGAAGAGCACCACTTTTGCCATAAGATTTTAATCCCAGATGATAACATCCTAAATCGGATTCAATTCACAGAGGTACAGAAATCATCACAATTGTATAGACATCTGTAAATCTTGTTACTTTTTCAGGACTACGACAGATGTTCAGTGGGGAAGTAACATGTCATGCTTACTGGATTTTAGAATCACTGTGTCATTTGGAAGAGCTCAAATGTCATTGTAAGGAAATAAACAGGAAGATGTACTACAGAGAAGCAGTATCGAATGGAAATTGGCTGAGAGGATATAAATGTAATTAGTGAAACATTTTCATGACTAGTAAAATTAGCACCCATTTATACATGTTATACACTTGAACCCTTGTTGACACCTGAGGCTGGGAAAATATATCTGCTAATCAAAACATGTAATTATATCCTATGAAGCTGAAGTAACACACTGAATCCTTGCTCTTCATGGTGTTAATGATTTGGGAAACTCATTTACCCAATCAGCTCAGTTTGTCCTTTCTTGATGTATTTCTGTTCCCCAAAATAGTAAGATCAGGGACATGCTAAAGTGATTAAACATCAGAACTATGGAAGAGTGAACATTGCACAGATTGTTAGTTAATATTGATATCATTAAAGAAGAAGATACTCTCAACAGTGAGGGGAAAAAACCTCTGGTTGTAAAATAAGCAAAGCAAAATAAATTATGTGTTAACTTACTGGAGAATTAACATTCCTGGAGACCTTTAGTATAGTTGAGGAGTTGATAACTTCTAATTTCTTGCTGGCATGACCTTAAGTGTCTGTCCTCAGAGTCCAAATCTACATCTAATTGAAGATTATGATGGTCTCACAGACAAAAAAAAAAACATAAAGAGGAAAAAAGTATAAGTGATTGGTTATGTAGAGGTTTGGGCCTATTACAGGAGAATTAGCGAGGAAAAATGGGTTGAAAAAAATATACTAAGTTTAATGATACAGTAACAGATGAATTTTATTTTACAGCTCAATTCTAAAGTAGCATTATGCAGATGTGAGAGATGAGTAATACTAATGTAGAAAAACAATTTATTTAGTCTGCAAATAGTAAAGTATGTCACTGTCAGTGAAAGGTATGCTGCTATGGCTATTGATACGGTTGCCTCTCATCATCTTTTGTTTTGTGTATCCAGTTAGCACAAATTAGAATATGTGGAGGAGGTGGGCAAGGAGCATTGTTGATATAATATTTTGGTGATGAGAAGCAGAACCAGAAATTAACTGATTCACAGTAACATTAAAATTATCTTTAGTTCTTGCAGTTCAAAAGAATCTTCAGGCTAGTTAAATTATAAAGTTGATTGTAAAAAGGAGAAATGTGTCTACAGTAGGACAGATGTTATCCATCTTGATTATGCAGCTCTGAGAGGTACTTCTGAATAACCAGGCCTAAATATTTTTTAATCACCCTGGTTTTTTGTATATCTAGCTGTCTTAGATGAACCAAGCAAAAAAGAAAACAATGAGAGTTTATAACGATGCAACTTTACTATTCATGACTTTTTTTAGACTGTGACATTCAATTGAGAACATTTTATTTCTTTTTCTGGAAGACAAGATAGTTAAAATTTAAAACTAAATAAACATAGTATACATAATGTTTATTAACCACAAAGTCCTGTGAATAACACTGTAGTATGAAAATGGATTAACTATTACAGATATATTAACATATTTAGTCTTAAGATGATTCTTAGAAAGCTGGAAATGAGCAGAAAATTTACTGCTTCTAATTTTTGAAGGTAAATTAATTCAGTATCTCATAGTTCTATTGATATCATCTTTCTTCGTACTGTAATTTCATGTAAGGGAGACTGGCAATATTTACATACTGTATTTGCTATATGCAGTGTGGTTGCTGTCCTCTATTTCTCGCTTAGGTCCACTAATCTCCTGTTCTTAGATGTAGACTCATGGAACATCATAGATGTTTTGGGAAAATCCACAACCTAAGTCCTCAGGAATTATATTTAAATGCTTCTCGTGCGTACTTTGAAATAAAATAGTGCGGTCTAAACAAATTGTCTAAATAAATAGAACCAATACAGTAATGCGTAATAGCACATTGTGTCTGTATGTATCCATAAGTAGTCTAGCACATGAATATTCTGTTCGTTACTGCTAGTTGCTATTATTTATCTACTGGAATTGTAGTGAATGCTCTCTCAGTATATTCTCTCTGTGATGTGATATGTGGCAAGTCGTCTATGTAAGTTGTCGCAATTACTGAAAAAGTCAGTGTGCTGTTTCAATATCAAGAAGGCTTCACTTCTCTGTTTAAGGAATTGTTAGGTATGATTTTCAGATCTATGAATTTAAAGTTTAGTGGCTCTGTATGTTTCTTATCTCAAACTAGTGGTGGGTTATGGAATCTGAGTACTTGTGCAATGAGCAGACTACTTCTGACATTCAGAATCCAGGAACAGAGCAATAGAAATTTGATGAAAAGTAGTGGAAGTGACTCTCTGGGGTTTTCTGACATATTGGAGATGTAGGCTTGATCACAGGCCTTGGGTTCTCTTTGTAGTGGATCATTGCCTGGGCTGAACAACTCACACCTTAATGCAGCCAAGGATTGTTCATGCTTAGTGACATTTAAATTTAACATTTTCCCTGTCTACTTTATCAATTTATGTTATCTGGTCATGCAAGAACATTTTTTTAGCAAGGTTGTTTTTACGCTCTGTTCTGCGCATTAAAAGAACGAAGTGTCTAAAGCATAGCTTTAGTCTGCCTAATTCTGCACCTAGCTTGTGCTTGATGAAGCTATTTTGCAACTAAAGCTCTTGATTTCCTTATAGAATCAGTAGAAAGTGGTAGATGGTTTTGGATACTTGCCAGAGGAAGACCATTCTCTCTTGAGTTCACTTCTTTAGACAAGATATCCCTCTGAACATATCTCTGGAGTGCTTATTTCTCTCCACTGACTATTGAGAATAGAATTGACTTCACTGTCAAGAATCTGAGCATGGTCTAAGTTAGATAAACAAGATCCTACCCGTAATTTTTTTAGCACATGCTGGAGATGTTGACCAGTAAATAGCAGCTTAAAAGGGTTTTATCAGTGTCAGCTTGTAGAAGGAAAGGTTGTAGAGATGAACTTTGACATTCTTGTTTTTGAAAGGGCTTTCAGCTCTGACATTGCTTACTTGCACCTTTCAGGAATAGTATATTCCGCTTTGTAGTTGTACCTTTTGTGAAGTGCTGTTATTGCAGGTGTGATTTCCTAATGGTCTCTTCTCTATGTACCGGATAATTATCTAGGATTTGTCATTACTGAAAAATAGGATTTGGTATGTGGAAACTTAAATAGTTGCAAATACTTGAGATAAAATAATAAGACTGTGTAATTCTAAAAAAGCTCAGACAAAAAAAAAGGCCTTTTAGTTGTGAAAGACTGGTTAAAATGTTTGAGTGCCATTGGTTGCTTCATCAAGGAATGGATGAACCGTATCACGCTGTGGTACTTTGTAAAATTCTTGTGTCCAGAGATGAACTAGTGCATGCACCTTCCTCTATAAATATAAGAAGCTACTATGTCATAATTGCAAATTTTTACATTAGCTGGTGAACTATACATTTGATGTAGTATTTTACACTCAAAGCATGTTTTCCATCCTGTTACGCTCTTTGGATCCACTGAAAAATAGTGATGTGTTTAGTGTTTGTGCCCAGCACAAAAAGAAGGCAGAAGCTTGTACTGAGAGTACCATGCAGGAGTGTCAAGGAGAGGAAATATGGCCAATATATGGGGCTAACCCTCTTCGCTGCCTCATTCTAAATAGCTGTAGTGTTTGGACAGTATTTATCATTTATCTGAAAGGATGTGTGAGGTATTAGGTTTGTTTTCGTTGGAAGAATGCAGTGCTTAGCTACACCTGTTACAGTCTGAACGTATTGCTTCAGGATAGTCCTCTCTGATTCTTACACCTTCTCCTGTTCCTGCAGTACATGTCAGACTAATTACTTTCCATTACATAGCTGAACATTAGATCTCTTCTGCCTCACACTCTGATCGAGAATTTGCTGTAGCTGAATTTTGTCTTGCTTTTCTTGGATCGTTTATTCCATTTGTAATGTAATAGAGCAAAGATGTAAATCCAGATTTTCTTTTATGGAGTATTATACATGTGATATATACTTATATATTGTAATATATATGTAACATGTAATAATATGTATGTATGTATATTACATGTATAATATATACATATACATGTATATACATACATGCATTATAATGGAAGATAGTTGAGAGAGGGAAGGGCTGTAATTAGAAGGTATCACAAAGTGCTCGTCTTGCTCTTTGATTCTTTTATAGGTGTCCCTAAAGCCGTTGTAGCAGATTGCAGCATTCAAGTAGTGCTCTGGCCCTGCTTTTTTTTTTTTTTTTTTTTTAACTGTTTCCTCTGCCACCCAAGCTAGGGCTGTTATAAGTGTCCTAAAAATAGGAATTTGAGGCACAGAGATGGATTTTTTTTCCTATGCTCTTAGAAAGCTATTTAACTGTAGTCATATTTTTGTGCTGCTTGAGTTATAATAAGAAAATCCAGCAGAGCTCTTTGTCCAACATCACTGTTAACTTTTGAAGTATTGTTATCAGAAATAGTTACTGTCTGTTTATTTAATCTATTTTAAGTCTGTTTGACATCTTTCCAGTCTTGTCCCTTACCTGGTAAGGAGCTGGGAATAGATTTTCTTCTGGGTTAATGAAATCTAATTGTGTGTGTCCTGATACCTTAGCAACATTTCCTCTTCCTATAAATTGCTCTGATATGGACACTGATAAGATAATGAATTTGGATCACATCCACAATAATGTTTTCTGAATAGGTGTCTCAAAGAAAGACTGTTAGAGTAATTAAAAGAAGAGGTAGTTTTGGCTTAGTATTGAAAACAACATGTGTTGAAAATAGGTTTGTGAAACCTTAAAAAATATAACTATCAAAAAATGATCTAATTATTTTTATATATAATATGTTAGAGATCATAAAGGCAATGCTGAGTTTCTGCAAAATCTAATGAACAACAACAATGTTCTGTATCTCCTCATTCAGAGTAGATAGTACCCACAGTGTTAGGAGACTTCCATGAAATAACCAGTACATGAATGTATGTCCTTCTGCCTTTAGCAAACATTTAGCAGCTTATTCTAGTGGAAAAACACTTACTTTTGTATATGCACACAAAAGAATGTTACTGCTAAGCTAATGAAAGAGAGGAAACTGCATAGAAACATTTAGTTCTTCTGTGTCAAGCTGAAAACCAGAAAATTTGTCATTTACATGTATTTGATTTTTTTGTTTGTTTTTGCTTTTATTTCAATATCCTTCATGTTCTACACATTCTGGTAGTCAATATAACTGAAATACTAACAGTTTCTGCGAGTTGATCAGATGTAGTGACAAGGGTTGGTTCTGTTTGATTGTAGTGACCATCTTAGTCTTTCAGTAAGGTCAGCCACCATCGTTTTGCCCTCAGACTTTCGTAATTCTGAACTACATTATGAATGCTCAACATCATCTGTCTTAGGTTCACAGACATCAAATTCTTAATGTGGTTATGTGATGCAGTGAAGTAAACCATTTAATAGGTGGAAGAGATTCTTTTTAAAATAGAGAAAAGGCCCTGTTCAGCTTTCCAGTATTTTTTCCAAACTGGTTGAGGATATAAGGTATAAATGAAACTTGAATACTTTCATTTTCTTTATAGTTTCCTTTATCTGGGACAATAAGAAGCATAATACAAAAATAGCTGTCCTAAAAGGGAGCTGGGGAGTGTTACAAAGATTCAACAGTCCTTTGTGTACTTCTGATGCAGTTTGGTCTGTCACAAAAACAATGTACAGTGCTATGAAACAACATCAGGCCAGCTATTTCCAAGCTACTTAGACATGTTTGCATGCTGTGATCCTATCTCCAACTTCTTCCTGCACCTTAACTCTCACCTCTAGCTCTGTTTCTAACTTTCTCTTGTGCTAGACTATTTTGAGGTAGCTTGATATCTTCTGTTCGTATCCTAATGATTTTTCTTTTTGTTTTGAGACTACTCTGGACCATTTATTGCTTTGTTCCTTTTTATATGGCATGAACGGACAACAATTGAAAATTTTGTCATAAGTTCATGTATGGTCTATTTTCAAATGCCAGCCTGTTTTAAATACTATTTTCTGTTAACATCAACTGGTGCAGGAAACATTCAGCACTTCAAGTAACTGCTTTGCCTTTTTCTTGCTTCCTCTTTAAAGAAGACTGAAACTTTCTTCATTCTTTTCCCTTTAAAGCAGAACGATTTGGTATAGATTAAAACCAGAACTACTTTTCAAACTCCCTCCTTTGTCCTGCAACAGACCATGAATCAAATGCCACTCATTTTGATCAACTAAAATATTTGAAGATAAGCTGTTTGTGTACTGTCTTATGCTTCTGACATTTTGATGATAATAACTCTGGAGAGGGGGGAAGATCTGATGTAAGCTTTTTTCCCAGTTATGATTTGTAATTCTAAGCGCATGTTCTTTTAGGCAATAGTTGATAAGACAATTAATGCTAAAAGGCAAGCTTGGCATAATACCAGTTTTAGCCTTTGTGAAATATCACTTACAGGATTTACACAGAGTAGATGCCATAAAGTTCTTAATTGCCAGGATTTATAAGAAAATATTTCAGTGTGCAGTGATCTTACACTGTGTACACAGATAGTGATGTATACTGTCATCATTCTGCATGTGTGTCTAACAGAATTTTGTTTGGAATGTTCTGTGGGGAATAGTGATTCCGTATAATTGGCACTGTGTTCTGCTTTGGTTTAGATGGCTTTTGTCATAGAGCCATAGAATGCTTTGTGTTGGAAGGGACCTTTAAAGCCCATCCAGCCCAACCCCCCTGCCAGGAGCAGGGACATCTCCAACCAGATCAGGTTGCTCAGAGCCCCGTCCAACCTGGCCTGGAACGTTTCCAGGGATGGGGCATCCTCCACCTCTCTGGGCAGCCTGTGCCAGTGTTCCACCACCCTCAGTGTATAAAATTTCTTCCTTTATATCTAGTCTAAATCTACTCTCTTTTAGTTTAAAACTAGTACCCCTTGGCCTATCACAGCAGGCTCTACTAAAAAGTTTCTCCCCAGTTTTCTTATCAGCCCACTTTAGGTACTGGAAGGCCGCTATAAGGTCTTCCCAGAGCCTCCTCTTCTCCAGGCTGAACAGCCCCGGCTCTCTCAGCCTGGCCTCACAGGAGAGGTGCTCCAGCCCTCTGATCGTCTTTGTGGGCTCCTCTGAACTCACTCCAACTGGTCCGTGTCCTGATGTTGAAGGCTCCAGAGCTGCACGCAGTTCTGCAGGTGGGGTCTCACCCTCCCTCCTCTAGATGCTAGTTCAGGATAGCTGACAATCTGCACTCTCTCTTCTTACTCAGTCCCTTCTTTGTGTAGAATGCCAGTAGTATTTTCAGAATAGCACTTATGATAAGGAAAAAGTAGACATAAATGTACTGCTGAGAATTTATTGATACTCCTAGTTCAGTTGATAAGGAGCCTTGCCAATGTAGTGACTCGACTGCCTATTTAGTGAACAGGTAGAAGCCTTTTCTAGGCAGAGTATTTCTACTCCTCAGAGATAAAAATAAGAGTTGGTGACTTAAGGATAGAATGAACATGAGCTAAGACAGCTTGTCATTGCTGAATCTTGTCCTGACAGCTGCCTTAGCAGAATGCATTTGATAAACTGTGATTGACAAAATACTTGAAAACTGCAGAAAACTGAATTTGTGGAGCATGTGAAAGTAGATAGGATAAAGGAAAAGTAGTCATATGAGCACGCAGAGCTGTTATCACGCATATAACTCTAAATTTGAGAAATAGAGAGGTATAGGGAAACCTAGGTTGTCCTAATATAATTACCAAGATCATGACTGTAATTTGAGTCTTTATTTGAAGCTAGATCATTATGCAATATCTTGTGCTTGTTTATTTTATGACAACTAATGTTGTAAATCAGTGGTAGAGAAGAGGCAGAACAAACAATTTGATTAATTGCTGTGAACGTTTGGAGTCCATACATAAATTCTGAAGTTTTATGGTCCATTTTGATACTAAAAAAAAAAAAAGTCAACGTTGGACCTTATTTCACTAACTGTACATTTCTGGTTTGAGAACAATTAGAAGTTTCCACTTTTTGCGGATAAAGCTCACAATTCTCCAAAATTGAAACCATTCTAATGCATCTTCTGCACAACTGGAGGCGTTCAGGGCTTTTTTCTTAGGCAGGTTGTTTTTTCTATTTCAAATCAATATC
This sequence comes from Tetrax tetrax, assembly GCA_009806455.1. Taxonomy (NCBI): domain Eukaryota; kingdom Metazoa; phylum Chordata; class Aves; order Otidiformes; family Otididae; genus Tetrax; species Tetrax tetrax. Next base: position 382,958 of record WHYT01017258.1, on the reverse strand, counting down.
ATCTCCTTAATTGTCTACATAAAATGTTATATGCCATTCCACAAGGTTACAGAAATGAATTATACCACTTCTGTATAAATATTGGGATAACTTTCAAAGTGCTTTATATAAATTCAGTTGCAAAAATAAGATACGCAGTACACCGCTAGTATTGCCAACTGCGGAACACTATGGCAGTAAGCAGAGAGCACAGTAGTCTCCTTTCCTTTGCTGATTGTAGTCATTAGATTGCAGTACCAGTTGGTGCATTCTGTTTCCCATTTGCATTTGAATTCCTATAAGGAAAGATAAAGATGTAAGCAAATGATGCTTATTTGCTCTTAAGTTGAGCTCCTATTAGAAATCTGGCTTTAAGAGAGAGAACATTAGGGGAAGATACCTAGGTATTTTTTAGGAATTATCATGTCCATTCGATTTCCAGCAGACTTCAAAAGGACATCTCTGAGGTTTTAATGAAAACATAAGTCAACAGGGAATAACTAAAAATACACTTAAAATGAAAAGGAAACAAGGTTCTATAAACTGCTTGGTTTGTGGAAACTGGGTGGAGTCCTTAAGGCCAGACTCTCTCAAGAAACAGGTATCTTACTCAACTGTCTTGTGTGCAGAGGGAACCAGCTACCATGATGTGTAAGGTAAATGTATGTTGTTGCATCAAAGAGCTGAATTTTTCTAGTTTTTTGAATGTGTTACAGCCACCTCCTGCACTACTTTGTTCCATTCCTGGGGCAATTTTTTTTTTTTTTTTAAATGAGCTAGGAAAACAGATACATGCTGAGGTGATCATTTTCTGTATGCCAAGTGTTATCCAGGGCAGCGAAGACAAAGACAGTGAAAAGTTTCATCAGTAGTCTCATGATGCTGAGTGGGTGGGAGAGGAAACGGCAGGTGAAATTGAGAATTGATGAGGAAATACGATGGGCTCTGAATTGTCTATTGTTATTCGGGAAGGTTTTATGTTAGTGTGACAGTGGACAAACATATGTAAGAATATCCATACAATATATAATACTGCAAACATCCCCCTTCTAACAAAAACAAGAGGAACCAGTGGAAAGTCTATATAAAGAACAAAACAGAACATAGAATCGCTGCCATTGTATAAACGTGTGGGATGTTCATACCTTGAACAGTACGTTGAATTCTCATTCTTCCATTTAAAGAATTATATAGCAGAACTGCAAATGGTAAGAGCTGGTGAGATGGGTTACTCAAAGGATGGCATAGGTTCCTTGTGAAGAAAGACTTGAAATATTATTTTGGGTAAAAAAAAAACAAAAAAACCCACACCAAACAAACAACTGGTGACATGACTGGAGTCCACAAAGTGATGATTGACATAGAGAATGTGAATAAGGAATGCTTCCTCACTGCTTTTGCCCCATATGAGTACTATACAATATCAAATTAGCAAATGGTACATCCCAAATGAACAAAATTCTATTTATTCATATGACATTCGAGGAAGTTTTTGGACTTCTTGTTCCTAGACTTTGTAAGTACAATTTATACTGATTCAAGGGCTAACTTGAGAAGTCATGATTGAACTCTATCTTAAGGGTCTTTTACAACCTAAACGATTCTATGATTCTAATTGGTGGAAGAAAAATACAGCTAGGGCTGTTGAATAAAAATTTAGGAAATCTGAGAGAAACTCCTGGAATTTTAGAGGCTATTCTGAACTGTCCTCTTTATAATTTTCCTCTAGTTTTATACTTTTCCTTAGACTAGAGATGTGGTAAAAGATCCTTGATCTGGTTCACTGCAGGTGTATTTACGTTCTTTGTCAGACGGTACTGAGAATAAATTTTTTTCAAATGTATGTGACCTCATTATAGAGGCTGAAGAGCTGGTTGGAAAAAATTGAGATTGAAAACTTTTCCTTTGTTTTTTTCCCCCCAACAAATATCAGAGGAAGACAATAAGTTTGTCTACATCTCTTCTTGTGACTTGTGTGGCAGTGCTTAGTTCCTCAAAATTGTTTACAGGCACGGATGACAGGTTAGATTTTACCAACCACATTACTTGAAAAGTGTAATTTGATGGGGTGGGGTTTTTTTTTTTTGGTTTTTTGGTGTTTTTTTTGGTTGGTTTTTTTTTGTTTGTTTGTTTTGTTTTGTTTTTTCCTAATAGAGCTTGCTGTAGAAAGAGAAGAGACAGCAGTATGTAATAGTAAGTCTAAAGGTGGTTGAAGCTCATCAATTAATTAACTTGCTTTAATTTAAAACCAATAGTTCTTAGCAGAAAGTCAGATGCTGGAGTTATTACTTTAAGAGCTTTTTTGTTTTGTTTTGTGAGGCATTGTTATTGCTAGAATGTTGATATTAATCACCAGCTCCCTGGGAACACAGCTATGTGTATTTGGTTTAGGTTTCCTTTATATTTAGCAACCTTCTTAATTTTAATTGAGTAATAAGCTACAATGTTAGAAGGATACAAGATGTTGTAGGGGCTATGGAATATTCAAGTCATTGAAAAAAACAAAAAAGCCCAGTATGTCAGTAGGAGTAGGACTGAAATGGTAGCACTTTGGTCCTTCTTACTTTTTTTTTTGTTTTTTTTTTGTTTTTGCCATATGTCCGAGCTTTACACTATTCTTTTGACAGAAGAAATCATGTTTGGGGAGGTTGCTTTTTTTGTTTGTTTGTTTTGGAGGAGAGGTAGGTGACACAACACCCGACGTGGTTATAATAGTTCAGCACTTTTAGAATTGCATGCTCGTACTGGAAAACTTCCTTTCCATTGTTTTATGAAACTCTTAATGCTTATTTCACAGCTTTCAAGGTGCTCTATTGTGCTGACATTAGCTGATGAATTAAAACAAGCGCGGTCTTATCCAGAATAGTTAACTTTGGTTTATTCCCTTACAAAAGAAATAGCAAAGTAGTATGTGACAGATAATTTTTAGTGTAGCATTTTGGTTGACTTATTCTTTCTTTACACTTTCAAGCTGAAAAAGTACAGGGTATCAATATGTGTCCCATAATGAGAAAAATTATTTTTAAGGAATTGGTTTTAGCATTCTTTAAGTTCTTTTTAGCCTTCTCTATAGAGTTTTTATTTACACAGTTTTGTGTGCTTCCAAAAGTGACAAGAACAGCAGCAAGTGCTTTAATTGTAGTGTTGATTGGTTGTAGTACAACGCATGTAGTCTTCTCAAAATTTAAACTTCGTGCCTGACTACTTTTGTTGTACAACTCAGTTACTGTGAATTTTGTCACCGTATTTATGTAAAGGTATGGAGTTTAATTATTTTACCTTACAGTCTTTCACCGGGAACTGTTTAGTTTGTACTCCAGTAAATTAAATTTGCCTCGTTGTTTTAATAATTCAGTTATTGGTCTGTCCAGGCATAAATTCTTGATCTAAATACATAGTTACTGGAACAGAGGCTGAACTGCTAGTAAACTGTTATTTCAGAGTAAGACTTGCATGGAAGAGGTATTAAAGAAAGGGAAAGCAACCTTAGAGTGCCTGTAGTTGCTACTTGAGACTGAGGCTTTTCCTAGTTTTTAATAAATGATTCCCGTGAGAGATGTGGCTTATGATCTTACAAATTATGGGGATATTGACCTGCAGCTGAGTCATTGACCCATATAGGGATGCTAACCCTTTCCTAACAGCATGAAGTAACAGTTAAATTCACCCTTCCTTTAAAAAGCAAAACAAAATGAGAAGGAAATTGCATGAAGAAGAGGAAAAAAATGTATGAAGTTTCACTTGAAGTTTTTCTTCTAATGCAAGTCAATGACCATGTCAAATTTAGAGGCACATGTGGATATTTTACGTACTAGGGCTTGAGTGTTCAGGGGCGTTTAGGAAGATTTGTCCAAATTACCAGTGATTTTTGTGGCATAATATGAAAGTGGTATTGTGAAATTGATTTAAACTCCTATGTAGACATATTAATTTGGATTTAAGAGGGCCTGTAATTCTTTTTGGAAATAAGTCAAGTTCAAAGCATTTAATTTAACTTAAATAAATCCATTTGAAATTTAGATTCGGTTCAGTTGAAGTTCGTAAGTGTGGACAGACTTCTGCACAAAGAGCTAGACAGGTCTATACACTACCAAGTGCTGATCAGAAGTGTGCGTGTCCTTGTGATTCTTACAGTACTAGCACATCCCAGTGCTTTTATTAGTCCGTAGGAAATAAAAATATAAAATTGAGGTATTTCACATTTTCAGTTTTATACTGTTGTCTCCAATGCTAATTGTAACTGATTCCTTAGTTAATTCTATATGAAATATGTGGGCAGTGCGCTTGGAAAATCCAGCTCCGTAAAGTAAGAACACCATGGTATCTGGTGATCAGCCTCCTTGCTGTGAGAAAGCCCCGTGAGGCCCAAGAACGCTCTGCGGTGGGATCCTGCTGAGTGGAACCTCTGGCTTCGTGGTATTCAGAGGTGGTTACACGGCATAGCAATAGAGAGGAGATAAACTTGGGGAGAGCGTTTACAGCCTTTCCTTGTCAGCCTTTCTGTCAGACAGCAAGATGTCCAGTAGGTCTTGTCAGAGTGCCAGGCCTTGTGGAAGACTGTTGGGATGTGAGGGAAATTAGATAATTGTTAAAAAGTTATAGACTGGCAGAAGCAGGGTATCAGTTTTTGAGGAGACTGCTGTGAGGAAAGGAGAATAATATGAGTTTGCCTAATACTGTGCAGAAGACAAGCAGCTAGTCCGAACAGCTACACCTCACAGGAGACCAGTCTAGGAACTGGAGTGTTTGTTTTTTCATTTTTAAAAAAATATTGCTAGTATTAATACTATTATTTAAAGTTAGGTGTATCAGCTTTGACTTTTAACTTAAACTGGGACTTGAGACAGCAAGCTGTAAACTGCTACTCATTCCTCTCTGAAAGGAATGTGCAGAAAGCAGGTTTCTTTCTCTCAGTTGGATATTGTAGGAGCAAATGGACCTATGGGCACTGGGGTGTTTGTTCTAGAGGAATGTATAAGAGGAAAGCATAGTAACTTCCCACAGGTTTTACTTTTTCCAAGTGTGAAGTGTAGTGTCTGATTTTTAGTCTGGGACTAAAAGTAACTTAATGATCAAAACGTTTACTTACAAAGGGTTTGGGGTTTTTTTTCCTTCTTTTTGTCAAGGCCAAAGATTGTAGGTCACAGTCTTTTCTTTCCTGTCTGATAATTGCAAAATCCATTACGATCCCTTTGAGATGTTTTTTATAAAAGACTGTACTAAACCTGAATAAAAGCCTAATAAGTAGATTAGTTAGAACAATAGTCCTCATGAGGATGTTTGGTTCTGAGTGTAGCTGCTAGAGATAACCCTAAATGCAATTAGGTTTAACTCCCTGTGAGTGTCGAAGGAAGGTGATACCCATGGAGTCTTCCCTTGACGCTATTCTTAAAGCATCTCAATGTTTAAATTATTTTTTTCTTTTGGGCAGTGGTAACAAACTTCTTGAAAAAAAAAGTTGTTGGACAAAAAGAGCTTGAAAACTTATGATTTAGCCATTAGTTTTAATGTTTCACATCAAAAACGGGGATGGCTCAGCCTCCTTGGGGCAAGTCCACATCTGTACCCTTTGTAGTTATCCCAAATATCCCAAGGTGGCCACAGACAGGTTAAAAGGGAAAACAGCAGATTCAGTAACGTGTACGAGCTTAAAGAGTAATGTGATAAAATCTCAGCGGATAGACTGTTGTGGATCAATTTATTTTTTTTTATCTTTAAAGAGAAATGAAAGCAAAACATATATTCAAACAAAAATAGATACAATAAAGATTTTTAAAAATTGCATGTTACAGGGTGTAATATAACAGAAACTGTAAAATTGCGAACTACTAAAACTGTTTATTTAATTGCAAGTGCTGCAGAAGAATTACACTGTATTTTATGAATTTGATTCCATTTCCACATAAAAATGCAAAAGAAAAAAAAATAACTTAGTGAAGCAATTCCATTATTTCCTTTTTGATATATTCCTGCATATGCATGTGTTTACTTATATTTGATTTCTTCTATTTTTAGAACAGGACAAATATGAAAATTACCTCACCACCTTTTAGTATTATTTTTGGGGGGAAAATTGCTAATAACACCAAAATGAAGAAATCTGCAGTGGTTATTTATTTATCGGAGTTTTAATATTGATAGTCATTGTGCTTGGCACTTCGTGTATCTTTGTTTCATTTGCATACTGTTGTTAGAATTGTCTTTCAGTGGAAATTTCCTGGTTTCCTTCCTTCCTTTTAAATCAAATGTCTTTATCATCAAAAGTAAAGCAGAACTAATTGCACATGAGCCAAAATACCTGAAAATTACTTAGTCATACCACATCAAGCTCAGATTTCATGTGTGGCATAAGACGTCTTTTAGATAGTTAATAAACTCTGATTTTTCTTGTTTGTAAAAGTATAATTTGTCCCTTCAAGTTACTTTTTACCCCCAAAGTCAGCAATGTAAAACTCGGAAGCTGTCATTCCTTGACATTATTTCTGTTGCAGGCATTTTAGGTACAAAATATTTTTGCTCCTAACAAATAGCTCATTTGTTGTCTTACATATTTAGTCTGCAAAGCTGTTTATTTTCTGTTGTTGTGGTCAGCTTTTTCAATATCTTTAACTGTCAATGTGTTGCCTTTTTTTCTTTGTATATAGTAAATTACTGTAGTATACAGAACACATTTTCAGTGTTGAATCTGGTCAGTCTTAGGTGAAAAATTAAATTATTCTCATATAAAAATTAAGAGTTTGAGACAGATGTACCAAGTAAAATAATTTCCTAGTGAAGACTTCAAGGCAGTGAGGAACAAGAGTTGAAGTGACCGTACACTGTTAGGCTGCTTGTCTTACTGGTTTGTGCAACAAAATTCATGTAAATAAATATAGTTTTTGTCTTTCCTGTTTGCTACATGTGGAAAGTCATTTATTGTTATTATGAAATTCAATAACAATTTTCAATTGATTTTGTACTTTTGAATGTAAGAGGACTCTCTAATTACTTCATGTTTATGTTTTCACAATCTGGCTATATTTGAATTAGTTGTACAATCAAAAGAAAACTTTTGGTTTTCAGGGAGACGGGGGGATATATGTTAAAAATCTCTTCCTAAAGCTGGAGAGATTTTACAAAACCAATTTAAAAAAAAAAAAAAAAATTGCCATCCTTGCAACAGTGTAATTTCCCTGGTTCATGTCTAGTTGAGGGGCAGCAGAATGAGCCTGATTATGTTGATGGTCAATGTAAAAGTCATCTTGCTTCTGCAGTAAACACATAAGAACATTTAACAAGTACTCTATTACAGCTGAAAGTGTCCTTTTTCCAAATATATCTTAGGAGTCTTCTTTTAGATAGTCAAAATTATATTTTAGGAGGATGTTATGGTACATACTTGACTATAGTAGTAATAGATAATGCACTGAAAATAAGTTTGTGTGATCTAAAATACCTACTGTACAGCATGTACGGAAACTATCTTGGACTTCAGATTAAATTCTAAACAGGAATTATAGCCAGGTTTTTATGCACTCTGTCCTTTTTCATGGTTAACGATACTGGCAGGGGGTATGTGTACCTTCTGGAAAGCAAGATTTCATCAATACTACTGCTATTCAATATGCCTTTTTATATTTCATATATAACATGATAAAAGAACTCTTATTCTCTAGATAATGTGTTTTTTATTATTCAGGTTTGGGTGGGAGGAGGTGAAACGTTCTATGGGCTGTATTACACCAAAGGTGAATGGAATGGAAGAAAAGAGCCGTCTCTAAAATGTGTCTGTTTTATTTCATTTAGATTTTCACACACACCTTTCTGAGAAATTGAAAGACAGACAGACAAGCTGGCAGCAGCTGGCTGAGACAAAGAACTCTCTAATACGTAAGGTTTTTATCTTGCTTAAACTGTATTCCTTGTTAACTTAGACCTAGTTTAGAATTTGTGGTTTTTGCAATGATTAATCTAGTTCTGTTTGTTCTGCTTATGATGCATTGTGAGATTTGTTTGTTTGCTTTTTCCTCCTGGGTATTTATATTTTGTTGAATAAACCCAGTCTCTCTTTGCTGCTTATTTCTCTCATTCTTCTCAGTCAATTTGATTTGCTGAAACTAAGTAAGGGTGGATTTTTTTATTGGGAGTCTTCAGTAGGTGTTGAAGGAGCTGCACTTTCCCTGAGCTGACCTTGCTTCATGGGACTGGGCACCGTATGGGGAGAGAAAGAACTAAGACACGTAGGAGATGCCAGCTCTAGGTACGCAGAGGCAGTAAGATACCTGTCTTGCAGTATTTTCACAAAAGCAATTACATACGTCTTATTGCATTGGTAAAAGCTTGCATGTGATACATGTTGCTTCAGCAGTTCTTAAATCTGACTTTCTAATGAAAGATTTAGTGATAGCTCTTTTCATCTTCAGTCTTGAATTGAAATTTTTTTGATCTGAGTTTGATTCAGACAGTCACCCTTGATATGACATTGGAGTTTTGTATCTCAGGTGATGTACAAAACAATTGGGTATTTTGTTGGGGTTTTTTGGGTTAGTAAGGGCATTACCTTACTGAAAGACAATACTGTTTTAAAATACCAGTACTGCCCTCCAACACACATACCTTTTGTTTCCCTGAGAGCAAAAGTCCTTTTGGAAGAGGAGGATGTTTGGATAAAAGCTTGCAATGTACTTTTTGGCAAAGATAAAAAATAATGAGCTATAGTAATATAAATCCAAAGACATCTTAGGAATTTCAGTATGAACATAATGTGTCAGTGACATCTTCCTCTTGATGTTTCTTAAATTAAAAAAAAAAAAAAAGGTTTTCATTCATTGCATATGTATACTTATACAAACTGTAGTGGCAGTATGTGCCTTTACTAATTTAGCAGGGACCATTTTTTTATATTGTCTTTTTTCCTCAACACTGCGATTTGGCCTCATATTTCACTGCCTAATGAGATTAAGGACATATTTTGATATTTCGTTCTTTCCTTCCATTGCAACCATGACCTAGTACATACATAAAGTATACCTTTCCATTTGGGCTTCTCATTTAAGCACTTAAGTAAATGCTTTGCTGAATTAAGGCCCTAACTAGGAATAATATTCTGCTTGCTTAATATTTAAATGAGATATAAAACAAGGTTTTCTCATCACCCCCAATTTGATTTTCGTATATATATATGTACTTATTTCCATAATTCCTTCATTATGGGTAAAAACTAGTGAATGGTGTAACACTTTGAATCTCAAGCAGTGTCTGAGTAAATACTGGGATGATTTCCTACATCAGATTCTGAAAAGTGCTGTGACCATTTCCTAACTAATGCAATCCAGGAATGCTCATTGTGTTTTCAAACGGGAAATAAGGACTGTTGTTTTTTGTATTTCCATGCCTGTTAGAAGAGTGGGAACCAGAGCATTTGGTAGAGCAGTTAAATTTCCGTAATGCTGGTATATAATACTAAAAATTGCCCAAGGGTGGCATGTGCATGCTTGGTAATAGAGATGGAATTAATAAAGAATTGAGATGATCTTGTATATATTTCTGCATTTCTGAAGCATTCATAAGTATTGGTGTTGCAGAAGGCATTTTGACACAGGTAAAATGAATGGGTTATGCTATTTAGGCCATACTTAATTTCAAATAATAATACTTGAGTGCATTTTCCAGGATCACAGAAAGGGTTTTGCTCTACAAATTGCATCAATCTGAACAATGTCTTTTCTCATTTGAAGCTTTGAGGCTTTTCATCAAACACTGTTTCTCCTTGGGTTAGTCCTTTTCCCTAACAGCCTGATGCCCTTCCCGGTTCAAACAAATTTGATTCTTATATCGCTTTTAATGGTTGTAATTGTGTGTGTCCATGGCTCTAGAAATTAAGACGACCATGAGAATATCTTAATAACTGCATAGCAACTCAAAATATTTGGCAGTAGTATTAATTCTCACTTCCGACTTGACAGTAATATGCATTTAAGAAAATAATTTAACTGAGACGAACAATAGAAAAACTTAGTACTTATTATGACTGTTATGAGTCTAATTACACGGACATACTGAATCTGATGTGACTAGTAAAATAGATCATTGCACACTAAAGAAGTGGTAAGAAAGGTACAGTGAGCTTCCAGAACCAGATGTGCTGACTGACATTGATGTCAGCCAGATCTATTATGTTAAGAATTCGAGGGAATTGACCAAAACCAAGCTTTATCTCTGTTCCTTTTAAAAAGTGCCATAGAATCTTTTTACATCTGGATGCTGCCAAAACCAGAAAGATGGCTCTAACCTTGGTTTAAAGCCTGAGCTGGCTGAGAACGCATCCACATTGTGTTGCAAAGCTTTCAGTGTGCATGTTGTGTCGACAGAAGAGGACTCTTTGTATCACCATAAGTAGAGCCCTCAGACTTTTCATTTTAAAGGTACGCGGTTATCGAATGTGCTCATGAAGCAGGTGAATTGCTTTGCTGTGTTCTAATAAAATGTTAGATTTCTTGATCTACTCCACCTTTGCTTTGCTATGGAGAAAGATGCTGCTGGTACGGATCAAGAAGTAATGGGAAAAAAGGAGGTTAAGCTCTAAACATGATTTTATAATGGTCAGTGCTTCAGGAATACAGGCAGAAGGACTGTTGTCAGATTCATGTTCAGATTCTGGAAGGCAAAAGGATGAAAGTCTCCTGTAGGAAAATTACCTCCCCTGCATAGTATTTGGAGTAGACCTAAGTCTCACCTTCTCTGACTTCTCTTTTTCTGGGAGATGAATTCTTACTAGATTTAAAAAAAAAAAAAAACCACACGAAAAAAAAAAAACGGAAACAAAATTGACTAAGCAAACAAAAACCCAAACACAAAGCCACAAGAAACAAAAAACACCAACAAAATCTCAAATCTGTCTCCTGCTTAAGCATCCAGGGTCAAAAGCAAATGCAAACAAACAAGGCCACCCTGCATTTCTTTTTGTAGCTGTAAATTAATGTAGCAAAAGCTCAGAGATTTTTCAAAACCATTAAATAACACTTCTGAAGTGTTCAGATAGTGTAATGTTGAGCATTATCTAAAAGCAAAAGAAGAAATGTAATGGTGCTCAGCTTAGACTATGATTTGAATAGGACACTAAGAGAGGCCTGTGCTTCTCGTTAAATAACGAGAATAAAATGATCGGTTCCTTATATCGTGTGTGCAAGCCAGCCTGAGCATTTAGTGCGATAGAAGGCTTAACAGAGAGGAAGAAATAATTGAGTCAAGTAATTAAAAAACATAATGCAGTGCAGTAACAGTGGTTGTCCAGGCAGCCTTTTTTCTCCCATTGCTATCTTTTGGTTCACTTTTGCAGCCACTGTAGTGCGGTTTTAAGCATCTTTGCTGTTTGTTTCAACATGATGATCTGGAGTAATCTGTGAAGTTATGAATCTGGCCATGGCAGTGGAGTCCATTGTCTCTGAATTCCTCTGTAATCCTGTCAATACCAAAAGAAGATTTGAATGATGGTAGTTAATAAGCTATGTATTTGATATGTAGTTGTGGCAAGCATACAACTGTCTCACAGATTTATGGTAATCTGTGATGTGCAAGGAAGTTCTTAAAGTAATTTTGAGATGTTATCAACTGAACTGTAATTTAATACCTTTTCTGGGGAAACAAAATTGGTTGGATTTTATCCTGTGCTTAGAACGTTTAGACAGAAAATGCAACTGGTTGTATGGAGATTTGATTAACGGAAATGATATCTCAATGGCATGCCACTTAAAATCATCAATGAGAATGGTAGATAGATGTCCAGTGGCCTTCAGATATAAATAAGTTATTTTACCTTGTTGAAAACTGTGTTAACATACTGTGTACGGATACTGTGGATAGAGTTTTATAGTAATTCTGTTTAAATCACAATAGTGAGGAATTTAGTTCACTTTGCTGCTTTCAATGTGGGTTTCCTTTAGTGAAGATTACATGGTTTTGCATGTCTGGGAGGTTTTCTTGGGTTTCTGTTTTAATGGAAATTCTTTCAAAAATATATGAGCAAAAATCGGTTTTGTCATGGCATTTTAAAAATTATTTCTTTCAAGTCCAAGTTGCAGAGTTATTCTTCATACAACGTACTGTTTTCTTAGGAAGCAATCAATGAGAGAATCTAAACCGCATAGCTAAAAGTGTGTGATAAATTAAAGTAATGATAATGTAGGAAATTCTGAGGGGCAGATAAAACTCTCTTACCTGTTGGGTCCTAGGAGAAAACAAACTGACTATTCTACCAGGTGCCTCTTCTAGGAGCAGACTTAACACTTGTTACAGAATTTGTCTTGAAAACACTGGTATTTGAACTAAAGAACTAGCAAATTTGCTTCAGAAACAAAACAGATTGTGTGTTGAAAGACTGAACTTCTAGCAAAATACTCGATCGTGTCAGATTTATACAAACCGATCTCCTGTGTATTGCACCGTGTCCTAGAAAACTGGAAGCCATGAAAACAAGAGCTTGTATTTTAAGAAGTTATGTGACAGCTTACAAAAAAATAGCTTTTGCACTTTTTACGTGAAGCTTCTACCTTAAAGAAACTGATGAAATAGGTGGCAATTTTTAACACAAGCAGTGACAAAATAAACACCATCTGCTAGTGTTGACTTATTCCATAGTATTCTCATGCTGGGTGATTTTATTTCACTTTTTTTTTTTTCAGAAGTAGCTAATGACACATCTGCTCTGCGGTGGACGTGCATTTTGGGTGATTAAATGTGGACATAAGTTTAGGGAAGACAATAATGTAACTTTTTGAGGAAACTGAAGGAAATCTTGAACTACTAAAAGGAACTTAGAAAATATATAGCTATGCTGATGCTTTTTTTTTAAATTTTGATCCAATTTATTGTTGGATTAAAAAATATTAAAAGTATATTTATCCTTTCAAAATATCTGCTTATCATGGAATGCTTCTCATTTAGTTGTTCTTTTACCGAAGCAAAAATCTTTCCACAATGACATTCTTAGACCTCTAAGAAAGCCTCGTTTTCTGTCATGTCTGTGAGTCTGGGGCTGCAAAGACAGAGCAGGTTCAGGTGTTATGTGGGATTAGTATCCGATTTGTTTACATGGGAGAAAGTATTTAAGGGAGCATAATGTACAGTGCCATCATTGCAACTGCAGAACAAAATAATTAGGTTTGTTTCAAGATGCAGTTGCATACTGTATGATTAAGTCTACAATCACGTAGAGCTGTATGATTAAGTCTACAATCACGTAGAGCTGTTTACTTCTATAGAGTATGTCTTTATCCTGTAAAGCTCTGTGCAGCTATCCTCCCTCCCAAGCAAGGTTGTAAGACAAGATGTAATCACCTGGTGTCCCTGGGTCCTTCAGACAAAGACATAATAACATACAACACCCTGTCCCTGAAAATGTTCCGGGTGAGGTTGGATGGAGCTTTGAGCGACCTGGTCTAGTGGAAGGTGTCCCTGCCCAAGGCAGGGGGCTTGGAACTGTATGATCTTTAAGATCCTTTTCCAACCCAAACCATTCTATGATTCTGAGATAATTCATGGGGGTTTGTGTTGTGGCATGTTTTCTTCCCTTCAGTAGAACTCCTTTTGATGGTTTGAAGATTCCTCTCCTGTGTCCCTGAAGAGCAGTTTCTTTCCAAATTACCCTGGTATTCTCCTACCTTTTCCTTCTCAGTCAGCAATGAGAAGTCTTTGTTGTGGGAATTCCTACTTGGCACTTTACTCCAGAGGCATAAACATAATGATCTGCTATATAAAAACCCTAGCAATTAGGCTGTTAAACCTCTGTTTACTGTGTCAAATCATATGTCCCTGTTCTGTTATCAGTATAAGTGGATTTTAATAAATTCAGAACACTAAATCTCTGGATCTCCATATGGATGGATGGATGGGTTCAATTTTAAAATTTCAGAAAATTTCAGTCATGGATTGGAAACCTTAGGGAAAAAAAAACTGTCTACATCATTCTCTAGTAGGTGATAAACTAGAACGGACTTCACAGAGACATGAATTCAAACTCTTTATGTAAAATGTCTTCCCTTCCTGCCACCAGGGTCTATTTAATGGTATTAAATCCTTGCCCTCCTTTTGTGGTTTTACAAAGCATTTTGGAAAGTTATGCAACTGAAATACAGTCTAAATAGGAAATTATATCTGGAAAAAAAATATAAACAATTGTAAAAGGAGTTGCCATTTCTTTTTTTATTGGGGGTCCTGAAATATATAGTGAGTATAAATGAAGCTTTGCACTACCTCCTTATGAACACTAGCTAAGGAAATACTGATAGAAATACATTAAAGGGTAAACTTCTGTAGTTGTAGTTATTTTAATACTTTTATTCAAACTTCATTCAGTTTATTATTTTAGTAATGAATGTGTAGAAAAGCAGTACCTGTGAAGTAATATGTGATTAATGTTAATTGTTCTGATAAAAGAGAAAAAAGAGCAGTCTGACTTAGTGGATTTTTGTCTTTGCAGACTGCATAGTAATTAAAAATTGGACTGAGAATGCATGCGAGTTGCACTAAGTATGCACTGCCTCTATTAAACAGTGAGCATTTGAAGTCATCCCTTGTTCTTCCTTAGCAGTGATAAACAGATTTGCAGAAGTTAAATACTTATATTACAAACCTTTTGACTTGACCTGATCTGTGTAAACGTTGCATTTATGAATTATCAAACCTCTTAGAAAGACAGCCTTATGTGTGTGCATTATCATTTATGTTAATCTGAAACGGTTCTCAAGCTGCTGTGCACAGTTAGAATGAAGAATCCTTATTCATACCCATATGTATGCTGTGAAACTTGAATAAGGAGGGAGGCGAGAAAAAGTGATTTTTAAGAAATAAATTATATACATATTTTTTGTACAACTATATATTTCATTAGTTTAGGTTTCCTTATGTCCACTGCTAGAGTAAAAGAGGAGGCAGCCTGAGCAGTGCTTGCTTTGGGAATTTTCATAGCTTCTGTTTATAAGCACTTTCTTTTGTTTGGGTTATGAACTGGAAGTACAATGTGCTCTATTCCAAACCAGATTTGCATCTGGGCCAAAATTTTTGTGGTCTCTAATGCCATAATAGTAAGTAAAGTAAAATTTATTACATTCTATTTTTTTTAATGCAGGGAAGCAATGCAGAAATTATGACAGTAAATTATTTTAAACTACATTACTTGTGAACTCTTCCCCAAATTAAATATTGTTGCAGTGGTGACACTTAACTGCGTTCAGAAGTTGTCAGTGGAAGGCCAAACATATTGATAGAAATGTAGGTAGTGGATGGTCTTATTGTACGTGAAGAATTAAATCTGCCTGGGATAAAAAGCAGAGATGAAAAGCTGAGACTTATACAGCACACTTCTTGATATCCGTTTCCTTACTGGGACAAGAGAGTTCAGAATTTTCCACCAACTTCACAGTATTTCTCCTGCCAGTAAGACTTACAGACATATCTGGTAATATGCTTTCATGCTTTTTCAAATTTTATTTCGTTAAACAGGATTGTTAGGAATTAGTTTTTGGCCATAGTTGATTGTACTTGTTTCTTTTTTTGTTTGTTTGTTTGTTTTTTGTTTAGAATTAAAACTTTGTATTTTCAGTCAAAGTCTGAGGTAGGAAAATAATGTCTCTCAAATCTCACATGACTTTAACTGCGTGGTTCTGATCAATGAATATATTGAATGTAGTGTTAATGCAAAGAGGCCCCAAAAGGACTTACTGAAACTTACTGGCATAATCCTTTTTTAAATAGGATGTGGAAGTAGGAAACAGAGTGCATTTTGGAAAACTAAATGATCTACAACTAAGGGGGGGGGGGGGGGGGGGGCGTCTTTCTCTTTAGATACTAGAAGTCTTCATCTGTTACCTGTCCAGCTTGCAAAATCTTGAGTTGTCTTTGAGCACTGTAATACGTTCACTGTAAGGGCAAAGCTGTACTGCTGCCCTTGTCAGGATTAGTTGTAGGTGTTGCCCCTGAGTTTTGATTCTGTGCATCATGTGATAACATAATCATTTTGAGTACTTTATATTGATGTTTCTTTTCAATAATAAAAAGCTTATTACACAGTACAGACTGAAGAGCCACATATTCTAATTAATTTATCAAGGGCCTGGTTTAGTCACTAGTGCTGACATATTCAGGGTAATAAAAGGCATTTCTTCTTTCAGCCACTGTCAGGCCTCATTCTCTCAATAGAAAGCCTTGCCAAAAGTAACGGAACTGCATTTGCAGTCAAACTTCTCATTGTCTTCTGCTCTTGGCAGTAAGGCTGGGATCCTTCATTTCATAGATCTAACTCAGAACTGGCTTCGTTGTGTCTGATTAAAAGTTACTGTTGTAAAAAATTGAGAGCTCTGTATGTTGAAGGCAGTATTCAATACATCTGCATTTTTGTAGTTTTGAATTTAGGATTTGGATCAACAATCTCTTGAATATAGGAAGAAATTAAGACTAACGCAGAAAATTAAAACCAGAACTGCCATGACTGCACAGTACTGCTACTTGTAATAAAGGCTAAGCGATTCAATTCTGCAAACAGAGGCAGAACTGAAATCAGGAAAGTATGTTTCAGCTAGATTTAGGTGAATCTAAGGAAGATAGATAGGATTGACACATGTTGATTTCTTCATTTTCTAAATCCCTTCTGTGCTATGTTATTGACATTCCTTTTAAGGTGGCCCAGAGTTGGCCAAATCTGCAGTGTCATGAAGCGATGGCATTTCAGGCATGGGTAGTTGTCAGCATGGCTAACACTTCTAGCTAAGTAATAAAGTAGTAATAACATAAAAAAATTACTAAAAATGATAATTACTACTAATATGTAAATGACATTTGCTTTCCTTTACTGTGGTTTTTCAGATATATCCTAAATCAGTGGTGGTAGTAGAAATGAAATTGTCTTAAAGTTAATTGTAAAGTATTGGGAAAGGACAGAAGTATCTCTTAAGTGTGAATACAGAGCTACACTAAATACATGTGGAGATTCATACAGACAGAATTTCAAATCAGTACAATCCAAGAATTTGAGCTACTTTATATGAATTAAGAAAAAAAAACGCTGCTACTGTTCACTGTCAGGGATTTTAAGTGAAATCATTCCTGAGCAGAAGCACTTGGGTTGTAGCTGGTTTGACGGGGGATGTTTTAACTTTGCATATTAGTTATAAAGTTCAGTGGTTCACTGGGACTTTACAGTGGATTAACTCTCTAGAGTTAGGAGTTGGGATGGAAAGAGGTATTTGGATTGGTAAAGCATTAGAAGAGTTCTGTGATCAGTTTGTTGAAGTAACTTGTTGGGGTACAGACATCCATGTAGCCTCAAACTTTAATTTAATTAATCTGTGCTACACATGCACAGCACGCACCAGATATAGATGAATAAACTAAGTACTAAACATACTCCAACAGCTGTTTCAACATAATTTCTTTTTCAATAAGCTGAAGATTCTAACGTACACTTGGTATTGGATTCTAATCAGCCAGTTAAGGGACTCAACAATTAGTATATTAGAGGTGAAAATTAATCAAAAGCTGGTAGTACTTTGTTGAAAAAAAGCAGGGGCTTGGTTTGTTTTTTTTTTTTTTTCCACAAGAAGCTTAGGCTCAGCCAGCATCATGGTAACCTCTAGCAGATTGGTTGGGGTTTTTTGAGAGAGATCCCAATTGTTCTTAAAGCGGAGGAAGATGTTAGTTATTCGGGTTTTTGCGTCGTAGCAGTTACGTACAGAAGAAGATGCAGTCGTGATTTTGAACTTTCTCTTATTAGTGTAGATACAAGTTCAGTAACTTAGCCCTTGGATTAAAGTATTATTTCACATGCAGCATGGCCTTCCTTTTCTTCTACATCTGAAATAAATGCTACTTTTTCAATAAAGATTAAATGAAGAAGATTTTGTGTACATGTATAGTGTGATACTAATTATATTTGAGTTTAGAGTTTTAATCTAAAATATTTCTCTTGAATTCAACTCTGACATTAGTTTATACTTTTTTAAAGTGTTTATTTTCTCCCAGCTGGGATTTCCTATTCATACAATCAGTTATGTTGGTGGCTGTGTACCATACTTCTAGCTTTCACATATCCTAGTCAATGTTTTGATTAATTTTTTTCAGGGTGTTGCTATTTAAAATATTCCTATGAGGCTGCATCAGTTGGCTTTTGACAGATTAATATATTTTTTATAAATACAACTTTATTCATGTCTTCTAAATTTGTCAGTACTTAAACATCTGCAACCCTGGAGTTCCATAGCTTGGCAAGGTTGAATCCAATTTTTAATTTTCGTGGTGATATATTTTAATTTTTACCTTACAAGCAATAGCAGGAGGGAGTGCTTCCTGCAGCAGTGTACCTGCTGATCTGTGTTGGTGCAAGTGGCACTATTCAGTCAAGTGATGTGACAAATTATTTTATTATTGTTTCCTCATTTCTTTCTAAAGAAAAAAAAATTCTGACCTCAAGGAAATGTTGTTATTTCTTGTAAGTGTAACTTGTTATTCATAACTCATCCTGAAAAAATGAAAGATTTGCATTTATATACTAATAAAAAATTGAAGACAGAATATTAGTTAACATACAAAAGTTGCCAGAAATGGAGGAGACGAGTCCTTATTTATAAGTCACAATTTTCAAAGTTACTTTATTATATGGAAATGACAAGCATTTCTTTAGTATATGCTTATGTTCATTATGATCACATATATTCCGCATCCCCGTCCTCTCGTCCATATCACACGTAGATTGGGACAGTCAGGATTACTAGCAGCCTTCTCATTAATGAAAACTGGTGACACGAGCTTTATTGTTCATTGAAGGCTTTCTTCTGACAAAGATAAATGATATGCTTGGGGTTACCGGGAAAATGTGATTTCATCATTGAATGGAGAAGCTTTGGAACAGCCTTCCCAATTTACAAATTATGAATGTGCTAGATCTGACAAAGAGAAACATTTATTCCAAAGCACGAGATTGGACATTGGAGTCATTTGGACGTTGTGTCTTGCTGTCATCTATTTCATATAGGTTTCAGTAAATAACACATTTTTAAGTTCTAGAAATCATCTCCATTATTCATGTAAAAGCACATTGCATACTTTTTCTAAACATAGAAATTTAGTGTACACAGAAAGAGTAGAAGACCGCTTACTGTTTAAGTCTGCGTTTGTGAGAGTATCTGATATGCTTGTGCCAACAGAAATTAGACCCCTTATGTAGTCAGTAGGAAAGGTAAAGGCTCTAAGCTCATCTCTTCCTCTTTCTGCTCCTCTTTGAGGAAAGAAAAACAGGTATCTGAAGTTAGAAAACATAGGTATTCCTATGAAGAATGAAAACGAGCGGGAAACTAACCTTATCTGACTTTGAGATTGGCTCTTCAGGTTGATGGATTGGAGTGCATGACCTCAAGAAGTGCCTTTTAACCTTAATTGTTCTACGAGTCTGTATTACTAACTCCCTATATACCTCTGTGGCACAGAAAGAAGATAATTAATTTGTCTGAGCACTGTAGTTTTGTTATAAATGAATCCAAGCCCCACAACAGGATTCCAGTTAAAGTTTCCGATTTATTGAATAGAAGCAAGCCAACAGCGCTGGGTGCGCCGGGAGTCCCCGCTCCCCCACGACGCACCCCCTCTGTTCGCGGTTACAGTATTTATCACCTCTCCCGGTCCCCCACTGTACCCGGCTCCTTTTTGGCGCTCACCATCTACATTCCATTGGTCACTCACACCGTTCGCGGCAGGTACTGATTGGCTAAGAGCCTGTCACTAGCCCCTATACAGGTGTTCATTGGCTAGGAGTACCGAAGCGGCCGGTCCCACATTTGGAGTTGTTTACGTGCCCGTGGTCACCAGCCCCCAGCCCGGTTTCCCGTTTCGCTGGCTCCGCTGTTAAGGGTCCTTGTGATGCAAACAGTGCTTGTTAAGCAGGTAAAGTCCTTAATTATGTCAAAGTACTAAGGCAGGGGTGAATCCTGCCAAACACATTTTCAATAACTTAAATAAACTTCCCAAATACGTTTATAACTTAAACCAAAACTTATACGTTACCTATACAGTTTCAAAATACAGAACTATGTACATATCATCCTGTTCTTCCCAGGTAATTGAAGACTCCATGTATATTAATACAAATCAGGTGAACATATATAACAGTTTGTTTCCTTAAATCGTAATAATCTCAACCTAAGTATAGGCACTTAAGCGTTTTGACATCATTTTGGAACTTCTGGTCTGTTCAGAACACAGATCATTGCTTGGTCCACTGTATTGCTGCGGTTATTCCAGCAGCCAAAATAAATAGCAAAAGAATAGAGACTCATCTTTCTGAAATACATGATACCTGTATCACAGATATCCAGTATTTCCCAGAATTGATCTTATATAATCATAAAATCTTACTTAATATTATATAATCACAAGGTTCTCTGTTGCACATGAGATGGCAGTACTTCAACTTCTGCATTAGTTAAACATTAAATTGTATGAGGATGCCAGATGATAAACAATTGCTTTTTCCTAGATTTGCAGACTTTCAAGACAGGCATGTTATGGAGCCCTTTTGCTATTTGTAACAATATGTTCACTGCCTCATAATACGGTGTTGGTTCCATGCAGAAATAAGAAAATACTAGAGATTACCTTGTAAGTAAATAATTAATAAGATCTAAATCCTCCTGTACCTCCCATGTTGTATATGAGAGAATTCACTGGGCATTTTCTGTTAGCAGACATACAAGGTGTGAGGGAGGGTCAGCAGTTGCTTTACAAACTGGCAGACTGTCAGCACTAGATCCAAATTTTACTCTCAGGATGTGTGTAAACTTTCAATGGAGGGTCTGGTGGTGTGCTTGGTCTCACAGACTGTAACAACAAACTGTTTTTTCATTCTGTTCACATTAAGTTCTCTACTAGAGGTGTTACTTTACATATGTGAATGTAACTGGATTGTGACAAAAATTGCACATTTTTAATTAGTTATCAGACAACAATACACAGCTGGTAAATTCTCCTGTTTGTGTTGTGTCCAAAAATGTTGAAGTGGATGCCTATGTGCACTTTTGGAATATGTTATTGAAAAGAGAAATATGTCTATGGGAAACAGAAACCAAAAAAAAATGACTGTCTTGCATATCATCTTCATCCTTAAGTTAAGATTATTTTCTTAGCTTTCAGGATTTGGTATGGCTCTTCATAATGTATTTTATGGTTTCATTGTTATTCGTTGCTATTTCTTTTCATTTTCATTGAAATGAGTAGCTATGGTTACTGTATGCTACTGCAGACCCATGCAGTGAGGTTGTGAGGGTTTTTAATTGTTGTATGATGTATGTTTTCAGACCGTAGTAGGAATTTTGCAGCTTCCAGCCCTAACTGTTATTTGTTGGGAAAATAAAATTAGATTACAGTTCTATAAGCCTGCCTGAAACGAGGGAATTTGTTAAGAGGTTTGTTTGAATAACGGTGTTAAGCCTTTTGAGAAGCAGCATGTGATCTTTTTGTCAAGGGAACAGAATACAGAAAGGGGAACTGTTCTAGTAAATCCTGCCATAGTTGCAGGTTACTACGAAAAATTGAAAACTTGCTGAAGCTAAATGCTGTAGTAGTTAGACTACAGTAGGCCAGCATGTTGGGGGGAACTCGGGTGATAGCTGACAGGGAAAGGACATTAGAAAAAACTGAAGTAACAATACTCATGAGACTCTTCTCAGTGCAGGAGAAATTGCTAGGTATTCACCAAGATAAAACTGGACGTAAATTGTTGGACTCATTCACCATTATTTAATGCAAAACAACTGTTATGCATACTATGTGCAAAGAGATTGTAATCAATTGTGTGAGCTCCTATTTCTTGTCATATATTTTGTTTACAGAGCCAAGACATTTATTTAAAAAGAAAATTGGGAATATTACTTAAACCACTATGATTCCTCAGCGCTGCTTTGGGAGCAAAGCAGCAG
The DNA here is from genome assembly GCA_009806455.1 of Tetrax tetrax. Classification (NCBI taxonomy): domain Eukaryota; kingdom Metazoa; phylum Chordata; class Aves; order Otidiformes; family Otididae; genus Tetrax; species Tetrax tetrax. The sequence goes on along the minus strand of WHYT01017258.1, from coordinate 361,044 downwards.
CAAATATCTAGCATCTAGTGTGGGGTGTCTGATAATATTTGATATTTTCCAGGATTAGTCATGTTCTGTCACGGTGAATGTAAAGCTGCCGTTCTGTGCCACACCATTCTGTGCCACACCATTCTGTGCCACACCATTCTGTGCCACACCATTCTGTGCCACACCATTCTGTGCCACACCATTCTGTGCCACACCATTCTGTGCCACACCATTCTGTGCCGCTATTGCTTCTGATGTAAGGTGGCATGGCATGTAAACAGAGTTTATCTGAGACTTGACAGTATCATGTTAATGTCTGGCTGCCAGGGCAACTTACTTGAGCCACAGGAGTCTGCATTTAAATCAAGAAAGTCATTAAGCTATTTTGCATTAGAAGAGAAGCGAGTAATTTCAGTGAATTTTATAATATTTTCACACTGTGCATGTACACTCATACAAATCACTCACTAATCTAGTTACTTGTACATTATTTTTATACATATTCCTGATTTTTATTGGGGAAAAAAAAAACCCAACATCCCGAATAGTTAGTATACATCATTTCATAGACTTGTAGAATGGTTTGGGTTGGAAGGGACCTCTAAAGGTTATCCAGTTTCATTCTTGTTCATTGATTAGTGGTTAAAAACCAGAAAAAGTAAACAAGGAGATTAACTTGCTGCTTTCTGATAGTGACTATTTGTTGATGAATAGCCTAAATGATAGTTTTCATGTGTCATTTCATGTGTAGTGCTTTGTTGCAGGCTGCCTGATCAATGCCTCCACTGTACGTTCTCGTTTTAGTTTTTTTTAACACATACAATACAATGAGAAAGGAAGAAATTGAGGGAAGGAGATATACATATACCGAAGGGACATAAATAAGCTCAAGTTCATGGGAAGGATGACTGTTCAGAAGTAGAACGTGTTGGATGTGGGACCTTCTATCAAAGGTAACGGTTCCAGTGGCTATTGAAAACAACACAAAGCTGACTGGAACAAATGATAGAAGGGTTTTATAGTGTTAGAAAAATCTTTCCATTAGCTGAACACAATATGCAGGAGCAAATATATGGATTGGTCTCATTAAGAACAAAGACAGTTGTTTGAGATGAACCTCAAAGGGAAGAAGAAAAGTGGCATTTCACTTTGGGAAAGACAAAAGAATAATGGGATTAAATTAGAGCAACATCACGTTATCACACTGGTGGAGTTTAGACAAAGACAGAGAGTACAATAGTTGGTCTTGCTCTATGTGGCAAAACAAGAAAAAGAAAGGATTGAGTCTGTTAGAGGCATAATAAAGTTTTGTTTGGTTGGTTTTCAGTGTTAGAAAGATCTTTCCAGTTTGTTTTGTGCTATGGCTCTATGCAGTTTGAGCAGTGTTGGTCCATAGACAGAATATCCAGAAGAAACCCTCAGCATTGAGTCTAATGTTTCTTTTACCCATCTCATGAATTTGCTTTTCTTTTCGTTCTTTAAACATGTTGGTACCTAAAACCTGTATAAAATCTTTGGTCCTGGTTCTTTGAGCTGGATGCCTAGATTTTAATTTATGAACTGCAGGCGTTCAACTGTCTTAATTGCTCTGCTTTTTAATTACAGTAGCTTGGAGGTGTTGGTAACCTCTATGTCGAAGTTTATCGGCTGTTCTTTTTTTCTGAAACTCAGATTTCTGTGCCTGATTGATGACAGTTCACTACATAGTATATATGCACTAGGTAGGGAATCTGAGTGCCCAGAGCATTCTTTAAGTGGCACCTTTCTCATAAAGCACAGGTTACCATCTGAATTTCTTCTGATGCTAACCCTGTACTAACTGGTTACTGGATGTTACTAAATAAAACAGGGAAAAGAAGTAATAAAATGAAAATATAGAAGAAGTTGGTGTCTTGTTTTTGTCTCCTTCCTTACAACAGGTCTGTGAATGCTGTTAGATATTTGTAGTGGCACAGCAAGACAAGTTTGTTGTGTGTCATGTAAGACAATTTCTCACAGAGCTAGGCTTGTGTTTTTCACATTGACCCTTAAATCAAGCAGGCGGGTACTCTATCATCCTCTGGTTAAAATAAATAAACTAGTCACAGCTTTTTTTTCCACTGTGCTTTTGAGATCTCTTGTGAATAAGTCTGGTTATCTTATGCAGTGTTCCGTTCTTTTGTTGAATTTGCTCCTTCACTTTTCTTCTTTCTCTCCCTTTCCCCCACCATTGTATTCCCCTGCATCTTAAATAGTTCATTTAAGAAGTAGCTGACTTGCAGAGGAATTTTAATATGGGCTTCCATTATGGAGATTTCAATCTGTTACACCATCACAGTTCAATCTGTTAGCTCGATAAGAGTTTAAAAAAATTTTAGACTTCTAAGAACTTTTTAACAAAATGAAACAATTTATATGCAGTTAACAATACAGGGTAATATTTACAGTAATGTTTTACTAAAAACATGATTATATGGCAAGGAAAGATACTGCTTGAACTGAGATGATAATTCAAAGGAGCCAGAGATAAAACTTTAAAATTGAAAAAAATCATAGTTACATCTGAACCTTATCAGATATATAAGCCTTAATAATAAAGAGAAAATAAGGAGATAGGGGAAGAGAAATCCATTCTTTTAGCTTATGAGAATATGTGATGTGCAAAATCACTCTTCTGTAGCTGTGATACCTGTTGTAACATTATACTACCAGGTGCTACAATATCACGCTGTGCTCAGAAAGACTGGACTGTGCAAAATAAGGCAAAAGTTACACCTATACACATATTTATAGTGCTAGCATAGGATCTACTGCCTGCCTGAGATAATGTTGTGACTGTTAGGAATGATAAAACTGGTGTTTGGGGTTTTTTTGGTTTGTTTTGTTTGTTTGTTTTTTTGTTTTTTAAATTACAAGTTGTTGGGTTTGGAGTATTAAGCACAGCAGGAGACTAATGAATTTAAGCTTTATCAGAAAAAGCCTGCAAAATAATTACACTTTTCATCTTTGGCAGATATAGAATACAGTTCACGTAGTGGTAGTCTGTGAATGTCTTAGATATGTGTCAAGAGATTAATATTTGATCATTTTGGTCTTTTAAGAGTTAGTTGGTTTTATGGTTACATTGTCCCTAGTACATAAACGGAATTAAGTATTTATTTAGGTAAATTAACTTTATTAACCTTGTCTCAAAGTCAGAGGTGTTCACAGTCCTTGGTGAGACAGATCCCAGAATCAGTCAGTTATCAATGTTTGTTAGAAATTACAAGTAAAACAAGTTAATCCGGAATGTATTTCTAAAGAAAGAAAGCAGAAAGAGCATATATACATAACGAAGGCCACGTAATCCTATCTGTAGCCAAGTATATAATTGATGAAGTTTAACCTAAGAATGGCAGTGCAAGTCTGGAACATGTGCAGTTCAGAGCAGGGTACCAAATGTTTGATCCTCACAGGGAAGAAAGAAGTTGTTCAACTCCTGAAGTGTCTTCAATGTAATGGTATCTTAGTCATCAGCATGAGGCCAGTCTGAAGTTACTCCATTGTCTCTCACGTTGCCCTCGCCACTATATGTGGCTAGTGTGTCAGGCATAATAAATTGAGCTGTTCTAGGATTTTTTTTTTTCCAGTAGATTGTTGAAGAAATTTATCTTTCCAAAGAATACACACAGAATTGCAGGAAGATGCAGGGAAGCACTGGATACCGGAGTTAGGGAATAATTATACTTTGGTGGTTGTTGTTAATTCAGTTGGAGTAGTTTAAGAAGGTGTGCTTCAGTTCTACCTTATTCCTTGTCAGGAGGCCACTGCTACCTCGTGCATGGGGCACTGAGAAAGCGTGTCAGTACTCCAGGTTTATTTCTGTAAATGATGAGGTTAGCTCAGATCAAACCAGATTTAAAAATTATCATCTGTAGTGCGTATGTTATAATACTCTTTTGTTTTTAATGGGTTTCAGCAAATTATGACATGGCTATCTGGCATCCGAATATTTCATAGTTCTTTTTCCCAAGTTTACTCTGTACCCACACCCGTTCTCATAAACCAGAGGTAGAGCTTTTCTGCATAAGGGTATTACACTTAATTATCTTCTGGTAAGTAGAATGATAAGCTTCATTTCCTTTGTTGATTCATGAGAAATATTTTGAAATATTGTTATTTCAGTTCAAGCGAAAAATATTTTCATGGCAGTGTTTGCCATCCTCTTTATAACTTTGTCAGTATGTATTGTGAGTTAGAAGAAAAAAGAGTAGCTGTGGCTGGGTCAGGTAGCAGGAATTTACAGAGAACTCAGTGTTCTGTATTGCATCCAACAAGGTCTGTCTTCTTAGAAACAGGAATGACCTCTCTGACTGAATACTAAGGAAGTTTAAAAACCTTTAATTTTCCTTGAGATCTATTTTTATCATGATCAGGGACGGGCTAAGTTAAAAAGTGTAAGACTGACAGTACAGAAAGGAAAAAATGTCTTTACTGAATGGTGCAGATATTCTGTAGCAGTTTAAAATTTCTGGTTTCTCATTTTTATGGTGTCCAGCATGTTATTGAGGAATGCTTAGGTATTCAGTTATATTTCTAAAAGAAGTTTTAGTAATTTAGGAATACCATTGCAAAATCTTAAAGTTTAATTAGCGTCAGTGACTGTTACTGTCATTGGCAATACCATTAGTATTGATAGAAAAATATATACTTAATGAGGATAAAATATGTCAAATATGAATTCAAAGGCATATATATGCAAATGTGTGTATATATATGCATGTGTACTAGAATTATGTTATATGAATCCAGATGTACAACAAAGGGTCTCTCTGGGCGAGTTAGATCAAATCACTTTCCATTATTCACATTTTAAAGTTGAGGATTGACCTACTGTCCAGAAATATTTTAGAAGTTCTGAGAAAAAATAATACAACGTCCATTGTGTGTACTGTCATAAGACTTTTTGGAAGATGTGCAGAAAATTGATTAGTTACCGTTTTAGTACTGTACTTTTGTAAATACTGTCTGCTGCTCCCTAAGAAAAATTGCTGCAATGACTCTACAACAATATCTAATGCACCGCTCTCATGTCTCTGCCAGATCTCTATTTGGTTTGTAAAAGGTCCCAACTGGGGATTTGTACTTGCTTGGGAAAAAAATAGAAATAGGGAAGAAATTGCTTTAACACTTCAAAATTTGGCGGATTTTTCCAAGATCTCTTACTGCGAAGGGTAACAACATTGAAGAACGTAGAGTACTAAAGCATTTTCATTGCTGCCCCTGTTAAATCTGTCAATCATTATTCTTTTCAGTTCTACCAGTTCTGTTGTATATGAATAAGATAATATTTGGACGTTTTTATACTATCCATCAACTGAAATGTAGCCATTGATTCCAAAAAGATGTTTGACCCTCAAAAAGCAATTACTTCTGCTTAAATCAAAAGACAAATGTGGAGGTGGTTTCATGAGTGAAATAACATTTTAGAACATTGTGAAGTGGAGATAGGAAGGCAGCAATAAACACACATTTAAAATATATATATATTTTTAAGCACTTGTCAGAAACGTTAACCTGGTGAGATGTGGAAATGTCAGACACATTACATGTGCAGGATGTGCATTTGGTATTTTGCTGTCAGCAGGGGAGTTCTTCTACAACTAATTCCTCAGGAACCACACGCTGAGTCTGTCTGCAGGGAGGAAGGAGGGGTACGGGTAGAAGCCTATATTGTTTATTTGTGGAGGTGTATTACAGGATTTTTTCCTCTTTAAGGGACGACCACAAGTTGTGTCAGTCCTGCTGTATGATGATTTCCTGGAGTTGGAATAAAATCTGTGGTTTATGCAAAACATGAACCAAACTGTGCAGCTCATTACTCTTGCAGGTATGAACGGCCAAACACTAGCATGCTACATGTAAAATTAGTTTAAAAACTGTTCTCTTGCAAACCAGATGTGTTTGATAAATATTATTTGCTGCTGAATTATGACTGTTGTAGGGGGACCTGTATAACATTGGTTTATTGGGATTTTTTTTTTCAGACATGAAAAAGGAGGAGGAGGGGGAAATCGTTCCCTGGTTTAGCCATTTTAATTACTTTTCCTCCTTTCCCATCTTTTTTACCAGACAGTAAAAAAACCCGTTTGCTGTACTATTGAATTTAAATGGGAGTGTTGGCCACTGTTATGTGCACTGTCCCAGCAGTACTATCGATAACGTTACAGTTGTTTATTTCAGCTGCAGATGTTTAATTTGATACTAGAGCTATAGTATCTAGGCTTAAGAGCATGGTAGGGAAATGGAATTTAAGTATCACTCAAAACTCAGGACCAAATCTCCTGCTGGATGGTATCACATAGAATCAACATATTAATGAATACACAGAACAAAGCGGGTAGTTGTAATTTACGTTTATACACCAATGTTTCCTTTAGAGAGCTTTATAGGTGTGCCAGAAAGGCAGAGTTATGAGTTTTAATCCCTTTTAGACTATTAAGCCTAAACATAGGCATCAATATTATCTAAATTTAACAGTAGTATTAAATAGAGGAGCAACATTGAATGCAAAGTCAGATTCATAGCAAATAGTTTCTTCTTTGTTGTATTTTTTTCAAGTTTTGAATATTATGATTATTTAATATCTTGGTTACTGCTGATGGATGCTTTTTTTTTTTATAATATGGTCAGAATGCAGTGAAAAAATAACAGATCTAGTTTATGGTAAGAAAAATTATATATGGGATTGTATGTATGCCTTTGGTTCAGACAGGTATGATTTTAAATTTAATCCCGCACAAACAAAAACTATATAGACTTTAGATTTAGAAAAAGGTTTTTTTCAAGTTAGCGAGATCTGTTATTAATTTTGCTCTCATAAAGACAATGTTTTCTTAAGTGAATAAAGCACAGAAATTGAGTGCATCTTGTTGCTACAAATTCAGGGAAGGCAGAAATGAAAAGGAGTGGGTTCCATCTAAATAAAAGCATTCTGTCTCATTCCTGTAGGAAGAAGTCGTAAAACTTCTTAACAAACCTTTGTGGAATCATGGGGGGGTTTTTTGGAAATGTGAAAAAAATATTTCTAGAAGTTAACATCCTTAAATTTATTTTAGAAGTGTATTAACACCCTTAAATTTCTGTTAAAAATATATAGCTTTCCCTCATGGACAATTGTTCCATTAGTTTTTTTCAGGATTAGGCAAAAATTCTGACTACTGTGCATTGCAGCTTCACTAACAGCAGATAGGTGCAGATGCTGAACCACGTTTGATCTCTGGCAGTAATCATTATTTGACTTTAAATGTTATACAGTAAGACTGTATTCTTTTTTTGTGCCCTTAGCTGTAGTTATCTACATAGGGAAAATACAAGTAGGAGATACTGAAGCTCTTCTTTAATCTTGACAAATAGTTCATTAATAGATGAAGGATAAAAGCCTTTTTTTCAGAGGTATTCAAAGCATTTATTCAAAGATATTTAACTTAGTGGAGTACATATTATTGTCAAAAAGGATATAAAAGCTGAATTATCAGTGTCTTTCAATTGAGATAGCATAGTTGGTCCGTATTAGTAAGAATGTTTGTTGTTCTTTATGAAGTTACCAGTGTTTTGTCAAGCACTGAAGTTTGCTACATTTTCTTCAGCTGAAATCCCTTTCAGTAAGTGCTTCTGGTCCCTTACACCATATTCCTGATCCCATCTCTGCCGCACCAGCGTATGTGGAAAATAACCCGAATTGTGATGGTTTATTGAGCTGCCATGTCAGCTTCTCCCTGTGAAGCCTGCCCTGTCGTTCCACCGTTTGGGTATCTCTCCAGACGGGTGCACGTCAGCATTCACCAATGAAGAATGCCTCCTTCCTGGGATTTCAGTGCAGTGTGGAGTCTGCACAGCACTTCCCGGGTTTGCAACTCCGTGTTCTTGCTACCTTCTTACGTACAAAGGTGGCTGTATAGTGAGCATGCCTTTGAAGGCAAAGGTGACTTAAATAATGACACACTGAATTCTTGGCTAGTATGTTGTAGTCATGGACTTCTGAATAACTCGGAGTTTCGTATCATTATGCATTGCATGAAACTGAGCAAAGAAAAGTGTAGGACAGTGAAATAGGTGGTGATGAACCCCAGCGTTAAAATGACGGAGAAATGTTACTGTCCGCTTCCTATCAGGGAGATGTACAGGATTTTTGTTCTGTAAAGACTAACTGGTGTCACTCAACTTGGAGGAAAAAGAACCTTTTTTTTTTTTTTTTTTAATAGGAAAGATGCTTCTAACATTTCTGTGCTGTTAACTGAAACAAACCACAATTTCTATATAATGCAATAATTATTTGTAGTCTTACTAAGGAATAGAGTAAAAATAATTCAAAAAATAGCTTGAAAAATATCATCAATATCCTTGGGCTTATTCTTAAGTTTTCTTAAAAACAGTAATAACTATTAATACTTCTCATTCTTTTGTCTCATGAAGATGTCACAAGATTCAAGCTCAGTTTTGTAAATATTTGGTTAAATGTAAAGATAAAGATACTGACTGTAAAATTTTTCACTGCATCTGAGCAGAGGATATACAGGGACAACTAAGAGGATGTAAGGAAAAGATGTAATAATCACATTTTATTTACAAAATTGTAGTTCCATGGAAGCAGATTGTTATTTAAAAAAAACAAACCCAAAAATAAAATCCCAAAATAAACTGCACAGTTTTTTAGTTTATAGTCTGTCTCAAATGAAACCTAAGCACAACTGTAACTAGTGCACTTATCAAGGAAAAAAATTCAACAGCTGTATTTCTTCAGTGTGCTTGGGGCTAGCCTGAGGACCTTCCTGTTCCTCTGAACCATACTTTGATTCCCACTCTGTCTGTTGGGTTGGGAAATAAAAGTCATTTTGACCATTTAAACTGCTGGATAGAGAAAAGTCTTTATTCTTTGGTGTCATAAAAGAAGGAAGAAAAATAGATAGTTTTGGCATGCTTGCTGAGAATTTCAGTGACACCTCTAGATCCCTTCATTTTTCATTGGGATCTTAGTATTTGTTACACTGTGTAAATATGGTCAGAGTTACATTAAGAAACAAATGGTAATGCACAGGACTGGAGTTTTTCAGTAGTTAGTTCTAGTTGTTTCAGATTCTTGGTTTTGAGAAAAATATCTAGCACTCCATTTGAAGGCAGAAGGCTGTATCAGCTTGTAGGAGAGGTGGCTTTGGAGGTACATTTCTGGCATAATCTCATGTAGTAGGCGATTAAAAAAAAATTTTCTGCTGATTTTATTCTCTTCGTGTTTTCTTTATCAGGAATATTTCAGCATTCCTGACAGAACTTTGTGCCTCTGTGGTAGAAGGGCTATCTGCATTAAGTTTTCACTTGAACCAAAATTTGAAACATCTGATAATGATGGTTAATGAAGCATCAGTGATACTACATGGCTCTTCATATTTTTCATATTTATTACTACATGTTTTATTAAACCATTGTAAACCTCTTGCTGTTCTTTTTAAAGAACCATTAGCATATAGGGGCAAAGTTACGCAATGTCGCAAGTGCAGATCAAAACTCAGCTCAAGTTGTTGGGTTCTATTTGTTTTCCTCATGCAAGAAATTCTTGAAATATCTTGGCTTAAGAAGAAACCTACTTTCACTCCTCTTCTGTAGTTTGATTAATAAAATGGTAGTCCCAAAGTTGAGATATTTAAATGTGGAATCAGGCATAGCTTAGCTCTGCAAAAATGCTGAAGTTCCTTAGTACCATTTTTTTAACTCCTATACTGATGTATCAGTGCTGAAATGCACCTGTGGGTACATGTGCATAATGGAAGCTGAGCGCCAGTGAAGAGAAGGGGCAAATGGAAAAGTGTTTAGAATCCTTTAGCGTTTAAAAACAGTGTCATTTTCATGTAAGCTTTCTGTAACTGTTTCTGAATGATGATCTTAGTGTTAATGGGATTTGAAGATGCAATTCCATGTTGTTCTAATTTTTTTAATCCTGATTTTCAGAGAATGTTTTATTAATGGCATTGTGTTAAAAGCTTGATAAGTTACTCTTTAGTGTGGCAGGAAGAGGAGCCTAATTAAAAATAGAATTATTGTTTACACTGAAGATTTCATGGAGATTTTTTAGTGGGGAACACTACTGTTGAAGACATTCAGTGTTGGATTAAAGAACTTCAGCGAGTACAACTTATCCCTAGTACTTGATGCTTCACTTTCTGATGCTTATCTGTAGAGTAGTCTCAAGTTATTAATAGAGCTTGTTCCTCAGGCCTCATGGTGCGGGTATTTTTTTCCTTTCTTGCCTTTGTCTTTCTGCAACTCAGAAGTTGCAGCATTGAGCTTACCAGATGATCAGTAAATGTCAAACAAATCAAAGTGTTACTGCCAGCAGAGCTATTGAAGTGCTGCATTCAGAATGTGACTTTTTTTAATTGATTCCTGAGAGGTCAAGATAGAAAGTGCCACTGAATGAGCATCAGGGATTCACAGAAACAGGGCCTCGGCTTTTGTTCTCCATGTACTTATTTATGCCGTCCTTAGCAGGTGTGAGTACCTGCTTGTGCTCGTATATATAATCACCCTAGGAACTGTTATTATATTTTTTTATTTTGCTGGGAATTAGCTTATATTATACCTGGGAGAACATTTTGGGAAAACATCCTAAAAATGAGAGTGGAAGACAGCTAGCTGAGTAGCATGCACGCTTCAGAAAGAGCAGGGGCATATTGCAGGCTCTGTGCCACCAGCATAAGATATAACTAGCGGTCCCCAGCTTTTCCTTCTTCTCCTGCACTTTATTACTCCTTCGTCGTAGTGATGGCTGCTTCCTCTTCGCTTGTCTGTTGGGCTGAGGAGTATTGCATGTGCTGCTTGGGCCGTATTTTTTCCCTTTTGCCAATCTGAGTGTGTTTATTTTGATAGGCCAGCTGGCAAGCAGCGCACACTGCTGAATGTGGTGCTACTTGTGTATTCCAGATGGTCAGCACCAACCCATCAGCTCTGCCCAGCCAAGAGATGTGTCCTGTGGGTCAACCCAGTTTCTAGTTCTGTGAAACGTGACGTAATTGTGACTCAGCAGAGAAACAGGGACAAGAAAGGGGTGACATAAACTATTCTTTAATTATAATGTCCTTTGAATTAATGGCAAATGGCCTCTGGGTATTTTTCTAGACTCATCTAATGATTTAACTCCTTTTCTTCTCCTCGGTGCTCTGGATTCTTCTTTTTATTTTAACTTACGTGTAATTTTGCTTTCCCCAGGGTCACACACATACTAGTCCTAGGGAGTTTTGCTGTGAAGGGAAGGAGTTTTAACCTATTCTGCAAAAGATGATTTGCATGTTTTACATCTCCACTTTGCAACCTCTCTGAGGAGTGACAGATAAACATACAGTTAATCACTGCTTCCTTACTAAAAAGTTGGTCGAATCAATTCAAGCTAAAATACAACTTACGGTGTTATACTGTGCTCTTCCTATTCTGATTTATCAGAATAGTTACATTTACATGTCAGATGCAGAAAGATCATCCTGAAAATCAGACTTGCTCATCTGTATAATCATTTTTGAGCATTTTCTAATCAGAGATGCCTTCTGCATTAGCATTGATGATTTTCAGTTGCACTGCTATGTTTGTCCTGTATTTGTGATTAATAAGCTGCTTGGAATATTTTTCCACTTGACTGCATGAATATGTTTTCACCTGTACAAAAAAAAAGCTTTGTCACAGAGGTTCCAGAGAATGTCCTGTGCTTATCTGTTGTTAGTGATTTTGTATTCCTGGAAAATATTTGGAAAGTGTGGGTTTCTGAGAGTATGTTTCACTAGTCTTTGCTGTTCTGGTCTCCACCTGCATACTGGGATGCAGGATCATTGTCAGAATACATATTTATGATTGCTGGATAAGTGTTCATGCTCCCTGTGTCAACGGAGAGCTCTACCAATTCTGTTCTCTTCTATTTTTTTCTACAACTGCCTGATATGGGCATGCAAATATATATGTAGATGAACCCTTTCGCTCTCGCAGTGAGTATCCACAGCAAGATTCATCTAGTACAGACAGAATGATAAAGCTTTGGGAGATAAATTTTACCCACAGCCTGAGAGTAATCTTGGCACTTGCGCAGTGTCATGTGTATGCCCAAATCCTAAAGGTGGTGGTGAAAGGAGCTGGTTGTGTGTTTGCTTTTTTAGCAGATCAGCCTTTACATACAGCTAATGTGCCTTCGGTACTGCAGCAAAGTTAGCCACGTGGGTGGAACTGTGCATATTAGAAGCTTACCAATGCAAAAAAGCAATTGAATTAAAGACTGACCTAAAAAACATACAGTGAAGTCACTAATGTGATGTCATACTAGCAGGGAGGTGACTAGGGAGAAGCAGCCCTCATCTTTCAATGTATAATAGTAGTAAACATGTGAATTAGGTGTTGGTGTTTTGTCTAGATGATTCTGTGGCTGTTGTCTTTCATCAACACGGTTAAAATACATGTGTAGTTACATAACAGTCTAAAAATAAGGGTAGTTTTGAAGTGCAGGTTATAGGCTAAGTCTGACAATATCATGAGCTTATTTCCTATAAATGGATTCTTTTTAGAGGCCTTTTTATTTTAAATCCTTAGGCTACACCCACATCTTTTTTTAAAAATGTCTTTTCCTGGAGCTTGGAGGATTGTAAAACCGAGGCTTTCAAATAATCAGCTCCTACTAGGAGTGGAAGCTTGAAGCGAAATACCAAATAAGGAGGTTAGTCACATTAACAGAACAGAACGTACATGAGTCGGTAGACATAAATTCAACAGGGTAATAAAGAGCAGCGTATGCTAATGTGGTAGAGATTAAAGGGCGGTGGCACAAGTGACACGCTAAGGCGAATTGCATTGTTCTGCCATTCTGTAGGCTCCAAATAACCTCTGGCTTGAGGGCTTAAGATTCTTACTACGTGACAATACAAAAATAAAGATAGGATTCATCTTGTCTAATTTGCACTAAAATAAAAGATACACTATTAATCAAAGTTAATCGTTGGTGAAGTTAGGCACTTACGGAGTGATCCCTCCTGCGTGCTTCAACTTAGGATGGCATGGGAGAAGTTTTCTTGTAGTTTGTATCCCCGTTCATTAACTGCATAACTACTTGACTAGTTATGGTTAGATAACTATTTTTAAATTCTTAGAATTAGTCAAAGCATATCTTAAATATCTAAGTTAAGATAGGGGAGTGTATTTCATCTGAAAGTCTCTCACTAATTAATTGCTCTGTGGTGTCCTTTGGCATCAGTTGTCTTGCAGCCACTTGCTTCTTCGTGGAGGGCACTTGGAAAACAGATGTGCTCATTTTTAGCTGCTGTCAGTTTTAGCTGCAACGTTGCCTTGCGTGCCTGTGCTTTGCAGGGAAGGAGAGGTAGGATGGGATTTGTGCTCCGTGCTTCCTGTGGGTTAAGTCAAGGCAGTTCTGTGAGAAGCTTCTGGAGTTTTTGTTGCTGTTTCTACTCACGCTTCTGAGTTATCTAATTCTTGCCATATTATCTATGGAGAACTGCAGAGGTAAAACTGGAAGAAAGTGCTACAGTGCTTAACTCTAAGTCTCTGTGTCTTTTATGACAGCTAAACAGCTAACTAGGCAACTGTCTAGTCTTCAGAGTTATTTTAAAAATTATGACTGCCAGGTATTGTTGAAACTAGTATTTACTCATTGATTGGTATAAAGGAGAGGAATTCAAGGGATTTAATGGTGGTTTGTTTTTTTTTTTTAACCAACCTACACACCATTGTATTCCTAATATGTTATGCCATTTGCAAACTCTAGTTTGTTTATTTTTTATTTGCTTACTGAGAGCAGCAAAGAGAATTCTCATGTGGCTGCAAAGAAAATTCACACTTTTGTGAATCTCATAGAACTAAAGAAAGCAGACTTTAGTAGGGTTGCCACTCACTGTTTGCTTCACAGCTTCTACTGGTGCTTCATATTATTCCACCGCCTTTGGAGAACTGTGTTCCCCTGCAAAACATCATGAGGCCTCTGTGGCCATTCCTTGAGTTTAAAGGTTCCTCTTGATTGAAATGCTGCAGTTCATTGTCAGCCGCTCCCTCAATTTAACACCAGCCAAAAATATACTGACAGTGTACTTTGTCTCATTGTCCAGGTCTCGGATGAAGATACTGAGTGATAACAGACTCTAGTACCCTTGCAGTATTTTGCTGCAATATTGAGTCATTAGTTCTTGCCTTTTGAGCCCAGCAATTCAGCCAGTTTGTGGCTCATTGAAAAGTCCATTTGGGCAAACGATTTTTCTTCAGCTTGCAGTTGAGAATGCTGTGGAGCGGGTGTCAAAAGTTTCACTGAAAACCAAGTGCAACGTCGATCGCTTTCTTCTCGCCTCCATAACCAGTCATTTCATCATAGAATGTTATTATTTTGGTCAAGCATGATTTTTCCTCTGGTAAAGCTGGGTTAGCTATTCATGATTATCTTATTGTCATTGGTGGTCCAAAGAGAAATAGTCCAAATTCTTTCCAGGCATCATTCTAAATGAGACTGATCAGACGGTAGTTTCCCAGGTTCTCTTTCTTGCCTTTCTCATGCTAACAAGGACTTGCCTCCATGGCAATGATTTTTCACAATGATTTTTTTCACCTTATGATGATGTCCATCGGGTTTTTCAGCACTCTTGGCAAACCCTGTTCAATCCTCTGCGTCCATCCCTGACTCACTGCCCCCTCACTGTGTGCCCCGCACCTCCCGGGCATGTTCGTCAGGGCTGTGCCCTAGGAGTTCTGTCTAGCTATTCCTTGACTACACCAAAGCCTCCTCTCAAATTCAGAGTCTAAACTTTTGCTAATTGCCTTCCCAGGCTTTCTCAGGTTTCCAAATTCAGTTGTTTCATGATCTCTTCAAACTGGTACTCTGTGGAGTCAAGTGGTAATCCCTCTCCTTCTCATCCTTGCTTGTCGCCTGTAAATCAGTGGTGCTTTTTTCAGTCATGCATGCTTTTCTTCTATGTCTCCATGATTACGTCACAGATCTGTGACTGAACTCTAATTTCTTCCTGACTGTTGCTCAGACTCTGCACAGTAGTGGACAGACACCTGAGGAAAGTGTCCAAGGGACCTGACTTCTGAGCAGGAATGTGGAAGGTGCCTCTTGTGGTTTTCCTGCTGACATCCCTCTTCCACTTGCAGTTCCTCCTCCTTTACTTTTGACTTTCACTCCGTGTTGCATGCTTCTGCTTGTGCAGCTATGTTAATATCTTCTCAGACATCTTTGGTAAAAATCTACTTTTAGAGATGTACATGAGCCTATATGCATGTCTAACATAATACTATGTTACTTCAGTTTTTCATTTTCAGCCTTGTTTTGTCTGTAAACAAACATATAGATCATATTTGGTTGTCTGACAAATGTTAGTTGCAATTAAAAAGTATAAATGTGATTGTTATATATATGTTGTCAACTCTTGGCTATGAATCTTTAAGGCAAGTGTCAGCCACTGCTAGTTAGCATGCCTTCCCTCAGCCCTAAGCCGCCGGAGCTCGTGGTTTTGAGATGTGTATCAGAAACAATGACAGCATTTCCAACTGCTGCTCTGAAGCCTTTTAGAACTTACAGAAGTTGTATCACTGGGAATTAAGCTTTGAAAGTCCAAAGGAGAAATTTTGTTTTATTTGAAAGTGTTTTGGTGCCTTTAAGAGTCTGAAATAATTCTTTGCAGTTCAATAAAAAAGAAATAGCTCTGCTTTATAAACCTACTTCAGGGGGTTTTTGTTTGGGTTTTTTTTTTTCCCCCAGAAATTCCCTTTGAAGCTTACCACTTATTTAGCCCAGTGCTAAATAAAATGCCCTTTTTCATGTGTGGAAGCTTGGTAATTGCTGCAAAAAAGATTCTTAGTGACTCATAATATACATATAATCAGATTAGTTTTGAGTTTTATCTCAGCTGAGAATGTAGGAGTAATCCAATCCATGGTTGTTCACCTCTGCTTTTTCCGATGCCTCAAAGGGTGCAAGCAAGCAAGGTCGCATCAGCATCTGGGTGAGGAGGGCAGCTGGTTTTGTGGTGTGGAGAAGCAGTAGATTGAAGCCTCTGAGGAGGACATGTTTGAAACTATTGAGGCTAATCGCGGTGGTTTTGTTGTATACTGCTTAAAGCTCAAAAGCCTGGTTGTGCAGTTAAACTCGAAAGTCTAACACAATTGCATAGTGAGAAGTCTTGTCCAGAGTAAGTGTATGGCTGTCTCTGATACCTCGCTTGATTCCATCATGTAGGACTTCTCGATCCTGCTCGGCAAGAGGACAGCTGTCGTGCAGCTGGAGCCTGCGGATTTCAAGTACACTTCAGCAGAGATTAAACTGCTGAAGTTTCTGGACACTCTGTATGTAATGTGGAAGCGTGGGTAAAGACCAAGCCCGTGATTTCTCTGGGTCTTAATAACACTTTTTTCTACTACTTTCACCTTTCGTGGAATTTATTCCTTTATGATAATAGCTATTTATGAGATTGGAGGGAACTCAAATGTCAGTTGCAGCTTCTCAAGTGTTTTGTTTTATTCTCCAGCTCCTTCATATGAGTCCCAGACTTAATTGTATTTGAAACAATGTAACAATTCTTTCTTTTAGTCATTCTCTTGCATCTTGCCCAAGCAGTCTTTGATTGCGTTTTGGTAGTCTCAGCTTCATCCAGTGTAGCACAATGGGACAGCTGATTGGTTCAGGTGCTGCTTTTATAATTAAATTAAATTGCGTTCAGAGCAGGGGAGAGAAAGACAGAAACCAGCCATTTTAATATGATAGTGTATATGTATAATTCATCTAAATGAATTTCAAGTTCTAAGTATCTAGTAATCATTAAAGATTAAGTCTCCCTTCAGTAATAATCAAATATACATGTATTTATTAAACGTAATATGCATGAATTAGTATGTGTCAGTACATGTATGCAATGATACGTAATGCCTTTTGAAACTTATATATGGGGAATCTCTTCCCACTATCCCAGGGTTATGGTACAATGAATATTTTCATATACTTGGTATATTTGTATATACTTCAATCCTTTGTCTTTGTAATTTTTTATAGAACACTTAGAAGTACAGTGTAGAAACTAACATAGAAAAATACAAACTTAAAATGTCGTGGTAAAGATCTACTTCCTTAGCTTATCATTGGTTAAGAGATAAAAGAGGTGCTGTTCATAAGAATAAAGGGATTCATTGTTTCCATTTACTTCTTATGTCAACAAAACAAAGTCAGGACATTCTTAAAACAGTCATTATAATCTCTTGGGGAGTGTGTTTTCTGTAGCAGAATTCTGATTTTGAAACTTGGTTAGGCTGCTTAGATAATCTGAAGTCATTTAAAATGGATTTTAAAAAATACAGAAATTGATATTCTGCCTCCTTGGACTATATTTTAAAGATACCGGCACTTCAAAGGAAATTACTCAAAGGAAATCAGATGCAACCAATGCTCTATCCAGCCTAGCAAAATTAGTTCAAGGTATCCTGGGGTAATGCTAAATTAAAAGAGTGTTTGTGGTGTCAGAGCACACAAAAATGTTCCTTTTTTTGTCAGAATGGAATGAAAGATTTAAAGGTATTTTCTCAAATGTAGGAAAATAACTGTAGACAGTATAACTCGATAGATATTTGATTAGGATGCATGATAGAAAATCCCTTCTCACTGACTAAAGACAGGTACTGATTTTCAGTCTGCTGGAATTGCCACGTCTGATAGAGGAGGTGTCTTTTAGTAGCCAAATATCTCTTTTTCTTACTGCAGGATAAATCAGATCTTAGATACAGTGACATGTGCACAAGCAGAGGATGTGGGAAGCATTTTGGGGGTGGAATGAGGAGTAAGGTTTTGTGTTGTTTTTTTTTAATGAAGCCAGAGAAATAGAGTGATCTGCTTGATAGTAAAACTTAACTTCAATGCCAGCTCCACGCTGTTAGAGCATATTACTAAACAGCAAGAAATGTGGCACAGATGTTGTGGCAGCCATATTTTACACCCTCCGAAAGGTCATGTCGCTTGTTATTACATTCAGAATCAATATTAAGTGAGCGTTCCAAATCTCAGCTGTCAGATGAATTTATTGCTGCAAACCAAGGCTGAAAGGTTTTCAACTGTGATTCAAACAAGCCAACAAATTAATAATACAGAAGTATGCATGGTGGAGCAGGTGATCTGTGTTCCATCAGAAAAGGAAGTTTAATTGAAAATCATAGAAATGAGAACTGGGATGTTTAGTCTTCTATCGTAGTGGACTTGTAGTGTCGATGCAAGTGCATTGTAATGGTCACTGCTAGGGAAGATTTGCATACAGATTAAATTATATGCAGTACGGCGAGATAGTATGTCTGTGTGTGTGGTACCTTTAAGTACGTATCTTGTGAAATATTTTGATGTCTGACATGTGGAAAGCATTTGAAAATTCCTGTATTCTTTACTTGTATGACAATTCTGCTTTTTTGTCATCATCTTTGGTAACAATGAAAGTGAGCATGTCTTGAGTGGGCAAAGTGGCTGGCTGTGGTCCAGGAGAGCTGCAGCAGGGAGCCTGAAGGCTTAGTTTGCACATCTGTATTCGCTGTCTCCAGGGTAAAGATAGATTACAACATCGCAGCAGGTTTTTGAACGGAAAAGTTCATGTCATTCAATGGGGATGGTCTTCTGGGAAGGAGTCTTGTGCTTTTCAGTAGCCACAGTGCTCACAATTCACGTCTTTCTAGTTGTGCTGGTTTCGGCTAAGACAGTTAATTTTCTGCTGAATAGCTAGTATGGGGCTATGTTTTGGATTTGTGCTGAAAACTGTTGATAACACAGGGATGTTTTCATTACTGCTGAGCAGGCTCACACAGTATCAAGGCCTTTTCTCCCTCTCACACCATCCCACCGGTGAGTGGGCTGGGGGTGCACAAGAAGATGGGAAGGGACACAGCTGAGACAGCTGACCCCAACTGCCCAAAGGGATATCCCACACCATGTGGCGTCATGTTCAGCGTACAAAGCTGGAGGAAGAAGGAGGAAGAGGGGGATGTTGGGAGTGATGGTGTCTGTCTTCCCAATGCATGGTGGATCCCTGCTTTCCTGGAGATGGCTGCACACCTGCATGCCAATGTGAAGGAGTGAATGAATTCCTTTTTGCTTTGCTTGGATGTGTGGCTTTTGCTTTACCTATTCAACTATCTTTATCTCAACCCCTGGGTTTTCTCACTTCTACTCTTCCAGTTCTCTCCTCCGTCCTGCCATGAGGCGAGTGCATGAGCAGCTCTCTGATGCTTAGTTGCCAGCGAGGGTTAAACCACAACAGTAATTTTGGAAGCTGTTGGAATTTCTTAAACTTTCTACATGTTCAGTGTTTTTGATACTGCTTATAGAGCTGCTCAGAGAACAGAATTAAGAAAAACTCCTGCAATTTAGAATTTCTCTTTTGTCTTCAGTAGATATCAAAGTGACTTTAGATGAAAAGTGTGATTTAAAATCTGATCTGTGTATCTCACGTTTTGTTCGTTCTTCCCTATATTCAGATAGTTCCATTCCACCATATTTGCATTTGCTTAAAGGCTTTTTTACATGCTAATTGTGGCATGCTTTGTTACGTTTCCCCCTTCTGTTCCAGAAATGGTGGATTTTGTTTCTGGCATATCTGTGAAGGAATTTCCTCTGTTTCAGAGTACAACTGATAAAAATTTCAGCTAATCTGCAGAATTTCTCTAATTCCTCTTACATCTCACTTGAATTTGAACGTTCTGCATCCTACTTAATGTAAATTCTTCAGGTAGAAGTTTCTGGCTCTTGAAGCTAAATATGTGAAAACAAAGAAAAAGTAGAAAAGAGCAGTCAAACTGAAATGGGAGCAATAAGAGAGAAAACGTCTCCATATCTGCCTTTTGTGTACTTTTTCACTCAAATTGTGGGGTTTTTTTTTTCAACTTTGAATTTTAAAATACCTTCCTCTCATTTGTGCTAGTGCCAAGAGAAGAGCGACAATGGGAAAGTGTAAATACTGTTGTTCCCTTCTGGCTTCAGTAGACATCTGGTTGACAAAACAAAACAAAAAAAAATCGTTTTCTTTAAAAAGCACTGACAGATATAGGGAAAATATCACTCTATTCAGTACAGGTTTTGGAGAAATGAGGGATTAATATGAATCGGATTAAAGACTAAAGGGGAGAGCAATGGGGCAAATGCATTAATATGCCAAAGGTATTTTGCTGCACCACGGTGTACTTTTTCTGGAGAGAGCATAGATCATGATCATTTAAAATAGACTGTGAGGTTTATAGAGCTGATTGAAGTTCTCCTTAGTCTACCACATGACTTATTATTGCAAAATAGAACTAGATTCCCGCTTTCCTGCTGCAAGGAAGATCATTTCTGTCACATACCTTGTTTCTTGTGCACACTGCCACTCTTATCCTTCTCATTGTTTCTGTTTCCTCAGTAACAACTACAGCTATTTGCATTTGCAATGGTCTTGTGAGACTGCAAGCCCTGAAAGGATCAGACATTGGTATGTACCTTGAGTTTTAGTGAAATGGCATTTTCAAGGCCGTTTTAAACACCCACATACTTGTTTTCTTCTGAAATGCTGAAAGGAAGCTGTGGCGACATCAAGAAACAATCAGTATTTTTTCATCAGAACGTCTCTATATAGATGAGGCATTTACCTCAATGCTTAACTTTAAATGGTTAAACTGTATCATAAACTGATTTTATTGAGTGTGATCAGCTTAAATCTAGATAAAAACTTAATGTGTCCTTTTTTCTTTCTGTATACCTCAGTGAATTAAATACTTTAGGTTGCATGGCAGCCAAAATCTGGCACATTAAAATTTACAGATGGTAAAAGGCATGTCTTTTCATCTGCCAGTGTGTGATTCAGATAGCACAAGCAGACTTCAATCCACTTGACCTCAATAGAGTTGGCACAGCCTTCTTTCCCGCTCTATTGCTAGTCTTGTTTGATACAGCAAAGTCAGTGATGCTTTTGTGTGAAGAGAGAGTGTAGCTTTTAGATCTAAGGTAATTAAAAAATACTTAAGAAGTATTTATAGGAAAGTTTAATTCACGTCCGCAGAATGCCGGGGAGTGTATGTTGACTCATTGGAAGCACTGTTTTAAAAGATAATACTAATTTCTAAATAATTTATATGTCAGAATCTGAGGGCAGGTACATCTTAATTCCACCAAATTAAGTAAAAATTGTAAAGCTAAACTTATAACAATGTCAAAATATTTAATTTATGTTGGCATGTTATAGAATGTATATTTAACACTGTAAGAGTCAGCAGACTGATGCAACATTCTATTGTGAAGCTACAAAGACAAAAGTTAGAAGGCTAGTTTTTATGAAGAAATTATTTTGATATAAGTGTTTTGGGAACTTTTTTCTCTGCTGGGCATTGGGGTTTTTTTGTCTATACATTTTAAACAAAAAGGTAGTTATCCTCCAGTGCTTAACAACATGGATTACCATAGTTAGAACGACCCTGCACTCCGTAATAATACGTTCTTGGAGCCCTTAGGATCTTTTCACAAAGGTCAGTTTTTCATTCAGCAATACACATCAGTATGTATAATCTGACATTGAGATTTGTGT
This sequence comes from Tetrax tetrax, assembly GCA_009806455.1. Lineage (NCBI taxonomy): Eukaryota > Metazoa > Chordata > Aves > Otidiformes > Otididae > Tetrax > Tetrax tetrax. Next base: position 339,508 of record WHYT01017258.1, on the reverse strand, counting down.
TAAGGAATCAAGATATCTAAGATGTAGATGTTTATTTGATGGAGCCCAGTGGGGGGCTTGTATCATGTAGAGTAGTAGTTCTCAAAATTTAAGAATCAGCATGCCACATCAAAAATTTAGAAGTACTTATTGTACTATCTGTAAGATTTTGATTACTTTAATTATAAATCTTTCTTGTTCTGATTTTTACTAACTTGCACACAGCCTGATTGCAGCTCACCAGTAGTGTGTGTAATACAATAATGTATTATACTCTAAATTTTGAGAACCATTTTCACAAAAAGCTCTACCTGCCTTGGACAATTGCATATGTTGATAATATTTTCTTTCTCGTTTTCATATTGTTATTTAAATATCTCTGTAATAACAATGCTGTTTTACTAGATCAGAGATGTACCGAAGTGGTAGTAGGGAAATCTTGAGAAAATGAGACTAAATTGAATTTTAAAAGGCAAAAAGCAAGAGAACTGTCATGTGTGCAGTCCTCCTCATGTTGAATCTAGGGGCAGGACCCAAAGGTCAGGCTGCTTCCTCCATTTGTAGAGTTCCTGAGGGCAAGAGCGTTAGTGTTCTCCTTCCTCATGCCAACCAGCATCTGCCTTCCTGCACCTCCTCTTATGTTGAAGAGCTGTGTGGATTAATCGTTCCCCGCTATGCTCTCCAAGCAAAGCACTTGTTTCCAACTGTTTTTACACGGTCCTGAGGCTAGGAATTTTGCTTTTCATTACAAGGTTTGGTAGAGGTTAGTCTCTGCTTTGGTCAAACCATTTTGGCACAGGGTGGAATAAACAATGGTAAGAGTGAAGTTTTGGCATTTCAGTGAGCACTGGACTTGAGACAGGAATAGTACATCAACTCTTCCCCTCACCTCCCCACCCCTTTTTCTCTGCTCTTCTAAGTATTCTCTGAAGAGAATCCTGGTACCACTGTCAACTGGGCTCTTTAGGTATATTCTGGAAGCAGTTTCTGGTTTTACAGGTTTTCTTGAGAGCTAAGACTTCACCAACCCAGAAGCCTGTTGTTCACAGTAGCACAGATAGCTTCTTGGTAGTTTTTCTTGCCTTCAAGAATTCTATGATTAAAGATAATTCTTTAGGAAGGCTTGACAAGTATGGTACTTAATATGCTCAGATTTGCATAGGGCTTTCAAAGAGGGAATTCTGGGATTCTGTACTTGAATAACTGCAGGATGCACAGATTTCAGGAAAATTACAGAATTTACTGCATGCCTGCATGTTACATCCCCCAAAGCATAACAAAACTGGGGAAAAAACCCGACTTCTAAAATTAATGTCAACACTTGTGGTTTCTTTTTGTTAATGAGTATTTTTCTTCTATTTTGTGCTGGTGAGTTTCAGTGTGTAGGCTGATCTGCTCAGAAACTTCTGTCTCTTATACCTCACTCTTCTGTTGTTAACTAGCATCATTGTTAGAGTAGATTAAGGGAGATCATAAATTAATGGGAACTAGTGAACTTTTCTGGATTATCGTGTAGTTGATATGTGTGAATGATTGAGATGAAAATTTTGAACTGAAATTTTTTTCTGTTTATTTGTGGGGCCAAGGTGGAGAGCATTGCAAAAAAAGGTTACATTTTTGTAGCAGCATGTGTATAAATTTCCATAATTTACTCTTTTCCCTAAAGCATGTCATTTATTTCCTTGTTTAAATTCTTTCTCTTACTATGCTTTTTTTTCGCTTTCTGACTACAAAATTCTGTCTTACTTCTTCTAGAGGCTTAAGTTGGTGGAGACTGGGGACATTCTTTTGGGAAGCTTAACTCTGTACTCATCCTATTCATATACTTCTTTCTAGACACACGTGCTGTTCAGGACAAGG
>WHYT01017258.1:326529-337649 GCA_009806455.1 Tetrax tetrax | reverse complement strand
TTGTGTTTGTTTTCTGTTTTCTCAAATTCACTCAACGTTTTCTCAACTAAATCACACAAACATTCTGCCTTTGATAATGCAGGATGAAACATTTGCCTCATTTCTTGAGGTGTTTATAGGCAACGTTGTAAGCCAAGCCTTTAGCAGGCTGTGGCAGTAGTAGCTTTGTTGCCAACATATCCTCCACTGTCAGCCTATGGAGAGTTAGATGAGATTGCCATGTGTTTCCATGGCTGCAGGAAAGTCAACGGTCAGTGGGCACTGAGAGGCTTTGGAATGGAGAAAGGAAAGCAAGTGCCCCTATTTTCAATTACAATTTCACAAAAAAAGGAGGAGGCTAAACAAGAAGGAAAAGATGTGGTTCTTTACTAGAAACAACTGATTGAAAGTACAGTTGTCTCTTCATGGGTGGGTGGCAATCTAGTGGTAGCTAGGACACTAGATTGAAAATGGTCAGTAACCATTGGTTGCAATTAAATAGAAAATGTAATAGTGTGGTTGGTTTTGAATATATGTATATAGTGTGTGGGGAAGAGGGAAGGAAATCTGTCAAGACCTCTAAGAAAGGTCTGGGGGGAAAAAGGGAAAGAAATTAAGCTCGCTGCCACTAATGTTGTTATTCAAAGACAGTTCAAAACTCTTTCTGTCCCCAGCTTGCTTTAAAGGACTCATAACAGCAGTTAGCGTGTAGACTATTTTTCTAAGTCACTAGAAGATTCAGCATATAATTACCCATTACGTAATAGCTGTAAGCCAGCAGATAAACTGCAAATTGTTGATGCCCTAGGATAATTTAAAATACTTTGGTAGTAGTTATGTTTCAAAAAAAAAAAAAGAAAAAAAAAGTTCTTAAAAATATATGGACAATCCTTTAACATTAATATGTTCATTTGAAATTATTCAATCTCAGAGTGAACATAAATAATTCTGATTATCTTGCTCTTACTGCTTTTTGATCTTGTTCTGGTGAGTTGGAACTGGTGCCATGTTAGAATGGACTTCTATAAAAGAAACAGGAAAAAAATGAGTTTGAGAAACTCAGAGCAGAAATGGATTAAATGCAGCTGTTGATCAGTTGGGCAAAAATTATTCTGTCCAATGCAATCTCTTTATTATCTTAAAGAAAGTAAGAAATTTCAGTGATGTTATTCTTGCGTTACGTTTTAGATTAGTGGTGTCGCTGTTGTATGGTTAACTCTGAACAGACTGAAAAGAGAAAGAAAGAATTGATCCAGTTCAGTGGAAAACACTGTAAATCGAAAAGGTAACTGAAATGATAAAATTAATTTAGGTGGTTTTTTCAATATTCATAGTCCAGTTTTCTAACTTACCATAGTGTGTTTTTGATAAGAAACTGCTAGTCTCCATATAGGTAAAAATACCATTTTGTTGGTTTCATTCTTAAGAACAATCAGTAATCTCAGTGCTTATAAACATTATTTTTGAAATTACCTGTGTTGTCTATTATATTTTGATTCATGCCACTGTTGCACTTGTTCACTGAAACAATTGAACATAAATTAAATATATTTCAGAAGTTTTAACAAATTCTTATATATTTACTGACTATTACTGAAAGCTACACTTGTTCATAAATTTAACATTTAAGAAGGAAAAAATTCATCCTGAGCTCCCATGAGCTGAACTCCTGTTTCTGTTCCTTCTTTGTCTTTTTGGATTTTTTACATTTAGACTTTTTTGTGCTGTATCAAAAATAAGTTCCTTTTTTAATTAATTTTTTTTGTCTAAAAGTAAAGCTTTGAAAATATTGAAGGCAATTGAGCCTGGTAGAGGCCATTTATTTTCTATTTAAAACCTTTTTTTTTAAATTAGATTTCTATCTGATACACTGCAACAAAGAGAATATGATGTCCAAAGATTAAGGTATTTTTCTGGGAGTCTAAAGACACAATTTTCTACCCAAGTCTGCCTGTGGGCATTAATCATGATCACTAATGGTATGATACGTGCGGAGGCTTGACAGTCATCGTGCTCAGCACTAGCATACAAAACAGTTCTGATCAGGATCTACAGTGCTCTCCACAGCATTTTGTGAGTCCATAAAGAAAGGAGTTTTTCAGGTCAGGAGTTTTGCAGGGTCAGCCAAGGATTGCTGGTGTTAGGAGTGCCCGTGTGCATCTGCTGCCAACAGCTGAAGAACAAGTGCCTTTTCTGGAGCTTGGGCTGGCCACTCGCTATCTGCACGTTGGGAAGAGGAGATGTGAGCACTTAAGTGCTTAACTGAGATGTCTGAAGAGTAGTAGGAGAACAAACACATCTTGCAGTTATTTAGTGTTCAGTGGAGAAGTCAGTGATGAGTTTTTAGTGTCAGTTCCATGGGGTTCAGTACAGTTAGAGTACCAGCACAATGTGCTTTTGCTGAAGGCTGATGTTCTTACCAGGACATAAGCATATTCTGTCAAATTGCTGTCCTCCTGCTTACCACATCACCTTCCTTATAAACATCTGTGTCCTAAATGTGTGTTCCTCTCAAATTAAGTCTGTGGTTACATGTAATGGGTACCTGTCAGAAAAGTTTATCCAGTAGTTACCAACTACAGTTCCATGTAAAAAAGAGACCAGTTAAGGTTAGTTTTTGGTGGGGATGTGAAAGGCAAATTTTGCTGGATGTAGGCCAGCCCATTCGGTTGCACTGAGTTAGTGGTGAAAATATTGTATAAGCCAAAGGCTAAAGATACATTGAGAGTAAAAGGTTGATTATTTTAAAATGTAAATAATTTTAAAGAAGTGTGGAAAAGATTGTGAAGAGACCAGTCAGCCAAGAAATGTAGAACTAGAGGAATATACGTTAAGACCAGAAACGAGCACTGTTATGCAGTCACGCTTGCAAAATGTGGAGTGCTTAATAATTTTTGAAGTAAGCATGTAAGAATATAGCAATTCCATAGGCAACCATTGTATGTTTTAAGTGTGGCGTGAAAAACGTATTACTTATAGGCTCCATTCTACAGTTTCAGGTAATTTAAAAGACCATGATAATCAGAGAAGGAAAAATTTTTCAATTCCAGAGGTTAAATGGGAAGTACTGTTGCTGTATTAGCACCTAGAAAAATGTATTTGTTAACAAGAAATGTAGAGATAGAGATAAAAAAAAAATGAGCAGTAAGTTCCTGAGAAGAAAACTGGTTCTGCCATTCAGCCAAAGGTTGATCTTTCAATCAGAACAGGTGAACATGGAACTCAGGTTTTTTTATTGTTTGGTTTGTTGGTTTTTTTTTTCCACACGCATAAATAAAAAGAGAAAAGTGTTTTGTATTTTGCTTCTGATCATCCAGGCGTAGTCTTTTTATATTTACTGGCCATTCAGGTGTTTTGTCTTTTGTCTAATAACTTTTTGACCTCAGGTAAAACTCTAGCATTTAAAATTTATTTTAGGAAGGAATTCTACCACCCAGCTATCGGTACAGCAGGGAACTCTTACTTTATTTGTTTTCAGTTTCTCACCTGCTATTTTCATTTGAGATGCCCTAAGTTTTTCTATACCTGTGGAACCCCCACCAGAAGACAGAAAATCCTTCTGTTTTAAAACCATTACCCCTCATCCTATCACAACAGGCCCTGCTAAAGAGTTTCTCGCCATCTTTCCTGTATCCCCCTTGAGGTACTGGAAGGCCCCTGTAAGGCCTCCCCAGAGCGTTCTCTTCTCCAGGCTGAACAGCCCCAACTCTCTCAGCCTGTCTTCATAGGAGAGGTGCTCCAGCTATCTGATCATCTTCGTGGCCTCGTCTGGACCTTCTCCGAGTGGTCCATGTCCTTCTTGTGTTTGGGGCTCCAGAGCTGGATGCAGCGCTGCAGGTGGTTTTCACGAGAGTAGCGGGGGAGAATCCCCTCCCTGGACCTGCTGGCCACGCTCCTCTTGATGCAGCCCGGGATGCGGTTGGCCTTCTGGGCACATTGCATGCTCATGTTGAGCTTCTCGTTCACCATCGTTCCCAAGTCCTCCTCCTCAGGGCTGCTCTCAATCCATTCTTTACCCAGCCTGTATTTGTGCCTGGGATTGCCCCAACCCACGTGCAGGACTCTCTATTTGGCCTGGTTGAACTTCATGGGGTTGGCACAGGACCACCTACAGCCTGTCAAAGTCCCCCCAAAATGTAAATTTAAAACCACCTTTTAACTTCGGATTCACATCTTTCCTTTTTCTCATGCTTGCTATATTGCTTCTGGTTTTTATTCATTGTTTTTGTCCATGTTCAGCAAAAGAGAGCACCTCTACTGCATACTTTCAACTTAGTGTTACGGAAGTCTTATAAATTTCTTCAAAAATTAATTGGTCTATGAAACAAACTTTTGGCACAACAAAGGGATGTTTTCTTTTTGCATCGGTCAGTTTGAACTTACTCTGTGTTGGAACGTAATGGTGTTTATAGTTAAATATGACCTACTGATATTGAGTGGGCAGCATTTGACTTGCTGGAATTCAGTAAAGGAATTTTTTTTCTGTTCCATGCACTAATCAGCCAGAGAACCTACTCTGCGTTGCCTGTGAGCTGGACAGTGTGCTTGGGTCTCTGAGTAAGTGTTGGTGTGTTCTAGCCCAGCTAGCGGTATGTGAGCAAGGTGCTTGCCTGTCCTCCTTATCCTCAAATATGAGAACAACAGTTGTACATAGGAGCTTTCAAATATGTTATAAGCATTTTTCACTTTACAAGTGAAAAATAGGAGAATTCTAAAGTAATGCATAATGATTAACATGTATTGTAACACTTAAAGTCACCCTGTGACTTTAACATTTGGGCTTGGATTGTATACTGTAGGTCAGTTCGTGAAATCACTCGATTTCTTTCTGCTTCTCCTTATTTTTCTTGCATCTTCACAGGATTTCTCACCCTGTTGAACTTCCAAGTGGCAGAACGCTAATGGAAAATTCCCACTAACCTTTCTAAAGAATGTATCTTCTATGTGTGATAGCACATACAGAAGAGATCCAGAAATTTTACTTCCTCAGGTTTAGAAGATCATCTTCAACGTTTGTAAACTAAGTATGTGTGAACGAGTGTATTGGTTTCCTTGTCGATCCAGTGAGGTGCTGATGGCCGTTGCCGAGAACAGTACTGGCATACATTTTATGCTGAGAAATACATGATGAGGATAGACTCTTACTTGAAGGAAAAAGCAGTCAGAGGAATAAGGTGTATCTGTGAAGTAGCTCAGAAAGACCTAAGTGAATCATAGAACCATTACAATTTCTCATTTAAGAGCTAAGGAATAGGAATTAGTGTAAATATTTATTTTTTTCTTTAAACTGTTACTCCTGAAAGATGTCAATACTCACACAGCTTCCATCATAACACGCTATTTTTTTCAGCACTTTGACTTCATAAAGGCAACTAAGGTACAGGTTCCTGTTAATGTTCCCAGCTATGTTTTGTTTTCATCTCATGTCCTTGAGAGTTGTTGCATTATTTATTCATCATGTATATAGAATTAAGTGCTTTTCAGTGGCTGATCCCTGCCCCGATGGGCTCGTGGGCTACATTAAGACATAAGGGCCAGAAAGGAAGAGGACAGGTTCCCTAGCTGCCTGCAAGCAAGTATAATTGATTTTCAGTTTCATAACAGAACGTTCAAAGGAGTTGTTTTATTTGTTTCTCAGTTCCTTTGGTTTTGATGGGTGTTTCTGGGAAACAGTTGTGTTAGTGTCTGGTAGAAGAAGTCAGGCACAAAGGTTTAAGAGAAAATATTTTCCTCTTGAAAATTGATATGACCTCACTGTATGTGGCTTTTTTATTTCTTAAAGGTGCAGGAGTTTGGGGGGGGTGGGGTGTTGTTGTTGTTTGTTTGTTTTTTTACCTCAATGCTGTTCAGTAGTGTACAACATGAGTTATGCATACTAAAGCCTGTGCAAACTAGACAGTCTCACTTTACACCTACCAAAGAGAAAACCGTCTGAACAGCATAAACAAGACAACATGCCAAACATGGGGAGTAACTCATTTTCTTTGGGAGCAGAAGAGAAACAGAAGAATAGAGTGAAGGATTATTTTTTTAAAAAAAAAAACCCAAACCAAAACTGTTGTTGCAAATGCTTAACATCCAGTGGAAGAAATGAGTGTTCTGTTTTCTCCCAAAATACACCAGTTGCTTTTTACAAACCGGAGTAGTACTAATTTTTTTAAACATAAACTGCAGTTGCAGTGTTGACAAAGACCGTGAGGTTCTATTACTGATTTGAAATGTACTCTTATGAATATTACAATAGTTCCAATGCTTTAATATTGAACTTCTTGAGTTGAACTGATTCAAAGTTATCATAATGGTTTATGTTTTCAGGGTTTTGAAAGGTGCAGATGAACTCAGCATTTGCTACTGGTTGTAAGTCCCAAATAAGATTTTTATTAATATTAAAATAAAATTAAGTCCTAATTATTAGATATTAAGCCGAGAACAGTAAACTTTAATGAACAGTCAAATCGGAAATTAAATTAATCCCCGTGTTTAGAATACAAGAGTATAGCCAACTGCAAACATAACAATACAGTTGTTCTGTACGTTCTAGGGGCTGCAAGACACTAGTACAGGTTAGTATGTTAGTCACACACTTACACAGAGACTGTGATGGTATGCTTAAAGGTGTACGCATATAGAAGTAAGCTGTGAAATGTTCAGGGACGGTGATGCTAGTCCTATCCAAAAATAAAAATTTATGATAGAGCAAGAAATTTGAGCTGGAAATCTCTAGTGGCTGTGAAACCAAACATATAAGGAAAATTTTGAGACAAAATTTCGAGTTGGTAGAGAGAGTTTTAAGTATGGAAGCAGTCTTGGACCTAAGCTGAGAATGATACAAAAGAAGATAATAAGTCCCTAGAAGCAAAATAAAATGCAGATTTGATAGGGTGGGGAATTACTACATAAATTATGCTGAGTGCCACATTTACAAGTTCCTCTCCCTTATGTGAGTAGTGGATGCAGGCATTGCAGGTCAGATCTCTGGCAGACAGAAACTCTCAGGAACAAGTAATCCTCTCTGTTGCTTTTCCCTAAACACTATTGTTCATCTAAACCAAAAAATGGTACTAAACTACATGCTGCTGGTATTTAAAGTATAAAGATTATCAGAAGATCTTAAGCTAAAGACTGGAAAAGATTGACAAGTGCAAAAGCACACATCATTCAAAATTCATTCCTCCAGGCGTTCAATCATAAACTATTTTCTATTAAAAGAACGAAACATAAGTTGACAACATGAAGACAGAAAATGGCATGGATAAGCAAAACAAATGAAGCCCAGATTACAAAGGTACATACACATTAATAGTGAGATCAAGAGGAAGTCTGTAAGTATTTCTATGTAAATTTTAGAGGCCTGGATTGAGAATACTTAGAACATTTTTTTTTTTTAATTTACAATAACAGCCTCTTTGTAAACAGATACCAGAAAGTAGCTTGTTGTACAGGAAGACAAGGGGGGTGCTCTCCAGATGAGTCAAGGGCCACCTGTGCACAGTGTGATTGGAACACAGGACCTGACAGGCTCAAGAACTAGAAGACGAGCTCCTTCTGGGTCCCAGCAGTCAGTAAGCCTACCTCTCAAAGTAGAGTTAGGGATATGCCACAGGTTACAGAAGATGCAATTTTCCAAATTATTTTCAGGTCGTGACGGGGCTGTGACCACCAGCAGGTTCTTTTGATCTTAATTGTGTTTTCACCTGAAGGGAGATGGAGAACTGTTTGTTTCTCTATGCAGATCTTCTGCAGCATCAGGGTACAGCCCAGCCAATTACATTCCAGATGTAGTTTTAGGCAGAAAATGAGTAGCATGCTAGTAGACCTAGAATAAGGCCTGAATAGAATAAGGCACTTCTTTTGGTTGGTTTTTGTTTGTTTGTTTGTTTTTAAAAAGAGAGGACAGATAGCTAAGGTGTTAATGAACCTTAATCTCCTACCTATTCCAGTCTGTGACTGCTCAATCAGTCTGTTACTGATTTAAAATATTTTAGTATCTCCAATACTGGAATCAGTTATCCTTGAAAAACAACAGTTGCATGCAGGTGACATCCTGTAATCCAAATCAAAAGCAGTGGCCTTATTGTCCTTTGGCTTGTCGTTGTCAATAGACATCTTGGAAACTTGATGGAAGGAAAGTAATCAGCAGTACGCTCCAATGTCAGGGACAGAGTAACAAGAAAGCATCTTAGGAAAGGGAGAGCAGCTCTGAAAAGCACTGTAAAGCAAACAAAGCATGTAACCAGGTAAAGAAATTCACTTTATGTCATCGAAGCTGTGTCACTTGAAATTCCTTACTCAAGTTGGAAGAACACTGTGTGAAGGCTGTACTGATCGTCTGACTAGGATGAGGACTGACTGCTAAATGTCAGGGAAGATCAGTGTCTTTTGTGCAGGTAGAAAGCACTATAATTGTGGCTTATAACACGCTCTGTAGATTAAGTCTCAAATGATACAGAGACTGCCATTTTAGATGCCACTGATTACTGCTTCCTGGAATCCACTAAAGCTTTTGCTTTAGCTTTGAGTTGCTTTTGAACTGCTTTAAGATGGTAGGGAAGATTTCTGTAATGCTGACTGTAATGTGCTTAAGCTGTCTTTGTTTCAGGATGGTTTTACATGTTCCTAAAATACTTCTCCAGTTTCCAAAAAGTTTTAATGTCTTAATTTGGAGACTTGTTTGCTGATTGATGGGGGAAGGGAAGGCAAGGCAAGGGGTTACTAGCAGTGGTTGGGTTGGGAGGGCATGCACTAGATAACTTACAATGGCCAACTTGTAGTCCACGTCTCTGTCACCAACTACTCCGTGAGCTAAAGGAATTGAAACTTGAGAAGCGAAGGTGGTACATTTTAAGTGCAGCAAATCTTTTATACTTCCTCATAACTGTATTGACAGTGACACTAAAGAAGTTGGCTATGATAGTGAATGCTTTTGCAGAGATGAGCAGGGTGAAATATGTGTGTATTTCTGATGATCACATGTCAGTATAAAGCCTTTTAGGGAAAATATGCCCTGTGTTTTTCTTTCGACTTTATGACAGGATCTTTGAAGAAATGGGCAACTCTGCTTTCTGTTACCTTCCTGTCTTTCTGCTACAGATACCTGTCTGTAGTATAGGCTTCAAGTGACTGCAGTGCTAAATAGGGCTGTCAAACAGCTCGTTGGTAAAAGATTGAACTAATCCAAATCCAAACATGTTTTCTGCTTCTCATCGAATACACAGGGTGAAAGAAGAGAAATATATTTTTTCCTAGCTGTGACACTAATAGCACTTTCTCATTAATACATCTCCTAATTCAAATATTACATTTAGTACTTGAAATGGGACTTTCTTCCTGGGGGACACTTTCCAGTATCAATTCACTTACCATGTATTATATTTTTAACAAATCTTTGCCATGTATGCTGATTATGTAATAGAGCTGATACTTAAATGAAGTAGTCTCACCTCTTGTGCTACAATTAATATGGGGAAAAATAAAAAGGAGCCTCAATAAAGCTTCAGAGTCTATGCAGTGCAATATCTGGTTCTCTGTGTTGTCTTTTCAGCGTAAGGTTTCTTTGGCTGTGACCATACCTTTCCCTGGTTTACAGCTTGGAACATGCTTGTTTTTAATATACCTGTTACCAGCTAGAAGTCATTTTCTGAGTGTAAGGCATTTCAAATACAAGATTTTGCTCAGCTGTATAATGAAATCAAATAACATGGCTGCAGAAATAACGATGTTAAATGCACTCTTTAAAAATCGGAGGTAACAGAGTAACAGTAATTTGCAGCGAATTGCTGTTGCTGTAGGAAGATACATTTCTCCTGGGATATTTTTCAGTTATTTTTTTTCTAGTGTGTATGTATGTATTTATGAAGCAAAATTATGAAATGCAGTGTGAGATTAATATCAAATATTATAAGAAAAATTAAGATGTTAATAAGCAACAGAGTATTAGAAAGACAGAACTTGCCAGGTCTTCTCTTCATCATGCCACAGGATTGTTTGGCATTCTTGATCTAGACTTGTTCCTTTTTATGCACAACTAAGGCAGCAAAATACTTACTAAAGGGATACAGAAATAGCAGCACTTTAAAGACTTTTTAAAGCAGAGGAATGGGAACAGCTTCAGTACCTTTTAAACTAAAATACCATTCTACTGCGATACTTTGGCTGAAGAGAGGAAAAACATATTTCTTCTTTAAAGTAGGGAAGAAGAGCAGTTCCTTCTGAGTAGGGTTGGTTGGAAAATGATGAAACCTCATCAGTTAGATGCACTTTATCCTTTCGAAGAATACTGTACAATTTCTTTATTCCCATGTATTTCCAAGAACTGCTACTAAAGAACAAAATCATTACTTCTATCTAGTATTAACTAATTTGTTAGTAATTGTGTGAAGTACTGAGTAAATACAATCTAAAGAATTTAACTTTTATTTTACACACACACACACACGTGTTCCTTAGTATTATTTTAAAGACTTCTGATGTACAGCATGAGAAAGTATTGCTTATGTCAGCAGAGCACCAGCCTCATCAGTGATGTGAAACTGAGTAATTGGTGGTTTGTCTATAAAACCTTTAAATTGCCACATAGCTTTCATCATCCAACAACTACTTCCCTTTCCAATATCCATGTTTTAGTTTTGCATTTCTTTGTGCTTTATGGCTCATGGAAAATAAGGTGGTACGCATAGATATGGATATGGAAAGGTGTGCGTGTGGCTCTTTCTTTTCAGTTAAGATTGGGAGGTGGGCAGAAAAAATAAAAGAAAGAAAGAAATGGATTAAGTTCTGTTTTTTTGTTGCAGTTGTGGTGGAATACCTATGTCATTCTTCTTTCAGCTGAAGTTAATGTGTTTACAGGGTGATAGAACTACTCTGGGTTGTACTTGGGGTGAGGAGGGAACTCCCACTGTCCCATGTTGTGTAAGGACTTCACTGCCACTTTGGGTGGGAACCGTAATGCAAGTTGTGCCTTGTATGTGTGTGCTTGTCACTGAAAGTTAAAAATTTCATGTATATGTTTCTTCAAAGGACATATCAAGTGCTTTTGCTTTCAGGAAGAAAAAGCACTGCTTTTGAATCTTGCGTAACTTCACAAATCATGGCAGTGCGTGTACTGGAGAGATTTTTTTTTTTTTTTTTTTTTTTTTTTTTTT
>WHYT01017258.1:302072-314137 GCA_009806455.1 Tetrax tetrax | reverse complement strand
GTTTTTTTTTTTTTTTTTTTTTTTGCTTGATGTTGTAATTGGAAAAATGCCTCTGACCAGCAGAATTCTGAAAATTGATGTTGCTGAGACTTGGGTCACAAGACTCCTGCATCTCCTGCTGAAACTAGAATGTGTTGACATTTAGAGTATATTTTCTTTCTGCTGTGCTCCTTATCGCATACCCTGCTCTCTGTAGTGGTCTGGCATTCTCTAAATTCGTGTGAAATCAAATGCATGTATTTTTCTGTGATAGATCATGAAGGTAGTGCTGCCAAACTTAAGTCAGAAGTTACGCCGTAAATGTATGGCTAAGAGCTGAGCCATGTTTCATTGCAGTCCACCTTGGAAGAATCTTCCTGTGCCTAGACTTTTTAGACATTCCTGCCTTACTGGTACAGGTAGAATATGCTTTATTGTGCAGAAAAGGCACACATGATATCCTCTAGTGGAAGCTTTTTGTGAAGAATAATGCCAGTTGCTGAGATGAGGGAAACAGGTGACACCAAGTAAGGGAGCAAATGGATCCATTACATACAGGCTTTTCTTCCCCAGACATGCCATCTCCTTCATTTTCATTGGCACTAGCAAGATTTTAGATTATGCAAATAGTATTGCAATCAGTTTAGGGAAAAAAAAAATGACAATTTTCCTTCGTGAAAAGCATGTCTGAGGCTTTCTTTATGAGAACAGTGGTTGTTCTGTTTATGCTGTGGTGGTTGCAGAGGCACCTGAGGACAGAGGAATGCTGCCTTCCTCGTTTGAAGTTGCAGGAGGAATCTTGCGTGAGCAGAGTGATCATTGTTGTATAACTTCAATTTATTTCCGTCAGCCTTACAGATATAGAATGAAATGTCTTAAGTCTCAGGGGTTGTAAATTGCTGCAGAAATGTTGCAAAGATAATTTATTGTTGTATCTTAATTAAAACTATAATTAACAAATAAACATTTTGCTAATAACATGCTAACAAATTTTCTGAAAGGTAATATAATCAGAGACTTGATTCTTACTTTTCATACCCTTTACAGTGGTGTATTGCCATTGACTTAGATTAAAAGACTTGTATCTGATTTTTCACAGATAATTTAGTTTTAAAAATATGATTGTTCAGTGAAGTAACTTATAACTGTGTATTTTAAAAATCTTTGACGTTTGTGAATTACTTTGTGATTCTAAACAAATCAGAGCTCTGGGAGTATAAAGCGTATTTACTGAATGTTTTAGCCTGTAGAAAATGTTTTTCAAAGGCTTTGTTCACCTGCAGCATTATGAAAGTACACGCCAATAAAAGAGCATCATCTTCTGGCTGCATGGAGCTCAGTTCTCTAACGGAACTAGTGACCTGGAGGAATTAGAAGAGGTGATCGAAGGACATATTTTGTCTGGCAAAGTCAAGGCTTCATGTTTAATTTAAAAGAAAACATTAAACGTTTCATGTTTAATTTAAGGAAACAGTAGAATGTTGGGATTTATAATCCTAATGATGCTGTGTCTGTGCTACATGATGTTAGTGGCATGCCTGCTGTACAGGCTGCAGATATATAGCAACATTTTACTAAAAATGCCTTTCTTTTTGTTACTGAGAGAAAGAGGAGAAAACAGCTAAGGCAGCAACAACAAAAACAACACATTAGGCATGCACTACTAGTCTAGCTAATTCTAGGGGTGCTATTAGCAGGCATTTAGGCAAATCTATTAACATTTAGCATCAGCAGAAGTGCAATTGCATTCCTGCTTTTCATGTTTCTGGCAAAATATGCATGGCCGTTCAAGGGAGGAAAAGGACATTGAAGCCATTTGTTAAGTACTATAGCCTAAATGGGGAAAGAAGTTTTAGGGAAATTGTTAAATTGAAAAGGAAACTTGACTCAAAGGGTGTTACTTAAAAAGGGAGCCAGATTTCTTAAAGAATAATGCTTATCAAGTGTTTGGTTGACATTTTCTGTGCATAACCACTAATTTTCATTTTTAAACAAGTCTTAAGCTTTTAACACAGTTTTATATTTGCCTCCCTTTTTTGGGTGTTTTTTGGTTTGTTTTTTGTTTTTTGTTTTTTGTTTTTGTGCTTGGAATCTGGGATTGCTTTTGAAGAAGGTATACAAAGTAAGCTTTTTGAGGTACATCCATTGTGCAGTTAAAGTTAAAAATATTTTTCATCTTCTAGGATGTACCAGACAACTCTACAGCAGAACAGACTGGAGGGGTAGCTATAGTGATTGTCTTATTTTTGAAGTGACAAAGGGCAAATGTTTTATTATAAGTCATAAAGTATTGATAGTGTACACATACTGTAATGTGATGCTGTAAATGGGAAAATTCTTTCTAACTCTAGCTCGGGTTTTTTGTGGGTTGACTGCCATAATAAATTATACGACGGAAAATTCCTCCTTAACTTTACTGTTAAAATACATTTTTAAAAAAAAAAAAAGCTGTCATGGATTCTATTACAATTATTTCTTTAAGCACTGAAGTTTATTGTTTACCTTTTACTCAAGGACTCAACATCTTTTAAACGTCTGGCTGTATAGTCCTTAGGAATTTACCATCACTGATATTACAGGGGTTCCCTGTTTAAAAACAAATAAATCATCACTGTTCAACTGTTTCTTTTTTTTAATTTCAATTTTTTTTTATTGGTTATCTTGTTCTTTGAGCTACCTGATTTGTGACTTGATATTAGGAAGGAGAATTTGTGAACTGAAATAGACGAGTCCATCTGTGTACTTTATTATAGATACTTCTGTTACCGGCTCTACCTGCTCCCTCCCTCATTTCCTCTAACTGCTGTTAATTTGTTGTGGTTCTTGGTCCTTTGGAGACCCCGGAGCTCCCAGAGGCATTCATAATGCTTGTTGCCTGCTCAGGCCCTTTTGTTTTTTCCAGCCATGGAAAGCATTAGTGTGTGGAGAAAAGTTTCTCACAAAGCACAGCATTAAACCTTTTTCTTTATTGAGAGTTGGCTGTTCAAACTCTTAGAACTTTTCTCTGTTTCCTACTCCAACAGGTGGCTACGCCTAATTTTCGTTGTTGTTTCAGTACTGTATATTGAGTTTAGTTGTATTGCAGCAGTGGAGTTATAGCAAATGAAATACAAAGTGTTGTCTGGGGTTTTTATTATGTTGGTTTAGAAACAGTTTTTGTTGTAGGGTGATGCTATTAGAATGTCTTAAGATCTGTTACAGTAGAAAGCCCCATAAGTCGTAAATTTTGACTGATTTTACAACTGTAATGCTTTTGTTCTGCCCTTTTCAACTTTAGCATTGTGTTTTGCAAGTCTTTCCCACACACCTCCAGTGCCCCTTGCATTCTTCCATTGTCAAGGAAAGTTTTATAATTCAAGATAAACCAGTTCTCAAGGGCTGTGACCTGTAATCACCAGTAGCCAGAAAAGGTGAAAACTGTCTGGCTTTCTGCTGCTCTCTCACCTCCCAGCCTTGCCTGCCTGGTCCTTTCTCACACCTGTGGGTGCCAGCTTGGGCAGCCGGCTGTGGGAGGAAGATGTGCTTGTGAGCCCTTCTTGGGCTCAAGTTTTCTGGAACCACAGAAGAACACAGTGTTGTTGACAACTAAAGGAAGAGATGAGTAATTGGGGAGTTTCTGTGCTGAAATGAGTGGCCAAGCACTCCCTTCATGTTTCATCTGAGGCTTCTCTAGATGAGCCCTTTGCTTAGGTGTTTATTCATCTTTTTAAACTTTCTTCTTTGTTACTGAAATTCTCTCGGGCTTCTGGGTATGAAATCCCTGTAGCCATTTGTGTTAATTTTATTTATTTAGGGGGTTTACGGTGGCAGCTTGTGTAAGAAGCTTTTAGAAGTTTCCTCATTGTCGAGTGGACTTGGCCGGCCTAGGGCGGACCTGCTGCTGGCCAGGGCCAAGCCAATTGGTAGCAGAATGTTCCCTTAAAATGCCTCTGTGATAATGTATTTAAGAAGGGGGAGAAAAAAAAGAAGAGATGATGTGAAGAAGCTGAAGTGAGGGGCAGAGAGGGGAAGGCGTGAGTCTCATGGGCCTTCCGGCCCTCACCCTCTGGCCTCCCACTGGGCGGGCAACTGGGCCCGACTCGGCCCAGTTCGGCTGCAAGAAGTGCACCATTCTAATTTTTTTTTCAGTAAATATACTGCATTTGTTTGTTTAGTTATTTAATTCCTCAAGCAGTTGACTTGGTTTATGCTACTTTTTTTTTAATATACAATTTCTTCTCTTTTAATGAAGAAGGCAAGAATCACATTTGTATGATCCGGATACTTTTTATCCTAAGACATGTTTTGTACTTAACATCTACAGATTTAAGTTCTTATTTATATAAAATGTGTGAGAATAAATTCTTCCTCTGATTTTCTCTTGAGACTTAAATTAAAAGTTCTGGATTTTTCCACATGCAGCAGCTAATGATTTCATTTTTATTGGTGTCAGCTTAAATCCTGTCACTGCTCAAATGGCATTGACTGCTGTTACAAAAATACACAACCATTAAATAAATCCCTGATTGTTATTTAAACAAAAAAACCAAACCTGTTTTAAATACTTGATTTCTTAATTAGATATTAATCCTATAAAGTCAACTGCTTAAATGTAAATTAAGATTAAATGAAGTGCTCTTATAGAATCCTTCAATGTATTTCTCAAAATTAAAATTTAATCTGGAATACTAATATTACATTTATGGGTTCCAGAGGACTTAGGACCTTTTAAGCTGTCTTTTAAAATTTTTCTTCTACGTTTTGACACATTTCGGGAAGGCATAATGAACTTCTGTTGAAGGCAGGGGAATTTGAAAGTGTTCAACAGCATAATGCCAGAAAGAATGCAGAGTCTTTTAAGTGTTCGTAATAAAAGTTGGTATACGAGCCCCTCAATTTTTTTCTTTTTTTTTTTTTTTTTAACTGAGGCGTATTTCACATAGGAGCTGATTTTCTTCCAGCACATCATAATGTATTTAAAGGATTGTGCTGACAGCATCATAAGAGACCCCAGAAGTTGAAACCCACCTTAGAGCATGGCACTGAAGTGATTGCGGGTTTTAAAATCTTTGAAGAAATAAGAAGCAGCTTTGGGGAACAATACTCATTATAATGAGAACACGATACAGGCAGTCCTCCTCACACTGCTGAATCACCCAGTTAAACCTCTGTGTGTAGGCTGATTGTTGACGGAGCAAAAATTTGAATTATCACAATGTCATAATGTCTTTCAGCTGCTTGCCTGAACCTGCTTCTTGACCACAGGCAAAAAAAAAAAAAGTTGCACCAGTTGTTCTCTTTTATGAGAACTGAATGTATAACATTTTAACCACATAGAAAATTTGAAATGTCAACTTGATTCTCTTGTTTAGATCACCTGGGACCTGGGCAGAAACAAAGATGATGGTGTTACTCCACATTGTAATTTTTAAATGGAAAAAACAACTTTGTGGTAAAGCCCCCCAAAGCTTATTATTTTACTACAGTCCTCAAGAAATTAGTAGTCTAGCTCTGGGAAGATGGAACTATGATCTTCCCGCGCAGTAACATGGCTAAAGCCATACATTGTTGAGTGAAACTGTTGAATTTGTGGAGCACAGCAATAATTTCTGCGAAGGCCGTTTCTTCCTTGGCTACTGAAGGCGGAGGTGAGGTTTAAGACAACCACGCACACCAACATGGCGGGGACACATAACCAGTGTCCCAGCCTGTCCGGAGGGCAAACCCTGAAAAGCTGAAAGCTTTTCTCAGCCTGTCTCATGGGTCACTCGCAACATCTGTGAACAGATGGGAGTATTCCTGCCTTTTAAGTCACCTTTCTAATAGTGACAAAGCAACCTGCTGCCTTTAGTACATCGTGCTTTAAAGATCTGTCAAGAAGCAACAGCAATGAACAGGCTGATGCAGAAGAGGCATCCCTTAGTTACTTCTAGTTTGCAGAAAAGCTGTAAATGGGCTTCTTCAAGAAAAACGTTGCCAATTTTCACTTCTTTGTGTAGATATTTAAATTAGAATGTTGTTCTGTTAGAGCTTGTTCACTTTGATGAAACAAACTGAGCTTTGGCGTAAATCATAAGCTCCTCATTTTATAAATCTAAATGTTCTATTAGCAGAATAGTTATGCAGTCACTGATACCAGATTTTCCTCAGTAATATTGAGCATACCATTTTAATAATGAAGACTCTTTTCTGCCTGCTGTCTTTGAGCTAGCTGCTGTACTGAGTCCGTGGTAGTGGCAGAAGATGTGGCATGGCTAACTTCTGTTAATACTGGGCACGAATAGCTACTATAAACATTTGCAGTCTTAATTTCTATAGGAGGGATATAGCAATACATGTAGTTGTGGATTCGTTTGGCTTTTTAAAACCATTCTCAGGGGTATCGTTAACAAAATTTTAATCAAGTCTTTCAGTGGCAATATTGAATTTTAAAAGTTGGTAGTTACTGGTTACAGCATGACTTCGTTAGTATACAGGAAAATCATTCTGTGGTGATTAACATCTATTCGCATCTTGGAATGCATTATGGGCTCTAAATTATCATAGAAATTAATGCAATCTTCTTAAAAGGGTTTAAAATATGGTAATAGATACAGCATACTAGCACCTGCAGCTCAAGGTACCAAAGTTATTAAAGTTGGATATAATTGTATTTATTTTGCAAGCATCTAAATGAGGGGGAGAAAGAGAAACAAAGTTTAATAAAAATTAAAGATAGGCACTCAATTTTAAGTCAGATTACATTTTTTTTAAAAAAATTATTTTATTTAATAATTATATTGCAATCTGATGCATATGGAATACTTTATAAAGTTCATTTTAAAGTTCAAAACCTGTGGCTGAGTTGTGATATTCCTTGTACTGACTTCATATTAGGGAATTCAGTCAACTGGGATGCTTGTGATTTACACCAATAAGTCAGGAAGGAAAGAAATTTGTTACACAAATTTAATTTTTCAAGACTGCTTCTTACCTGGGTGCTGTGCTTCTATTTTTTTTTTTAAGGATCACTTGCAGATTAATTTTCTAGTAGTCTAACAGAACAGGAAAGAAATAGGGCAGCTGGTTACAACTCAGTTTCTGGTTTACATCTGTGCAGGTATCCTCTAGGAAGAGTTTGCAGAGAGCAAATCAATGGTACCTAAAAACTGAGCAAGTACAAATAACTTGGGGTTCATGTTCTGAAATAGTTTTCTGATTTAGACATATGATACACAGATAAGTAAGTAAATGATCTAAACTTGACTTCAGCTCCCGTTCTGCAACTAAATTAATGGAGCTAGCCAAGAAATACAAGTGCGCTTTTTTTGCAAAAGGTTATGATGAATTCCCTTACATTAAAGGAAGTAAATATAAATACATGTCTGTTGACTATCTGTGACAAAATAAGTAGATACCACCTTATTCTTTATCTCCTTATTCTTTAGACGTTGTACTGAATGAGTCTTCACGATAAGCAGACATGCTGACATTTGATGGGAGTGTTCATTTTGCGTAAAGTGAAGCGTGTACAGCACGTTAAGTGCAGAGTTGGAATGCCAAGAGAGATTTACAGATAACAGAAATTAGCAGAAAATACTTATTATCAGTACAAAAAAAAAGCTGTATTTTAAATGACAGCCAGATGCTTGCTTACTCTGATTATAATGTTAATGGTAATATTCTCTTTGCAGTTCTGTGTGCATAGCAGCTACTGAGGTCATTGGGAGTTCTGGGAGACTTTAACCTCTACTATTTTTTTCCCCCCACTTTTACAAAAGTAAAATGACAGCTGCTGTTCACAGTGTCAAACAGTATGAAGTAATATTAAAACGGTAGCTATTTAATGAGGTTTTTAGTTTAGGGGTTTTTTTGGAGGGGTGTTTTGTGGAGGTATGTGTGTTTTGCTAGCCATAGTACAGGAAAGGAAAATATTACAGATAGAAAAATTAGCATTGATCAGTAGTTTTGTTTCAATGTAGATATCCTTGTCTAGCTGTAATACTTGAGATTTACTTTAGCTCTGAGTTTGAGATTAAAAGTAAATAGTGAAAGAGAAAATGGAATAGAAAAGATGGGATTAAAAAATTAAAAAACTACACGCACCCTTACAAAACAAAAAACCCCAAGGGAAGTCAATAAACAGTATCATTACTAATTCATTCAGAAATGAGAGTAATGGTTTTCTAATGTGAAATAACCAAATCCAATAACTAACAGTTTGTCAAGGCAATAATAGTATTTGTACCTCTCTTAATTGGCTTTTAACCTTTCTTTTAGTGTGGAACTATTAAAAAATTAAAGGAGAAAGTATTTAGAGAGGCAGATTTATGTTAGCTCATGGTTTGCAGTATTTTAATGAGGTCAAAGCAATACAGACTCTCAACAGATCCTAAGGTCTGGATGATGAATGACTGTTTTCCACTCCTGATTCACAGTGTTGCGTTTGAGTCTTTGAGTTGCTTTTAAAATATGAAAATATAAATTTCTACAGTTAGGAACTATTCTTGAATGATTTAGTCTTTCTCAGGAATATGTATGCAAATGTAGTCGAATAAAAATTAAAGTAGTTTTCCTTCTTGGCAGGAGGAAGATTCAAGTGGTTGGATTAGAGAAAATGTTTCTGAGGTGTGGTTGATTTTGAAATAAATAAAATACATGTGCACATATGTGTGTTTAAATATATCTACTTAGGGTATTGAGGCATGTCTCCAGTAAATTGATCATTAATCATACGTAGTAAAGTTATGATGAGACTTGAGCAATCGCGAAATGTGCCATTTTCCTAATGTGAGGTTACACATGTGGATAAATAAGTGCTAGTTTTAGTGGAAATGTGGATAGTAATTGTTGCCTGTTGATCTTGCCTTAGTGACTTCATTTACTGAAGGTGTTTGTTTTATTTGGTTTGGTGGAAATCTGCAGTGCATCAAGCTTATAATTGAAAGATGATCCTTAGGATTTCTTGGTATTATTTTAGGCCTTAATTTTTCGATTTTTTCTTTTGATGCTTTTTATTCCCTTGAAAAATATCCGAACTAAAATCTGAAAGTGGGCAAGCAGCAAGTCCCTCGGTTCACATACATATATGCATTAAAGTTTATGTAGTGAGCCACAGTATCTGAAAATAGAATTGGTGAAGACATGCATGATTGCTGACTGTATTCCTAAGGGAAACTGAAGTTGCTTGAGAAACAAATATAGCTCCTCTACCACTTAGGAGCACTAGGAGATAGAAATCCCATGTAGTTACCTTCCTTTCACTGACCATGTCTTCACGTATCATTCCTAAGATAAAAAAAACCACTCTAAAAATAAAATAGATATTAATCTCTTTGACAAACAGCTACGTTGTTGGTCTGGAATTTTTATTAACAGCTCACATTTATATATTTTTATGATACTTTTAAAATAGTGAATTATGAACGATTGAAAATACCCTCCAGCTTAATTGAGAACCATTATGTCTAGTAATTGCCAGTGATTTCAGCAACAGCCGTTGTTCTCTGGCCTATTAACATAATTTGAATTTTTTATCGCACTTCATAATTATCTGTTGCAGTTAACAAACAGGTCCGTTTGCTGAAGTGTTTAAGAACAAAAGCCCCAGATGGACTGGATTGTGATGTATTATTTCTGTTAACGGACCTTGCTGCAACAGTTTTGTACATCAGTTTTTCATGGGGTCGTGACTTCTGATAGGAGTGTGGACTTTCTAGTTTTCATTTCATTAAGTGTGGGTAAAACAGCATCTTTTAAAATTGTCTTTGACTCT
The DNA here is from genome assembly GCA_009806455.1 of Tetrax tetrax. NCBI lineage: Eukaryota > Metazoa > Chordata > Aves > Otidiformes > Otididae > Tetrax > Tetrax tetrax. The sequence continues at coordinate 304,425 of WHYT01017258.1, read as the reverse complement.
TTCTTACATGTCTATTCCATTTAGTCCTCAGTAGCAGTTTAACACGATTTCCATGATAGCTGGATAGAAGTGCTACAGAAGACACTTGACCCCTGCTTAGATGATAATATTTTTAGATCAAGACTCCTTTTTAGTTCTGTGATTTATAGTGAAAACAAGCTCCTTATCTATCAATTAGGTTTCTATGTACTGCGATAAAAGAAATCACAGAAACTCACTGTCTTATTACTGATTTTCCCAGCACATGATCACATACAACATACCATCATTTGTAATATAAAAACCTCCAGTGACAGAAAGATCTCTTACTTGCTCCTATTTCTGTCATTCTTCTTTGTAGAAATCGTTTTAAGCGGGTTTTTTCTTCCTTGGGCGTTTAGAAACCTCGAGCCTTCAGGTAATCTTCTCAATTAGTCCCTGGGGCTGTAAAGAGACAGGAAAGTGCAATTCTCTTAGCAGCTAAAATTGCAGGTACTGGCTTTAAACAATATTGTATTGGGGGAAAAAGGAGGAGGATAGGAACAGATAGAGATCCTGCACTTTTGGCTCCTGGTGAGGATAGTGAAATGCGTGATTGACTTTCCAGAGAGAACTGTAACGAGCTCTTCCTTTGTGCCCCTCTTGCAGGTGATGTCAGGCTGTGTATGTACACTGCTTCTCTCTGTAGCGCTCATCTCTGTCCTACTCACTTCATCGACGTTCCCCTGAAATCTATCAAATGCTGTATTCCATCTTTGTAGGGCCCTAATGGACAGGCTGAAAAGATTTAGGGGACAGAGGACCTGGGGGTAGGGACAGGCAGAAAGGGAACAGTCTTCTACTTGTTTTGACTTAAGCCAATTGCTTATTTAAGGCGTTCAGCTATCGAATAATTTCACTCATCATTTACTGCTTCTTTCTGTGGCAGAAACCTTTTGCATTGCCTTTCAGATTCATAATCAGAAAGCGTATACCAAGAAATTGGTATAACTGTTGGGAAAAATATGTTAGTAATGAAAAGACAATTGAGGAACAGTTCATAAGCAGGTGTAAGGTTTTATATTTATTGTGTGTGTTTGTATTTTGGACAAAATGCCTTTCCAATAAATTGACAGAGCCCAGCTGTAAACCTACATTCCAAACTTGAGCTTTCTGCAAGCTCTGAGTAACTCCCGCAGAGCTGAGAGGGCTGTAAAAATACCATACGTGCCTTGGCCAGCGGCAAACTTTAGATTTGAATAAGCCCAGAGCTTTCTGAGGATTAAAATGACCTTTTTAAAATTTAGGGATGTTTAAAATACATGAAGTGGAATGAATTGAAAATTTCGTAATACTTATGTGTTCTCCTATCACTGAAAATGGTGAAATAAATGTTATGTAAGTGTGATTCTTCATGCTTCAGTGTAGGAGGGATCTTTTTGAAGACTAGGCAAGAAAATCACCCATTATCTTTTGTCATGAGTTAAGCCTAAACCAGGAATCTGGAATTTTTGTACTACCTTTATGATAATTCTTATTGTGGGCTACTGACTGTTGTTACTAAAGCCTATACTTATATCATATATGCGTGAATCGGGCTAAGTGGTTCTGCCTTTCAGGAAGTAATTTATCTATATCTTATCTATATCTGGCTGTTTATTTTTTGTTTGTGGTGGTTTTTTGTTGTTCTGTTTTTTCTTAGTGACATCAATACGGAGTAAGACATACATAATCTTCCTGATGAGTAATAGGAAATGTCTTGTGAAGATAACTTAAAGGGCAACTCTTGGTAAGGTTACAGTTAGTGAAACAAAAGATCCTTAAACTGGGGACAGCATCACCCCTAGTGAGGATAAACACCGAGAGATTGCTTCTTAAGAGATTAATTTTCTAAAATGTTTCTTCTTTTGTAATGAAGCTGGTACGTTCTTTGTCCAAAAGATAGTGAAATACAAACCATTTGATTTGTGTCATGGATTGTCTTGGCCAAAAAGTTGCTGTGAGGATTTTTAAATACTGCGCAGGTTAGGACTGGTGGTTGTATGTGATTTATAATATGCTTGTTGTATTTTTAAGTCAGTCTTTTACTCTATTATACATTTGTTATGGATTTTATAATATCTGCTATGGATTGAGAAGATATTAGGTCTCATATTAAAGAACCAGCAAATGAGCAAGGACATTCCTGTCATGGAATTTTACAAGGTGTTAGCTACAGGCAAATTTGAGACTGTGACCTCGGCCATCCTTTTTAATAATCTGAGCTCTTATTATACTTTTATAATAGCTGTAAACTGTTGACCAGAGAAGGAATTGATAGTTTTTTGTTTCTTTCAAAAGCCATTCATGTTCTAGCACATGTAGATAGCAATTTATTTTCTAGCATGCATATATA
>WHYT01017258.1:53181-288359 GCA_009806455.1 Tetrax tetrax | reverse complement strand
TTTGGTTTTTTTTTTTTTTTTTTTTTTTTTTGTTTTCGTTTTGTTTTGGTTTTTTAACAGATGCTGACTTTTCATTTTGACAGCCAAAAATTGAGCAAGAAGATGCAATCCATTTTTAGAAATAGAGGCAAAACAAAAGAAGAATATTATAGCTCCTTATTTTTTGCCTTTTTTGTTTGTTTGTTTTTTGAGCATAGATACCTGTGGTGCAGTTCCTGGATGTTAACTAAACACTGTAAGTTTATATCTTACACACAGTTTGTGATCTACTCAAGGTTGCTCTTTCCTGTAATAATACAGATCCGCATGGTGCGGCAGATGGTAGGTGGTGTGGCGCTTTCGGGCTTTGTGGGTGCGTACAGTGCACGTGAACAATGCCCTTTAAACAGTGGCTGGTGGTGCGTGGGAGGATGAGACAATGAGCAGAAGTTTAAACGTGAGATTCAGGGTGGATATAAAGTAAAACTTTTTCCCTAAGCATCGGATTGAAACAGGTTGTCCAGAGAGCCTGTGCAGCCTCTGTCCTTGGAGATTTTCAAAAACTGGTTGGTTAAAATCCTGAGCTACTTGGTCTGACCTCAGAGCTGCCCTTGCTTGGCAGGAGGCTGGACTAGAGACCTCCTGGGATTCCTTCCATCCTGAATTGTCATTTAACCCTATTTTCCGTTCAAATAAGTTAAAATATAATTACACAAAGAAGTAATAATTCAGAGACTGATCACGCTTCCTTGTTACTTCAGGTTTGAGGGTGGAAAACATGATATCAGTTTTGAGAGGGTTTTTTTGAGTTTCAGGGGGATCTGGGGAGCTGCAGACCTCGAAATCTGTAGTGGAGAGCTCAGTAGAAAACATAGAAATGGGGAAAAAAAGTGGATATGATCTATCTTTGAGTCAGTACGGCTTCTTTAAAGGATAGTTCTGCCTTAGTAACAGTTAAGAGTTCTTTGAAGGGGTCAGCTGTTTCTGAGTAGGGGTCATGTAGTTGATGAAGGGTATTTGTTTTCAAAAAAGTCTCAGCACAATCAGTCACTAAATGCTTTTTAAGGAAACTAACATAGAGTAAGAGGGAAGGTCCCTGAGTGGCAAGTAATTATTTGAAAGATGATAAGCAGAAGTTGGAGCTTCCCAATTAATTTTCATGGGACATGAAAATACTTGAAGAGGATGAGCTGTGGGGTAAGAAAGCTGGCTGATGGCAGGGTGCTAAGGACAGTACCGTACTGTGAAGAATCACAGAAGGACCTTGTGAGACCAACAGAGCAATAAAATGTCAGAGGAGATTCAGGGCAGAGAAACGTAAAGTGATATTCAAGGAAAAAGCAGGTCTGGTTCACCAGTTAGTGAGGGACCACTGCCAATCAGGAGTGAGTGACTGGGGGCGTGCATGCTTCATCTCGGAGCTCAGGAGCAGGTGAATTTGACAGCTGAAGAAAGGCACAAAGAACAAAAGAGAGTGTTGTCTAAGGGATGTGGTGGATCAAACAGCTGACAAGGATTTAGAGGGGAAAGTGACAAGTAAATGGGAGAGAGATGCAATGAGGGTTGCTAAGTAGGAGAAAATTAAGGTCAGGGAATGTGAACTAAAAAAAGATTTGGGAAATACTTGAGTACTTGGTACTTGGTATTTATAGCCACTGTTGGAGACTGAGGCAGCATGGCTTTTCTTAGGAAGCCGAATGACGTTGCAGTAAAACAACATCAGAACATTTGATAGAAGAGCTCTTTATGTTTCATTTTAAATAATAATCGTTGTTTATTTATATCCTTAAAAACATTGTTTCATATTTGTTACTGTGGAGTGACCCAAGGAACCTTTTTGGCATGCTCAAATGTGCTTTGATTTATTTATGAATGGCCGATTTGTTCGTTTTATGTTTTAACATTTTTTTTCCCCCAAACATCCCATTTCCTTCTTTAATAAACAGCCATATAGTATATAGAATGACTTTTAATTTTCAGAGTATTAGAAACAGCTGTCTTTTTGAGCATAGACATATGCATAATTGTTTGATCGTCACTGAGTGTCTTCTAATAGCATGAGCTCTTCTGGATTTAATATGTTCTCTGGAAACTAATAAACATTTTCTAGTGATCTCAGATTTTTTTCTGTAGTTCTAAAAATGTAAGGAAATACCACAGATAGTGACGAATACCTTAAGTTGAAAAAGCTCACCTTTTTTTTTGTGGCTCATCCTTATTCTTGAAAGATTTCACAGTAGATTTTAGTACCTATGTGATATGGAAAGGTGGCCACGCTTTGCTTTTTTAAATTATTAAAAATCTATTTTAGTTCCTATGGAAACTTAGCAATGTAGATCCAGACATTTGGGAGAGTAAATAAATTTAAATATTTTGTTTAAATTTGAGGTTGAGTTATAAAGGAAGATATGAAGATATTTGGATTTGAGGCTTAGATTCCAGATAGTTGTTTATGATTAATAAATATTTGCTAGCAGTTTCTAGATTTTTTTAAAACGTTTCTATCACAATCTTCAAAGTATGTGCTGAAGATGAAATATTTGCACAAGTCTCGTGCTGATTACATTATATAATAAGTGTCCTCTTGTTTGTCTAATTGTACACTTATGCTTGCTTCAGCCTCTACAATTACAGGATAACTCCTCAACAAGTTTAAGATGAGTCGTCTTGGACTTGAGGTGATAGTCATCCACATGTACTGCCCTGTGCCCTTCGCAGTAGCCATTCTTGATATATCTGGAAAACTCATTTGCCTAAAAAAATTACCTAATCAAATCTTCCATCAAATGAGCAATCTATTGTTGATACTATGAAGGCCTTTAATCTACAATAAATCTTTGTTAGAACTCATCAGAGCTTCCAGTTTGAGAGAAATGTGATTATAGCACTCTTAAAATGACATTACATCATTGGGGTGATTGGTTTATCATTTGGAGAAGCGACATCAATCATAACTAGCATAACCACACAGTAAATGAATTCAACCTTTCTGCTGCAGAACAATGACACAATAATTGCTCAAAATCAGACTCAAAACGAAATCAGAAAATGCACTTTCTTTAAATATGATGTTAACCTAATGGAATATATTATTAAAAATCATGTTTGAGGAAACTCTATGTAATTAAAAAGATGTGAAAATGTATTCCTTTTTTCTCTCATTAGAACTTGATTTCAGTTGCAGAATCATTTTCTATGCAACAGATATTATGCTGGTTTTAATTGAACTCCCATCACTTACATTCCTCTGCTTGTATTTCTTAATATAATATGCAGCACAATTATATGTGATGAAAGACAAGAGGTTTTTGAAATGTGGTGCACCTGCTGATAGTATTTTGAAAAACACAAATATTATAGAAGGAAATGAGACCTTTTATCCAGGAAAAGCTAGTGGATTTTTTTCTTCCCTTTTAAAAGAAGGTCAGCTCCTGTCACACCATTTTCTAGAGTGGTTTCTTACGGCTAACAGTAGGAATGGGTTTATTTCTTCCTCTCTGTATTGTATGTGTTTTCTTTCTGGTAATAAAAGGTGCCTCGTCTTGTTGGAATACCATTTTTGACTTTTATGATTACTAATACAGTGCAACAGGCTGGTTTTCAATCTTACATAGACAAAAAGATAAGGGTTTTTGTTGCCTGCACCTGTACCTTTACTTTTTTCTACAGGCTTTATTGCTGTTAAACCAGATTTTGGAATCCCAACAATGTTTGTTTATTTTTCAATCTGAGTAACACACCTAGGATATATCTATTTGCATAATAGCTTTTGATGTAGTGGATCCATAATTTGATACATACATCATCTTCAGCCATTCTAACAATGGGAAAGTAGATGCAGAATGATTTTTGGAGTATTTTGATCTTGGAAAAATTCTAAAGTGTCCATGAGATACTGGCATGATACTCAAGTTGTTACTGGAAGGGGGATCGTGCACAGTTTTTAAGTGTTAACATGTCTTTTTGTCTCGGAGACAATAATACAAAGCAGTTGCCTCGTTGTAACGATATTTGCCCACAGAGTAGTTTGGATGCCGCTTAGAAGGTAGAGTTGCTTTGATTTTTTTCACAAGCAGTTGTTGGCAGTGAGGAGAGAGGAATGGAGAAATAGATTTAACTTGAGTGAAATATTTGTTGTTGTTTAGTTTTGTCTTTGAGTTAAAGTTGAAATAAGACTCTTTATGCTTATGACCCTAGTTTTTGTTAATTTATTATGTAAAATATATTCATATATTCATTATAGTCAGTATAAGTATCTAGAAGGATGTCTTCTGTTCAACAGATATTACATGTCTGTAGGATTTCATAATTATTAACGTGTAATTACCACTACCTCCTTGCACTTTAATCCAGTATGTAACAATCTTTTTTTTCTGAAAGAAGCCAGACCTTTCATTAATGTACTGTAGCTGGAGGTCTTATTTGAGATCCTCTGCTGGGAGTGTTTGGAAGGGTATGTTTTATAACCCTCTGCATTCTGGCATCAAACAAACAGAAGTTTCCAGTATATAATGCAAATCCATACCGAAGATTGTAATCTTTAGGAAATAAATAAATCCTATAGAAAAATAATTACAACTCCTTCAGATGATTAAGTACCACCCCCTACTGAATGGAGAAAGCAGTTTCTATCTGCCAGCTTACATGACAGAAAATAAAGTAGCAGCAACAAAAAGCTAGGATCCATAGGTCATTTTTTTCCTTATAAAGGATTTACTTTGGCTTACTTGAGACTGAATAAAAGAGTTTGGAATTCTCTGTAGGTAGCACCTTCATCTTACTGCCAGAAAGACGTGGGTTTAAACTGTAGATAAGAAACTTCGGCTGGATTGCTAGAGCAACTATTCCACAATTAACCAGACTCAATACTGAGCATTAAGCGTTCTGACAGGAATCTCCTGAAGTTCAACAAAGGGAAATGCCAATTCCTGCACCTGAGGAGGAGTCACTGCCTGTACCAGCACGTGCTGGGGCTTACCAGCTGGGAAGCCGCTATGCAGAAGTGCACTTGAGGACCGTGGGGGACAAGAGGTTGACCATGAGCAGCAATGTGCCCTGGCTTGCGTTAGGGAAGCACTGCCATCATGTTCAGGGAGGTGACACTTCAACTCTGCTCATCATCACTGGTGAGACACATTTGGAGTGCTGGGTCTAGGACTGGGCTCCCCAGTACAAGAGATGCAGGGACTTATGGAACATCATAAGCAATTTTTTCTGATGACATTTTACAACAATGCGAAAAAAGAGCTGCAAATTATAATCTTAATTTCTGTTCCAAATTAAGAGGAAATTATGTATGTTTGTTCCTGGGTCTGCTGTTATTATTATTGAGAATTTCAGTGCTATAGGCTGTTTTTCTGGCTTGGTACCCATGGCTGTTACATGCTGCCTCAGAAAGAGAAGCAAGCACCTCTAGTTTGAAGAAGACTATCCTACTGCTTAATGTAGCTGAAGAGCATGAATCACTGTATTTCTCGAGGGCTTCTCTTCAGCAGGTGACTGTGCCCCATAAGGATTCCTCTGTTACAGTGGATAAGATTGAATAGACACTCAAATCTCTTTATGCTGTGAAGACTGGCTCCTGGCTTTGAGATTTTAAGCAATAGTCTCTTTCTTATACATACTGTTTTAAAACTGTGTATTTAGCAGCAAGGTCTTTAAATGGATTAGATTTTTTTTCCAGTTTGTTTTTAATACTTAAATTCTCCACATCCTTAATGGCCAATCACATTCTAGTTGTGTTGCATCTCTTGAGCAGTAGGTCTAATTTTAGAGATTTGGGCTGGGATTAGCAGTGGAGGGAGCAGCATGAACTGTGTTTTCCCTCTGAAACTGAAGGGTGTACTTTTTCTTAAGTATTTGTTCCATGTTGCTGCAAGTGTTACAGATAGTATTGCTGCTGCTAATCTGGGGAGCATATGTTGACAATGCCAGCAGATGTCTCAATTTCAGCCAGAAGACATGATTCTAGATACTAAGATATTGCAGAAGTACTGTATTTATTAATTTATGAATTCATCATCATCACAGACAAACAAATCTCAAACAGAAGGTTCTATGGTAATAAAAATGGTCGTGCATTACAAAAAGCTATAGAATTGAGAACAGATTCTAATTGGATTGTTTCTGTATTTTTCTTAAGCTCAGAATGGTTTTCAGAGCTACAGAGATGTTTGTTAGGTGCTTTTACATCAGTTTAGTTTGAGGCTTGTGAATGTGTTACACTGGCAGCCTCTGCAGTGATACAGCAGCACAGCAAAGCAGCTGCAGTACGAACTTCCGAAGGTTCCTTTGCTCCGGGACTGACTCTGCTGTTTTCCGGTATCTGCCATAATGGTTGGGAAACAACTTAGTTACTACGACCAGTCAGGCCTTGGTTTCTCTTGTTACCTGCCCTTATTTTGTCTCCTAGCAGCTGGGTCGAGATCACCAGTAAATGTCACGCGTTTGAAACTTAAAGACCAGATCGCATTGTTCCATGCTGTTCTGCCAAGAAAATGGGTGCCTGAACGTGGTGCCTTGCTTCAAAACTGAAAGGCGCTGGAGTTATTACAATTATAAGCAGAAAAACTGTTGTTTGGTTTGTTGGTTGGTTTTTTTTTTTTTTTTTTTCTTTCATATGCTGAGTCCGCGTGCTGTCTGTGTGGTTTTCCTTGGTGTGTAGAGAAGACTAAAATGATTCTTTCTCATGCTCTCAGCTCTAAGTTGTGCTGCGTGGGAAAGAATTTCTCAGTCTTTGTAATAATTTTGTCTTTTGATACAGTTTTGAGTCTTCCAAACTACACCTCCTTTTTCGTTGGCAATGACATAATCCTAACAACTCCCGTAGTGGCTTCTGCAGTGATTTATATGGAAAGGCAACATTTAGAAAACATTTCATGTTTTAACTGTCACCCACAAAATTTGGGAGCTGATTCAAAGTGAAGAGTCAAGCACGTGTAAGCCATGTGTGCATCACAGACTATAAAATTGAGAACCTAAAATTTGGGATGTAATTTTTTTAGAATTCTTTGCAATATTTGTACACAGGAGGTTCTGTGAGGTGTGTGGGGTTTTTGGCTTTGTAGTAACAAAACCTTTAATCACTTCATTCTTTCTCCCTACAAATCCAAATAAGTGCTGTTACAGGCAGTTAAAGGCAAGGAGACACTTTCCATCTGAGTCCATATCGTGTCCTACAGATTTCCTGATTTTGGTAATACAAAGCCAGACACTTCTGCTGTATTTAAATGATAAATTGTCTGTTCATCTAGTGCTTAATTATTATTCCTGGTTATAGAATTACTTCAATAGATTTACAGTTGTATAATACCTATTTCTAATATGCTTATAAATATTAGTGTTTTATCGGGCAAATCTGTAAATTTCTTTATTGTCATTTATTGATCACGTTAGCATCTTTAGAAACTGAGTTTATCTTCATATAATGTATGATTAAATCAATATTAATTAGGGCTTTTTTTCCTTTAGAAGATGTTCAGTCTTATTCTTAAAACTATAAGAGATGGAGAACTTGCCACATCATTGGAGAAACTGCTCAGTGGTTATTAATTCGTCTCACTGTTGTTTCCCCCCTATTCACGCCTGACTGCCTGACAGTTCTGAAGTCTGTCATTTTACTCTTCTTATTTTTCCCATTCTATTTACCTGCAACAGCCCTGCTGCCCTGTGGGAATGTGTACAGTGAAAGGGTTTGCACACAGAGCTTTATTGATGAAACCCTCCACTGAAAAGACAGCTCACCCAAGCAAAATGTTCTCTCCTGTTATTTCCGAAGCCAGTTCCTCAAATGGATTAAGCCATGTTTTAAAGAGGACTCCTTTGCTTGCATCACTGCATCTTCTGCCGGGTTTTGCGTGTACATGCTTTTGAAGACCAGGATTTTGTCTTTCTTACAATCTCAACTTTAGCAGCAGCCTTGTGCAGCCACAGTTACAGTGGAAAGGTAATAAACATGTGTGGTTCCTTCATGGATCAGCTGCTTCATTTTGATGCAGATTTACAAACATTTCCTGTAGATGGAGCGCGATGGGGATGGCCACTGTGGGGTTTGTGCTCGGACCCGAGCAACTGTTGTGAGGCTTTGGCGGTGTGGGATGCGTTCAGAGCTGAGCGTGGCATTTCGGCTTGGTTCTGTCTGGGGTGGATGCTCTTCCCTTGCATCGTTTCTGTCCTGATATCGCCTGCGGATAGCTGGCTGACGCCGCTGTGAGGATTCTGGAACTGAAGGAGTTTGAGGGCAAGTCTTGAACCGACCAGTTCCTTTGTTGTTTGTAATTCCAATGTTGTTTGTAATAATTACGTACTAAAACTGAAGATGAGGGGTTATCTTTCTCACCTAAGCTAATCAAGCAGTATTGCCTTTCTCACTACATTACAGATACATGTAATTTATTTTTCTCCAGATTCTTACACAGAAAAGCTGAGGTCTTTGAATATTTGTAAAAGTTAATTACTCGCCTGAGTAAATGCTTACTTTTTCAGGTATCGTGACATCATGGTACTGAGGGAATCTTGTTCCATTTTGTCAGCTCCTCAAATGTTTCCACAGCTGAATCTGTGCCATACATGCGTGAATGAAATGGCATCTCTCACTCTGTTCCATTTTTTTGGATTCTGTGTTTTCTTCCAGTCTGTAGCAATGCCGCACTTGCTCCCAGTTCCCTAGGTTGCTTTTATTGCAGTGACCTTTTCCATCTATACAGGGTGCCATTCGTCATTGAGCTCTCCTTCAGTCCCTGCCTCACCCCACCAAGGTACTGCCTTACATGTCGCTCCTTTACAATCCTTCCTTTCTTTTTTGTGCGTTTGTGTTGGGTATCATAGGGCTGTAACAGTGGGATTTTCAGTAATTGAGCTTTTCGCTCCTTTTATTCGGGTCAGGTCTAATGATTTGTGAAATAAATAAATGCATACATCCAAGCAGAAACATAAGCGCATCTTTATGATTATAGTGATAGCTGGTACTTACCTTTTCTATCTGGGATCTGAAAAAATCTAAGCAATCAAAAGAAAAGAGAATTGGAAACTTAGTGTGGAAGTTGTATTGTTTTCAGAAGGCTCCTTGTCCTTGCTACTTTGTTAATTTAGGAGCAGTGACTAAAACAGTGTAGAAAATAAGTATGACCTTTTATAAATGATGAAGAGCAATATGTGGGTATAGAAGCCTTATATATAGCAGAACGCTGAAAGTAGGGAGTCTTTCTCTGCTTGCTGGATCCTTCGAAATCTGCCAAAGAGAGACTGCCTTACTGGGAAGTACCATGCCCCAAATCTTCCACTCCTAACACCAAAGAGAAATGCAGTATTGTCTCAGTTCTCCCTAAGGAAAATATTTATGACCGTGTTGTTCAGAAACATCCTTCTTGGTCTTGAATCGCCAGAGCTGGGACAGTTGGTTCACATGATTTGGGGAGAACTCAGAAAACTGAACTTCAGTATTACACACTGGGCAAATTAAATCTGTAATATGTAGGTCATGGTAATTTGGGGATTTACCAATGACTTTTTTTTACTGGAATCAATGGGAATGTTGCACACCAAACACCAGGCTGACTCCTCAGTTCATACACAGTTAAGGAAGTGTGGAATGCTCTGCTGAGCAGAACAGTGTGTGAGCACATTTGTTAGTGTTTGTTGCCACAGAGAGGTGGATAATTGTTTCACCTGACAGTAATCTCTCAGTTATAGGGACTAGCAAACATGAAAAGGTTAAAAACTTCCTAAGTTTATGAGCTCTAGGTTTGTGAAACCATAATTTACAAAGTCAGGAGAAGGGAGTTTGGGGAGTTAGAGCTTAAGTGGTAAATGATGGCTTTGAATTACTGCGTGAAGTGGTGAGAATGGGGATTGGGACTGGGATAGTTTGGGTGTGCATATAAACCCTTAGTGACCCTGCAATACGAGATTCATCAGCTCCTGGCACCTTTATTTCCAGTGTGGTGGAAAACTTGCTACAAAAGCAAAAGGGAGTAATGTGGAGGCAAAACAGTAAAATAAAATAAAAAAATAAAAAAAAAAAATTAAAAAAAAAGGCCGTTGGTAAGCCTTATGTGGAATGAAATAAGAAATTTGGACTTTTTAAATTTGCAAATTTGTTTAGGAACAGCAATATTAATTACTTCAATCTAAAGCAAAATGTGGGTTATTCCCCCCCCTTCCCTCCCCCCCACATTTAACTTTCCACCTTTTTATTTAACTTTATTTCACTGTGAGGGAAGAAAAAAAAAAAAAAAAAGAAAATTTTTGCTTAAAAACCTTCCAAATAAAATAGTGCATGCAGCGTTTAAAAAAATGAAATAATTATTGTTTTAATTAGATGTTTCTGCATTTTCCAAATCTCTTGTTGCTTCCCTTCCTATCTTTTTCAGCTAAAAATGTAGAAAAATTTCATTAGATATTAATGATTAGACTGTCTCATATGGCGTGAAGCAGGCACTAGGCAGAAATCAGTTAAAGAATAGCTATTCATTTTCAAATCCGTGAACTTAGTACACATAGCAAGGCCAGTTATTTATACTTGTGAGCGCTCTCTGCAGCGGGAGAAGAGGGCGCGGAGAAAGCCAGACCACCTTGAAGAAAAGGAGGAATTTCAAGACTGAGTTTGCAATTTGAGACTGACTTGAAAGCATGATGAAATTGTGGAGACCAGTGTGTATGAACAGACTGAGAACTGATGGTTCTGGTGATGCAGAAAGGCCAGTGAGGGATGGTGCTTATCAAACCAATCCGAGGAAAAGACTTAAGAGACTGCCCAGAAACCAAACTTTTCAAAGTGTACTGCCAGCAACTGAAGCCCAGTCCCTCTACACGGGTAGCACAGTTGTTGCTTCCAAATAATTTACAGAAAGCTGTGTGATGCAAATCACTAGAAATTGTCATCTAGAAGTATATAGATGGCCACAAAACTTACTTATTCATTTGTATTTCTTCATTTGTATTTCCAACCAATTTCATTGTTGACAGCTGGAAAGGTTCCATATTCTTCAGTTCCTCTGAGATCGTGCCAGAAACACAAATGCATTAGTGTATCTTGTTTCACTTTCTTTTTTTGGAACAATGTCCATTAATACCCTGCTGTCACAAAGCAACTGGGACTGTTTCACAGCTCTTTATCATGGCAGCTTTATTCTAAGCAGCTACAGCGATTGCTCGTCAAGGCCCGAGCCCCAGCAGTGTGGCCGACTCTTCTCGGTACCACGGAAGTGAAGTTGTTCAGTCAAGTTCAGTTCAGATGATAGCAACTCCTTCATAGTTAACATCTAAATTTCTTTGAGGATATTAGTGCTGATGGGTCCTCATGATCAGCAGCCTTTGCATTCAGTGTTTCCTTCAGAGGGTGGTATTGGTTAGTTTCTAGAATAGTATTTTCTGTATACGATAGGCAGATTCAGTTTAAATTTCCAAATTCTAGGTAGCTTTTTTGGTATTTGTTCTCTCTAGCTGGGCAGGTTTTATTTGGCTTTTTTTGAGGAGGTGAGGTGGTGCCAGTAGTTTTGGTTTGTCTGGGTTTTTTTTAGCTACAGATTTAAACATATACATCAAATAAATTGTCATCTTCCTGGGAATCTTAATTTTGAACTAGTTTTTAATAACCAATCTGTTAGGTTCAGTTGATTAATAAACAAAAACATTGGAGTTGGTTCTTTTCAGGAATTAATGCTCTAGCATGCTGTTTTATATTAAAAGGTTCTACAGAAGTATCACCATTGCGTTTCAGTCTTTGCAAAAATTCTGCAGTTTAATTATTTCTGGTTCCCAGTAGCCTTCTAGGGTGATTTTATGAGAAAGCATCTTAGAAGTCAGAGCAAATTATAGTGAAATGATATAATTTCTGATTTTGGTTTAAGCAGTGTTATCAAAGAAAAAAAAAATTAAAAATACTTAAAAGGAAAAAAAGAGCATTTTCTTTATAGTTTTTCTAACCCTTGTGTTTTTCAGCACCAAAACCCTCTGTATCTCCCCCCATTAGTCTTCAGTCTGAGTAACCGTTAGACTTCTGTTCCTTTTTTCAGATAAATTTTTATTTTCTCACGGCAAAGCAAACCCAGAGCACAGGTCACACGCAGGAAGCAGTTAGCACTTCCCAAAGGAGCCCAACCACGAGAGCTGGAGTCTCAGTTTGCCGGGCTGCTGTGCTCCTACAGAAATTGCCAAGTTCTCTATGGAAGTGCATACATGTTTTCATAAGATTTGATGCTTTCTCTACATTCATTTTGCATTTTTAAATCTGTTGAAGATACGAGTTGCTGTTAATTTAGCATAATAACAATATGTGAAGTTTGCTAAATATTCCCATGAGTAAAATTCACAGCAATGGAGAATGTTTGGAGCAGACACAGAGCAAATTGTTCAAACACAGAACAACCTGTGGCACAAATCTGCCTGCTCTAACAGGCTTCATAAAATTCAAGGTAATATTTTCTTACTCCTCTCCCAGCTGCTTTTTATTAATCCGTGGTATTAGATGATGGTTAAAGGCTCTCTTATGATTCCTTGTTTTTACCCTATTCATCAAAATTCAGGTAATGGAAGTCTTTTCCTGCTTTTATTTGTTCATAAATCTTGTTTGAGCCACTAGCTCAATGCCTGGTGTTACTTTTAGCACTTCTTCACGTGACAATCTGTTTCACAACTGCAAAATGTAAACCAACAAAAGAATGTGCTCTCTAGCTGAATTTTAATTGCTAAGCAATTTGAAGTAAGGATATTAAAACCACTTATACTTTACAAGTGATCCGTATCAGAGTATGGATAGTTTTTGTGCTGTCTTGATGTAAAACTTAGGATTTTTGCAGAAATTTTTATGCCACAGTTCCTGAGCTGAAAGTGTTAAAAGCTTACTTAAAGGATTTAAAAAATAATAGATCAAGCTTAAAATAGTAGTGATATATTCACTGATTCGCTGCAAACGTTATTTATTTAGTCAAGACATAGAGGCCAGACTGTGAAGATGTTTTTGAATTTAGAATCAAACTTCAGGTTCCTGCACTTCCATTTACTTCTGTTGAATCCCTCTCATGAGCCATCTGAGATTCAATATTGATGAAAATGAAATCACCATAAAAAAAAAAAAGTCAAATATTCACAAAGATGAGACAAGTAAATGAAATACAATGGTGTTGCTTTTAATGATAATAAAATTAGGTTGCTTTTTTGAGTATTGGGAGCACTCAAAAAAAGCAATTGGTACTTACTTTGGGAGTGCTTAAATATCAGTGGCTCTGAGCAACATAGAAGCTGTTCTGTGTTGTTACACAGTAATGTTATGCCTCACATAGGCATTACTGAGCTGATCAGTTCATCAAGAATTTGCATAGAAATAAAACTGCATAGTAAAGTTTTCAGGAAATAAAATTGCCTGTCAACTTATAAACACAACACACATCTGATTTTTAAAAAAAAAAAAAAAAAGTAAGTCGTGAAATGAAGCAAATTAAAATGAACTTGCAATATTCTAGTTTCTTCTACAAAAGTAATGGAATACGCAAGTGAAATTTACTCACGTAATCCGAATGGGCATCACTATGCTCAGATATGACATTACCAGCGTGTCACACCATGAAGTGTATGTTTTGTGTTCGCTGGAGATCTTAATGGAAAAATCTGACACCTGTCAGTAAAGCAAATATTATTGTCCAATGGAAAAAATGATCATGACGAAGAATAAGGTAATTAACACCTAGGCTTATATGCTTCACTGCTCCAGAAAATTGATCCAAGAGACATGATATGTACGCAGGGGATGAGCTAGCAATTAAATAGGTACACCTAAGTGTTGTCTTTTTTTCATAAATCTTCAGTCTTACAGCCCTTACTTTTTAAGGTGATCATTACCTTAAAACTTTTATCTCTAATGTGACAGAGCACTTTGAAAGACCGTGGCTGAATTATTCCCTAGGAAACAAAAAATTTTAAGTGTCCCACAGAATTATTATTTTGTTAAAATGTTCACACTGCTAAACTTACCTGTTAGGAATATGTTTGAGGAGTCTTTGAACATAAGTTTATTCTGAAATATGGTGTACTTTATAGCACTGATCTTATATGTGGCTATTAGTTTAGGGGGGAAAAAAAAGCAATTTATTTTGACACTTACTATTTTTTTTCCTGGGGAAAATAAATCAATCTCTGTTTATAAACCACAAACCACTATTTATAACCCCATTGTTAAGCTATTTCAGGACTACTACAATATTTTGCTCTTATTAATATTTCAGCAGATATTATTTAATAGATAATTGTATTGCTAGATGTGTTTGGTTATTGCCTGTATCCAGCCTGGAGATCTATATAGTTTACAGGTGATGTCCATAGGGAGCACGCACATATATGTGCACAGCAACCCCTGGGAATCACCCCCTCCTTCCCTTATGTGTGTGCAGTAAAGTGTTACCCGCGGTGGGAGAAACACGCTCCGCTTGTCCTGTGTTTTGTCAGTGCTCAGCAGATGGTGGAGATTGTATGTCTAAATTAATGGAAGCAAAAATTACATGAAAGTTAAGAAAAAAAAAAAAAAAAGAATTAATACAAGCCAAGAAATGATGGAAAGGTGGGTGATGACTGAGACATCAGTGATGGCAGGACTTCGAGGCATTCTTAAAAATTATATTCTGTGCCAGATTTCTCGTGACTTCCAGCTGTCATCTAATCACTCAAATAATCTTTCAGAGTTTCAGAGGGTCAGAGGAGATAGAGTTCAGTCTGAAAATGTGCTCATTGTTCAGGTTATCAAAAGAGGCTTTACTCTTGAAAAACCTTACTCCACGATATTGAATAAGATGAGATTTGAATTCTCAGATTTCTGCCTGAAATAATCTTTGGAGGAGTTCTGCTTTAATCTTTTGTTGTTCCTTATTGACAGGACTGAGGAGTCACGTAAACTTGTTTCCAGATTTTCTTCATGCCACCAATGGTTTATTTCCGTTGTCTGATGCTGGCTAGAAATAATGTCTTAAACTTGGTGATAAACCTTGAAATTCGTTAGGCTGGTAGCTGGGAAGTGTACAGATGGTGGGGTTTGGCAAGCCACTGGTTTTTGTAAAGGTCTTCTCTGTTTGAAGTCAGTGATTTGATGGCTGATTTATTTATCACTGCTTCGTTGTAATTTAAATGAAAACTTAATTAAGCAAGCTTTGATTAAAATTCCATACGAAGAATGTAAACGTTGGTAAATGATAATTACTCTCAGAATTGCTGAAGTATTGAAAATGCTTAGGATGTCTCCTGTTACCTGTCTGGATGCTCTGTTTAGCCGTTCTGGGTTTCTCTGAGCATACTTCAGGGTGGTGGTGTCCTGCCGTACCTGGGCTATAGAGTAGCTTCATTACAAACAGCCCCTTTGAACCTGACTGAACATCACCTTTTATCCATTATATATATTAGCTCTTAGAAATTTCTGCTGTTGTCATTTATCAAGTGCTTGAGCTTATTCAGCATCAGTAAACACAGAATCAGGGCTGTTTGTCAGCCCTGATGTAATGATTGTACTGATGGCAAGGAGAGCTAAAGGTTGAAGCAAAGAAAGCCAGACTTTGATTTTATTATGGAAATAAGGAAATGTCATTTGGGGCAATATGGGGCTGAATTAGAAGAGCTGTAGAGTGCCTTTGTGCATTAGCGCTGAGGATCAACCAGTGAGTAAAATCGTTACACAGAGTGAATACAACTTGGTGGTGCTTATGGTTATAGCTAGTATTGACTGAACTTGGATCAGCTGTCAGTTATCATGGGATAGTTTGGGTTGGAAGGGACCTTTAAGGACCATCTGGTCCAGCCCCATGCAAGGAGCAGGGACATCTCCAACCAGATCAGGTTGCTCAGAGCCCCGGCCAACCTGGCCTTGAATGTTTCCAGGGATGGGTTGCCTTTATGGGCAACCTGGGCCAGTGCTCTACCACCCTTCAGTGTAAAAAAATTCTGATGTCCAGTCTTGAATCTACCTCCCTCTATTTTAAAACCATCACCCCTTGTCCCCTTATCTCTGTGTATGTTGATGTACCCATACAGATGTCTGTGCTCACATGCGTGATAAATATATAATGCCCAGTATACATATCCGTGCTATACATCCATGTTAGTATGTGTATGAAAAAAAATGAAGGTGGAGAAATCAGCTAGTTGTTTTTTGGTTTGGGTTTGTTTTTGTTTTTGTTTTTTTTTAAATTAGGAAGAGTCTGGGTATTTGAGAAATTCTTCTGGACAAAAGCAAGGAAAAGGGCATTATCTGTAATTAGAAATAATAATGTATAATTGGTTCATTTGCCATATTTCTACAGTTCTGATTTAGTTGAACAATGTGATCATTATGCCACCAGTTTTCAATAGAGGTGTCACAATGAAAAATAATTGCAATATTCCACAATATTAACTGTACCCTAATTGCAAAAGTTTTGAAATATAATTACCGTGAAAGCTAATGCGACAGGGAACATTAAGCATAATTAGTGTATTTTAAAAAAGGGAAAAACTGTTAGAAGCTTGTTATTGTCTCGTAAGGTAGCTTCAAATTAGCTGGATGCAGAGCACTTTCATCTAGGTTTTCTGTAATTTTCATTATTAGCACAGACTGCAATAAATTTATTTGACATAGCCCACACCTGCTAACCCTGCAGGGAAGAATTTCTAATGTGCGCGGGTCCCAGGTTTCTGTCACAATTTCCTGGGAGACAGCAGTGGTTAAGATTTACATGTGGGTTGGTTGGGATTGGGGTTTCTTTTTGAAGGGGGCGATCTTTTTTTTCATCTGGTCAGTCTTGCTGCGCTTCTCAAATTGCACTGGTTTTTAAAAAATTTCTGCAAAAAGACACACAAAAATGCTATTATGAAGCATCCGTTACACATGATAACTGTCTTCTGAAAAATCATATAGTATAATAACTATCTTTTTTCTTTACAGAATAACTACATGCTTTCACTTAGAGCAGGATAGTTCACCCATATGATTGGAATTTCTTTTTTGAAGTAAAGTAAAACAATATATTGCACCACTTGTATACTGGAAATGTTTCCATGCCCATAGAACAGGGAGAAGGGATCCAAGCCATAAGAAGCAGTGCTGATTTTATAGAAAATCACGTTTTCAGTAAGTAACATCTAAGAGATTTTCCTGTGCTTTTTGGTGTAATTTTGCAGGTAGAAACTAATATTTTTTCTGATTTTGCTATGTTTCAAAATTATTGAAATGTGGTTTTGAATAAGGTAGATCCAAACAGAAATATATGGAGGAACACCATTGGTTTCCGTATTGTTACTGGACACTGTGTTACTGTGGATGTTCCTGTCTTCACTTAATTGATGAACTGTGTGTCCCTACTATTTGCAGCAAACCAAAACCCGTACATCTGAATCTTCTTCGATCTCCCCCTTCTTTTGTCCCTTTGCTTACATCGAGCAGGTATTAAATTAAGATGCCAAGCCCAGCTTGCTTCACTCTCTTTGTTGAGGAGGGGAGGGTACCCTCGTTAATTAACATCAGAATTAGTTTAGTGATGGTGCCAGTTGTGATGCAGAGATTACTCTGAGCCCCTAAAACATAAAAATAGAAGAGAAATATCAGTAGCCAGTTTGTGTGCTGTGCTTCACAAAATATAGGAATGCGTGTTCCTCTTCTCATTAAAAGTACACCAAAAATAAACAGAAAATCTCGAAGTCAGACATTTCCTGTTGGGATTTGTTGCCATAAATAGCTGTCCGTTTTTCATTCCTACCAGCTGTGCGTTTGAGCACACGGCAAAGTTCGTGAATCACTTCTTGGCAGGTTGTAACCACCACAATATTCTGCCACATAGCCAACAGCAGCGCGTGAGTGATATTAGTACTTAACTCTCCAGAAAACTCTGCTCAGTAATTAAACATTAAGCTTCTGATGCCTATCATCATTCAGTGCCAAGACCCTTTACAATACAGGTTTGCTGTATTCAGGTAATGATATTAGAGATGATAATTTATTCTGGAAATGTAGCTATCTGAGCAAAAAGAATTTGCTGAAATCAGGATTTCATTTATAAGCTGGCTTTTCAGGACTTTTCTCCTAATTCTGTCATTCACCAATGCAGGAATATTTATTTAGTTTAAAAATCCTCTGAATGTAGGATAATTGACAAAGAGTGATGAAAAGAACAATATTTTAAACTGTGGCACCAGTAGCAGTGTGTCATATAATACAGAAATCTGCCTTCATTCAATAAGGACAAACGATCCAGCAGCACTTCAAGCTCTGGGCATCATTTCCGAGTTAGTCGGCTCTGCTTTGGTGTCAACAGAAAATTGAGATCAACTCACTAGCCAACAAAGCAGCTCAGGAAACTTCAAATAAAAATCCAAACTCATAGCAAATAAAGCACTGCTGACAGGAACGATGAAGTCTGTTTTCCATCAGTGTACATGCATACATCAATTAATATTATTGTGATGAGAAATTACAAAGATAACCATCAAATAAATTAATAGCTGTGTGTTGTCTGCTAGCAGCCACAACTCCTGCTACCCGCTGAAGCTGTAGTGCTCTGTTCATTGTTAGTAATTTTCTGTTTTACAACAAAATGGCCAAAGAAAATAAAACACACAGAACTTTAAAAGATCTTAGGCTTAAAGTTGCAAAATCAAGTTGCAGTAGAAGCTTGCTAATTGTCAGAAAAAAATTATTAGAATTTGCCCAGTCTTTTACACCATAACGCAGCGTACCAAAAGCTGGAGCACTCTTCTGGGCACCCAGCCCCAGCAGCTTTGTGGCCAGCCCCGGCATGTGCCCCAGGAGGGCACAGCGCTCTTCCCACCAGTCCCGTGGTGGTCTTTTTCCAGCTTTCCTGTTTATTCGGTGCACAGTCTGCTTGTCTGTCTCGTTTCTTATGAACCGAGTTCCTTTGTTGCACGGCGTGTGAATGTGTGGCGTAGAGCAGCCTGGAGCCTCAGTTGCAGGGGAGAGAGGAAAGCCCTCTGATCCGGGCAGGCAACCGACTGCAGACAGGCTTTGAAAACGTGCCGTTTCCTAAGTCAGTTAAAGCTGCTGTGTCCGTGGGCACGGGGATGGCAAGAAGCATTTCCTTGATACAGTCACTGCACTTCCACGTGCCTTGTCTCTGCTGTGGAGCACAGGGTATTCTCCCTGTCCAAACAAAGCGTTCCTCTGTTTGCCAAAATATTCCTCCTGTCTGTTTTCCAGGAAAAGTGTAGGCCTTTTGCCTGATACTTTCCAAAACAAGACTAGGCCAGTACATTTTTTTCTAGAATGAGATCAGGCAGCTTTGGGGTCTTACAGGGAAGAAAAATATTCAAGCAGGCAATGCAGGGGAAGATTCAAAATCGGTGGGGTTTATAGTGCATAAGATATATGTACAGATGGAAAATTGTCAGAAATGTTGGGGACATGTAACCTTAGGTATTTTTTGTTGTTGTTCAAATTCTTCTGTCAGTTTTATTAATCTTGACATGAGAGCAGCCACACTGAAATTAATCTTTATTTACATCTTTAAGAATAAAAAAAATATTTTAAAATCACTATGCGGAAAATAATAGATTGTTTACAAAATAAATTTACACTTTTACTTGGAATAACAATGAATAGATGCAGTATTTGAAACAGTTGTATTGCATATTGGTATTTTCTTTTAATATATCTGTAGGATACAATAAAAAATTAAAATACTGAAAATGTGAAGTATCAATGTGCTTTGGTTGTAAACAAAAAGGAAGCTTATATTAATAGAATACAAAATAGTTGTGAATGGCAACCTTACCCTGTAAGGCAAATTCGGCAGAAGTTCACATTTCTAAAAGGAACACTTGAAAGAACAATATTCTATCTTTTATAATATGAGATTAGCACAGCTCGTTCTTAATAAGTGAAAGGGAGTTTGGCTTGCAAGGTGTTAGGCAGTAGAACTGCCTCATAGCGGCTTTGAAACATCGTGACTTCCACTCGTTTGAGAGCCTTCTGAAGGACTCCGATGCAGCAGCAGTAATGCCGTACTACATTATCCTGGCATTTTTCACCTAATATTTAGAGGCTGTATTTCAAATGGGAGTTGCATTTTGGACTTGGGGAAATAAAATGTCCGCCTGTAAGTTTTCATTCTTTCCACCTCCTTTCATCTCTCCACGTTTAAGGTAAGAGTTTGAAATGCTAAACTAAGGAGAGAGTTTGAGTTGGTAAGGAACTGTGGAGATGGCCACTGGTACCATTTGGTATTGCGGGCTATAGCATGGCACTACCTCCAGGCACCTGGAATATATGATTATTTAAATGCATAACTCCATATAGTGGCAATTGTGTTAGAGCTATCATGTGTAATTACAATGACTGAATATGCTTGTGTGTAGCTGTGTGTGTCTACATATGCACATTTTTTTGTTAATTTGGTTTTGCATTGATTTTTGTTCACATCAAAAATTTGATTGTGTCAGGTTGATGTGTGTCTGCAGACAACTCTGAATACAGGTCAGAATCATAAATGGGATATCTGCCAGTTTGGTGGTACTGCGGAAATTCTTGTTGCAGTATTGTGCTTTAGAAACTGATTACTACAATGTAGCTTTTGATAATTTCATTCATATTTGTAAATTTTTTCTATTAAGTTTAAACTTCTTAGGTGTCTTATGTTCTCGTAATAACATACAGTTTCATGTCATCCACTGTTATCAGGTAGAGTGTAGCAATATTACTACCAAGGATGACTATGAAAAGTGAATTTTGGACAGGTCTTTGAACACATCTCTGACTAGTTGTTCAGTAATAGTCTGGATGAAACTGTGATTTTTTTTTTTTTTTTTTTTTACCAAGGCTAGAATAGGCATAGGATTATTTAAATGAGCTTTGAAACCTTAATTCATCTGGGAAATTGCTGTAGAGTACTAGAAAACATTAAGGGGAAGAGGAACGGAGGTTCTGAAAGCAATTAGAGAAACCTTTTGACAGCTCTTTTCAGCAGCTAAAAAGCCAGCTTCTTGCAAGGAAGAACCTCCTGGCACTGGTTTCTGTGTCTTATGGACAGTTGTGCCATCAGTATGCAAATACAGGATGTGGGGGAAGGCACATTGAGATACTTGCAGATTATTCAGAATTAAAACAAAATTACCAAGAGTATAAATAGGTGGTTTTTTTCCTTCAAATGTAGCAAACTTATTTTTTAATTGTTCAGTATTTTACTTTGAAATTTAGTTTCTTGAGCAATCAACCTTGTGATCTGAATTCTTCCATATGCATATTCATGTGTGTGTTTACATATTTGTTTGTTTATTGCATCTGGTACTCCAGTAATGTGTAATTTCTATTTCTTCCTTTTGTCTAGAGGCCTCTCATATTACATTTAGATTGTATCCTTTATCATCTTAAATTGACATTTATGCTTTTACTGCTATTGTTTGCCTAGCTCCTCTCTGGTATGGATCAACAATTTGTTTTAATCTGTGTCACTTCTCTTATCTCCCTCTACACAGAGATGCAGTCATTCTGCACTAGCGTACGCCTACAGAGATTGTGTTAGCAACAGCGCGGTGCCTGCCCCCTCCCCGCTCCGAAATGCCACGGAATCTTAATTGCTTTTCCGGTTCGTTTATAAGAATGCAGAGACAACAGTATGTGAGACCAGTTTTGACAAAAGTAATGATATGCCAATGCCTATGAATAAATAAATCCGATTTACATAGAGGAATGCCATAGAAATAGAAAGGAAGTCACAGAATGGAAACAAATGCTGGTGTAAAGACTTTATTCCTTCTTAGCGGGGAGCTGAGAGAAGTCCAGAGTGCTGTAGAGCAGAGGCTACTTTACAGATCTGGTTGGTTTTGTAAACAATATTTTTTCTTTTAATATTCTCAAAATGACTAGCTTGAAACCTTTGAGGTACGAATGAGAATTAAACAAGAAATGTTTGAATATCCGGAGGCCTCAGGAGGCTGTTATGCTTCCTGTGCATTTCTTGCTTTCTAATAATAATTTTAACAGTTTGTGTTCAAGTCTTTCCCTAAATCTATTCAGTTAAAGCTGTGATGTGGAGTAGCATAGTAGGTAAGAAACACTGGCATAATCTGTGTGTAGTGACAGATTTCGAGCTATCAGCAAAGAGTTGAAATGAGTGAGATTTACGCAGTGAGTAATGCATATCGCTGTGTTGCAAAGGAGGAATAACGAGAGCAATCAGAATAGCCTGGCAGAGAGCGGGCATGGAGAAAGGCTTCTGCAATACTCGATAGATCAATTTAGGTATGAAGGCTGATAATGGGAACCTAATTAAATAATCAGAGGTGAGCAGGGATATAGAAGCGAGATACCTAGGGCACCTGCCGGTTCCGTTGTTCCTGTCTGTGGACCGGCCTGTGACCTGCTACGCAGCCTCCGAGAGCCTCCGTGACCCTTCTCTTTCGCTTGGGGTAAACTTCACGCACCGTAAGTTCCCATTTGGTACAAACCATGATGGTGCTGAGCAGTGCCTTCCCAGGAGGAACGCATGTGGCACTGTGTGGAAGAACAGGGTGTGGAAGGAAAAGGTTGTTTGCATTCGCGGACATTCGGGGATAAATAACCACTGATTTGTAGACGATAATCACCAGCTTGGCAGGAAAGCGTACCATGAACATGTTTAGGAGAGAAAACCTCTGTGTCAAAATTTGATAAGAGAAATAGGAGAAATGTCATAAGGATGTGCAGTGTGCTTTTAAACTGTTTATTGAGTTACTTGGTAGTAGCAGCAAAATGTATATAACTACACACATAGAAAGACGAGCAAAGATAAGTCACCTGCCTTGTTCGAGTCTGGAAGCTCTGCCTTTGTGAAACATCAAAGCAAGTTCTATTGCTTTCCCACTTCTATTTCCTTCCCTTATTTTTTTGTTTTATCACGTAATGGTTATTGTTGTTTTTATTTCAAGAAAATAAAAAACAGTTTTGTAGAGTACATGATGTTTAGAAAGAAAAATAAAAAGGAAATAGATTTTCCTTTTCCAGAGGTCTCCTGTTCTGTGGGATGGGGGTGAAAGCATTCCAGCAGTATGCCTGCACGAGGCTGACAGTGCCAGATAGATAATTCGGGGACCATAAATAAACAATGAGCTATTTCTGGCTTTTATTAATCGTGAGATTCTTTTTTTTTTTTTTTTTTCCCCCCACATCCCCCATAAAAACTGAGGCAGCCAACATGTCTGCCTCTTACAGTCTTACCAAATGTGAGTAAACAGTGCGTGTAGCGCTCTAGCTCTTAAGTTTACGATCTAGAGAAGCCTTTTTCTGGTTTTACGATGCAACGTCTCCTTGACTAGCAGCTTTGTTTGCACTGGGCTTCTAATTGCTTGGAGTTAGAAAATCAGATGTGTAAACCAGTAATATCTGAATAACAAATATCTTACAGTTGGATCTGAACTGGTGAGTATGAGTCTGGTGAACGACCAAAAAATGAGGGCAGAAGAGTATTCCCTCTTTCACTGAAGAATTACGAAGTGTTAGAAAATTGAAGACAATGTGTTATTGGGTATCATTTGTGACAGTAATGTAAGTGCTTAGGTTGTGTCTAAGCAATTACTTTTTTTTTTCGTCTGTTGATGCTGCAGTTCATTTGAGCAGCATACACCAATAACTGGCCTGACTCACAAGTGAACAGGATAATATATATATATATGAGGCTAAGTAGTTTGATTGCACAGGAAGCTCTAACTTCATTTTTGCAGTTTATGTCCAGCCATAAACTGTGCTTATAATATGGGCACAGGACTCCTCCACAAGTCCTTTTGACGAGTTAGGGATGTTTTGCGGTGAACGAGGGACACTGAACTACGAGTTGTTTGCCACTCATAGGGCTTGGAGTATCCCAGCCTGGCCTCTGACTTCCCTGCTGGGCACTGGTTCGTGGCCACGCTGCCCACACTGGAAAAGCCGCAGGAGCGCTCGGTGCTGCGCAGCCACACCTTCCGAGGTACGTTGCTGCGGAACCATCTGCAGAGACGTTTAGTTCAGGGTCATCCAGCCAGGAATCTGGTCTCTGTGCAGTAGATGCATATGCAACCTTTTTTAAACAGCTCTACGCTCTTACAAGATATATTGGGCTCAAGCAACGGATCTGACTCTTACTGTAGCCTGGTATTTGGATTTCCGGCATAATCGGTTAATATACAGCAGTAGAGAAATATGTTGCTGCGTCTGTTTTGGCAGTGTAGGTGATCTCACAGCTGAAATGCTGAGCCATGACTGCTAAAAGAATGCTTGTCCTTCTAAGCAATAGCAGTGTACCTGATCGTCAGTCTGACACCAAATGATTGTATTCATGGCTTCAGGCTGTGTCCAGGGAGTCAAGCACAAGCCTCCTTTTGGCTACCTGAGCCTTTGGGTAAGTTTCTCTTCTTTATTAGTCCAGGGCATAGCACTTCACCAAGGCAAATCCCGTGCTTGTCACCCAATGGTGACATCACAGTAAGGTCTGTTCTCAGTCACTATTGTCAGATATGCACACAGCTCACTAAAACACAGGCGTAAGAATTCACTGGAAGAGATTACCAACCGACTTTCAAATACTGATTTCACTCTGCTATATTACAGTGATCTTCATTGGTCTGTTTACCAGATTTCATCCCTCCACACCTTTTTCTTCTTGGAGTTCATTTAGGTAGTTTATAATCAATAGCTAATAGAAGAAATTCAAGTTTCTCTTGCATTTGTCAGCACTGCATTGCATGTCCTGTCCCACACCTGTTACATAGCTGCACTTCCTTTTGAAGGGCTGCCTAGTATATTGTGCTTTAATTCTTTTTAACAAAGTATTCTAACTTTTAGACTTAGCAAGATTTGTTCCCTATATATCTTTGCAATTTTCAGTTACTTCTTTGTTAATTACTCTCCACTGGACTTCTTCAATTCCATAAACATTTTCCAAATAATGAAAATATTTAATTCACTGTCCCATTATTACCTTTTTCTTTAACAACCATCCGTTCCTATAATAAATTCCTGAGCTACATGTTTAAATCTAATTTTTGTTGTTATTACAGCTCCTGTATTGATACAGAAGAGCTGCTCGATCTCCAAAATGCCCACTTTTTCACTTTTTTTATGTGTAATATATTTCTCCCTTATTGATATTATTGTTGATTTTAATTATGCCATCCTTACTTCTTATTCTTTGAGCAACTTAGCCATCTTGTTCTCATCCTTGCTCAATGTTCTTAGTTTTAAGAATATGTAGGCCCTTGACATGCTTCTCAAGTTGTCAGTGATGTGCCAGCTGTGTTGTGTGCTCTAGCTCAGTTTTTAATGTATCTTGAATTTCTGTCTTATATAGAGTGCTATTTAAAAAAAAAAAAAAGTTTAATTGTGAATCTTAGTATTTAGGAATTAAATCAATGTAATACCTAATATTTTCTTAGTGTTCAGAATGCATAAATAACAGCATCTAGTGACTTAGCTGTTTCCCTGTCTGTGTGTTACAGGAGAAGTTACATTTAAGCAAGTCACTGAAGTTAGTGAATGCAGCTGTCAAATTACTTGATCGTAGCATTGTTTTCTTATGATTATATCCATTGGCTTGCTCATGTCTGTCAAGTATATGAATTTATCGACCCTGTATTTCTTGGCCTTCTAATACAAAACCTGATTTGGAACCTGGAGATCCTGCTAGATTTATTTTTCATAATATTTAACTTGATATATTTGTGATGTGGAACAATCTCATGGTGTTCCTTGCATGTTTGACCTGTCATTTAGAACTGCTGTATCACAGCACGAACAAAATCTGCTATTAACTCTTAGACCATGAAATATTTCTGTTGTTCCACTCTACAATTTCTTCTCATTATGAAACAATGGTAGTGACAAACAGGAGAAGAGATTGCATTCTCAGTTAGACCCCAGCAGCTATATTAGACTCTTTGCTTAAATTTCGATTTAGTTTAACTGTAGACACCATCCCTTGAAATACAGTTTGGTAAACTTAATTATTTTTGCTTGCTTCCTCTAATATTTCAGGGAATGTGAAAATGAATCACAATGGGGGTTATCATATGCTTTCCTAAAATCTATTCAGTTTATAATGGGTAGATATTGCTTTGTTGCGTTACACCGTTTATTATCCTGTATTGGTGCCATAAGTCCTTTTATTTCTTTCATTTTGACTTTAGGAGCTCTGGCTGGCTGCAATTACTTTAAATTTTACTTTGTTTCCTTCCTCAGAATTATAATTATAATTAATCTTCTTTCTGCTTGTTGAGAAGTTTGTAAGCAGCTTGGTAGGACCCATTTTGGGTGACAGAGTAACACATGCTGAAATACAGTCCATTTAGGGAATCCCATTGGTTTGTGGAATACAGCTTGGAAAACTCAAAGGACAGTAAAACGTGCTATGGGCCACGCTTTCAACCGTGCAGAATTCCACAGTAAGTTTTGGTTTCACACCAACCCCTTCCTCCCAGTGCGCCTGCCCCTCACGCTGTGCCCCCGTCACGCAGCACAGACCTCTGGGACCACCGTGTGGGATCGGGAGGCTCCTTTTGTGCGGCAGACGGGGCAGCTCCTGGCTCCTGCCTGGCTTTCCCTGAGCAAAGCCTGAGCCCATCCCTGCTTCACTGTGCCAGGGCTCGGGGCTCCCAAGCAGAGAAGCGAGCACAGGGCAGGAAACACGGGAAGGGAAAAGTTAGGGGTAAGGGAAGGGGCACGAACGCTGGGTTTGCGAATACTGCAGGTGAGTCAGGATAGAAGTCCAGAACGGTCCCTATAGCTACCATGAACTTAAGGTGAAATAATGTCTTCAAGGAAATACAGAAGATTCATATGTGCAATATATATAATAGGTACGTATCTTCTGGAGAGAGGAGAGGAGAAATACATTTTACCATAAGAAATTTTTGGTATATACAAACCAAAACCTGGAAGGAATCCTCTTCCCATGGAGTGGAGTTCTCCCTGGTGGGAACACGTGCCATTGAATGGGGAACGCAGATTACATGCCAGGAAAGGAGAAAACCAAGTAAATGTTGTTAATCCTTGTCAGAAACGTGCAGTCATGACCAAGTGAAATCCTGTAGGCAGAGATGGTATCCATAGTTTGCCCCATCGACACAGTTTTTGCATTCAACCGTCAAGAAAATTTCTTTTACTATCCAATTAGTTTTTATTTTATTTCTAGCGAAGATTCGTAATATTAATTACCAACATAAAAACAAAGTTGCAGTGCACTGCAACAAATGAATGCGTGTTTTTTTATGCTTAGATTAAAACATTACTTGTAATTGTTTACAGTGAAATCTCCTTGCTGTCACACTGGTGTTAACAGGGTTATAAACTTTTAAGTTCTTAAAAGGAAACAGAAAAGTATATTATCTTCTAGCTACGGTGTAATCTACCATTAGTTACCCAAATATTGCTGCATTTATACCGTATCATGTATACCGTATCATGTACTTATCAAACTTCTACATGACTCCTCAACTATTTCCAAAACAAAAGAGTAATTATTTACCCACTGTGAAAATAGCCTTGTGGTAGTGGTATTAGAAATCATTAGCTCTATTAAGTCCGTTATCAGCTCTGCTAGCAGCTGGAAATATCCTGCAGCTCAGGAGGGCTCCAAAATGTTCCGCAGTCATTATATTCTAGATCACTTTGTTTTCTTATATAGTGAAAACAGATTATAATCACATTCAGCCACAGGCAAAAATAGAAGCTGACAACAGTGGTAGAAAAAGATTTATGAAACTTTTCATTGCTTGGGGCAGTATTTTGTAACAAGATAACAGCATTGTCCCTTAGACGGGAGCACGAGTGAACAGTTCAGCTGCGTCTTTCTATCATCTTGGTGCGCTGTGTCTCTAAATGACACAGTTATTGCACCATAAATACAGCCCACAGCATTACAGATGTCTATAAGCAGGATCCATATTAATTGTTCATGCGTAAAGAAGAGACAGATCTGTTTATGTTAGGTTAGGAAATAACAATCTGGTTTTTTTTAAGAGCACAGAATCTATAGAAGCATCAATTTTTCCTTGTCATAGCCTGCTTTGAATAGGATTGACTCTGAAGATGCTATCTGGAAGTGCTGGGGTTAAAATAATTCCCTTATCAGACTTTGCTCCGGGTGAGATTGACCCTTCAAACAGTATGTCGAAGTGGCAGGATTAAAATAATTTCTTTAACGTGGCTTAAAAGCATGAGATTAGGGTTTTTTTTCCTTTGCAGAAGCGTTTTTTTCAAAAACTGCTCCTTCTTGAGAGAGAAAAATAATTTAGTTTTGCAAGAGCTACAGTGTTGAGAGAATTATGATTTGCCTCACTTACTCTGTATTTCTTCCTGAGCAGGTAGGGATCATTTTTTTTTATATCAGGGATCATTTTTGTGCATCCAGGGCATAGTCCTGTGTATTGCTGAATACCCAGGACCTCTGTATGCCCAGGTAACTCTGTGTGCCTAATAAATTGTTAACATGACATGTCTAAATTCCATCACTTCAGAAATTCAGCTTTCTCTCTGCTTCCTTTTTCTTTGATCATCTAGGGTAAATTCATATAGGAATGATTCAAAGTGAATCTGTAACTCTCCTTACTGCTTGTGTGAAGGGCTGAAATCCGCATCACTTGAGTTCCTGTCTAGAGCATCATCTGAAGTATTTATAACTGAGGCCCTAAAAATGTTACACAAATAGCAGCATGCCATTTCTTTTTATGCAAAACCCACTTTGGTATGACATATCTGGAGCAGTAGGAAAGGCTAAAATGTTTATTTTGCCAGCTGACCCAAGTGAACAAATAGGTGCAGAAAGATTGGAGTGGGGATTGCTATATTTTATGTGTAAACCAGGTTTTGAAACAGGCTGAGATGAATTTGGTACTGTGCTGGGATGTCACAGTTCCTGCCAGTTATGCAAGATGTTTGAATCTCATGCAAGGATTGCAGTAACAATTTTAAGCAGCATGATTAGGAAGAAAACTGTTATGTTTTTCTACTTTCAGCTGTAAAGATACTCCACACACATGGGGAAATATGGGAAAGAAGAGGGCGGCATTTAGGGAGGAAAATTCTTAGCAGTGTTTTATCTAACTAGGAAGTAAGATTGAATGAAATTCAAGTGAAGTACCTGCTTTTGCATTTCTATGTGACAAAAAAATTAGACATTTACTTTTTTTTTTTTAGAAGTTTCTCAAATGTATAGAACAAGGTGTGTTGGAGTGGAAATTTCTTCATATTTCAGTGGATGCTGCAGGAAGTTTTTATCACTGTAGATATGTTTAAGGGTATTCTTTTTAAAGAACAGAAATTGTAGTTGCATTTCAGCAATGGAGTTAGACAAATTAATAAGTCCTCTGTGATGCTGTGGTGAGAGATGGGATTTTTTTTTTAATAGAAGTTTAAGATGGATGTCTGAGGCTAGATTGTAAGAGCTGATGAGTCACGGGGTAAATCTAAACTATGGAGACTCAGCAGCACTGAGATGGCAGGACAGGAAGAGAGCTAAAGTCTACAAAAAGAAAGTATGAAAAAAAACACAAACCAAAAATAGTTGGTAGCAGAAAGAGAGGGATGAGAAGGAATGAAGCAATGGTATTTAGTGAATTTTTCAGACACCTCAGAGCTCTGGCACCATGAACCAGTCTGTTACAGCCGGATGGTGCTGGTTTTGTGTGCGCAGTTTCACTCCATAAAAGGCAGTGTGCCGAAGTGCTGTTTTTCTCTTCCCTTTCATACTTCTTTTCCTTCTCTCTTCTACCTCTGAAAGGCTTTCCATGTCACTAACATCATATGGTCCCTTTTTCTTTCTAATACCACCTGTACCATCGCAACCACAAAGGTGCAACATCCCTTCCTCACCATGGGTGCTTGTCCGCTGTGCAGGTGGACAGTGCTCATGTTCACGTCCACAGTACCTGCTCCTGAGAAGATCTCAGGTTGCCCATGAAATTTTCCTGCATTTACCCGCCCAATGCCCCTTCGTGATCTGCTTTTCTGTTTAATAAGGAATGTGAAATGGGGATGCAGGGTGATTCAGCGACTTGGACACCATCCTTATCACTAGATTCTGGGCTCGTCTATGGGTTTAGTAAGTACAAATAACATCTTTCCTTGGGTTGTGAGCTTACCTCAGTGTAGTTTCTGATAGCAGCATGAAGTTGCCCAGTGTCTGAGGCAGCTACTGTCTAATGTTGTGGCTCTAAAGTGCAGTAAAGTCACAGCACCTTATTGCCAAAAGCAAAAAAAAAAAAAAAAAGGGGGGGGGGGGGCTATGCAGCTTGTGCCAGCTGCATGGTGACATCCAGAGCATACCCACCTTTCTCTGCACATGAGTCTTTCTTTGTCACTTGCTCCTGAATTTGACTCTACGGCTGCTTTAGCAGCAGGTTCCCTCTGTTCAGAGGGTATTTTGCTGCCAAAACGTACTTTTAATGAGAGGACCAGCTGTTCTCCCTCAGGACCAAGCTTCCACTTGCTCCTTAGTTTGCTTCTTAATTGTCTTATCACTGATGAATAATTTAATATTTTTTTCTTGAGTATTTCATAAATTTGGAGTTTTGTGGAGTCTCAGTTAATAAAAAGACAACATACAGCAACAGAGGGTTCTCTTCCCCTCTGTTCATGGCACAGCTTGCAATATTTCCCTGAGCTTGTGTCAAACAATACGCAAGTAAATTGAAATAGTGAAACCGTATCGAGATGTCTATCAGCATCCTACACAGATGTGTAGTTTGAGTTTTATTCTAGACTGCTTTTTTATGATGCAGAAAATATGCATGGAACAGTCTTTAAGCTTTAAGAATGATTGACTTCCATGCGCTGTAGAGGATAGCTTGTTCTTTACATTTTGGTTAAAAGGCACTAATTAGACGTTAGCTTAAAAATGTAATCCTCTGCAATGGGTAAGACTTGTGTTATGTGTCATTTGGAAAATCTGTGATCAGCTGTGGGTTTTTTGTGTGGGATTTTTTGTTGTTTTTTAACAGCTAGCTAAAAGGTCAGGCAGAACTGTATTGCATTTCTAGATCTTTATCCAATATTGAAGTTGCTTCATTTTTTTTATGCTTATGAAATACATTATTCAAATATTCGACTTGGAAAAAAAAAAACAAACAAACCAAACCTGTTTGAAATAATAGTTAAATTTAAAAGAATATCTCAAGTTGGCAGGGACCTATAGGATCATTGAGTCCAACTCCCTGCTCGTCACAGGACTACCTAAAACTAAACCATCTGTGTAAGAGCAATGTCCAGATGTTCCTTGAGCTCTGACAGGCTTGTTGCTGTGACCACTCTCCTGGGGAGCCTGTTCCTGTGACCAACCACCCCCTCAGTGAAGAACCTTTTCTTGATGTCCAGTCTGAGCTTCTCCTGATGAGACTTCATTCCCTTTCCTCCTGTCCTATCACTGGTTACCGGAGAGAGATCAGCACTGGCCCCTCTGCAGCCCACCTTGAGGACAATGTAGGCTGTGATGAGGTGGCCCCTCAGCCTTCTCTTCTCCAGGCTGAACAAACCTGCTGACTCCAGCTGCTCCTCCTAACTCTCATACGACGTATTTATTTAGTGTGTTTTCCTCTCTGTTTCTGCTGATCTCTGTCCTTGCCTGCATGTCTCTAAGAAGCAGAATTCTTTGACTGACTTAAGAATCCTCCTTATCTCCTTTTCTTCTTTATCATGATTTCACAAGTGTCCTGTTTCCAGGTAGGGTAATTTTCCCCTGAGCTGGGAGAGGAGCTGGAGCTGGTGGCCGCTGTGGCTGGGGACACAGCTGGGACAGGTTACTGATGAGCCACCAGCTGGGACAGGTTACCCAAATGGGCCCCAGGGCCCTTCCATCCCACGGACCCCCTGCTCAGGGTATAAAGGGGGGGTGGTGCTGAGGGGCAGGTTTGCTGCTGGAGAGGGAGCTGGGCACCAGGATCCACCGTGAGCTCTGGTACTGTGCAGTATTTTCTGTTACTATTTTTCATCTGTATGTTCTCCTCCTCTGCTGTTCTGTTAAACTGTTTTTTCTCCCAGCCCATAAGTTTTTCCTTTCATTCTTTTCTGATTCTTCTCCCCATCCCACCGAGGGAGCAGTAACGGAGGGAGGCATTGAGGGACCATGTAGTATTTCGGCTGCTGAGTGGGGCTAAACCATGACAACATGTCAACTTCAGTGTCAAAAAATTTTACCCCTTGATCTGTGGATTTTCTCAAATTCATCTATCTCTTTCTGGCTTTAACTGCTGTGACCCTTTTCTGTCCAAGGGATTTCAGCAATCCACACGCATTTTCAAGACGAGATTTCAAACATAGGTTTTGATTACTTCTCATCATTAGAAAAAGCTGTTTGCAATTTTTGCAAGGTGGCAGATGTTTATCCAGAGGTTTTAACCAAACTCTGCAGTCTTGGTATTTAATTGTGCTGTAATCTCCTATGACTTTAGTTGGATAAAATATTTGAGTCATTCTTCTTTCCATTTTTTAAATTCTTCCTTAATATTGCCACTATCATTACTGAGAAGATAGCACTGTACCTGAGAGCTGATTTCTGTCTTTCTTTTCACGGTACTAAACTCTACTTAGTGCTATGGTGGTCTCAGACATTCTTAAAAAGAAGAAACACTACATAAATTCAATTATCATAGCTACTTTTATACCTTAATAGAAAATGCAATCTGTTCTGTCATTGCTCAGTTAACACCGTATTTCTATGGCTCTTTACTTGGGTCTCTTTGAATTGTTGGTCTTGTCAGAAAAATAAAATCATGGCCTGGAGACAAAGAAGGATGGGTAAAGATGATGTTGACTGGAGTACCTGTGGTGAAGCTGCATTTTCAAAAATGTATGCTGTGTATGTAATGGGTAGGACAGTGCTATTTGCTCTCCCCTTGGCAGTGGGAGTAAGTAGCATTGCCAAAAGACATTACGCTTCCCCGCGTCCTGTTTGTTCTGGTGGTGTGGGACCGGTTCAGGCTTTGGTGTCTGCCAGTATGATTACGCAGTCTCTTCAGGTTGTAAATTCAAGTGCCTTTTGCATGCTGGAGAAGTAAGAACAGTGGGTATTTAAAGTGGCAGCCCAAAGCTTATAGTTGCATTGTAATTATGGCATCAGAGGTAGGCTGGGTAAACTGGGCAGAAGATGTAAGATAAGAGAGCAGTACAGTCCCATGGAATGGGTAGTGACAGTGTTTTCTTTTTCACTGATAGTAAGTAATTAGACAGGTGTATTCTATTAAAAAAAAAAAAAAAAAGACGACCTACAGCCTTATTTTGAGAGCCTCTTCAAGCTCACGTAGTAGAGTTGCACTGGGGTTTAATTTCTTGATAAGCATTAAGTTTCTGCAAGATGTTGGTAATGCTGTTCAGATAAGATGACACTTGGTCTTTTTCAGCTAGTCCCAAGTTTTCAGTGGGCTGCTTCATTTCTTCTTCGCTAGAGAGTGTTTTTCTAGTTTGCAGTAAATTCATTCATGGTAAATGCAGCACTAGTTAAGTCTTTGCTGGAGTACTATTGAGAAGACTGCTGGCCAGCATAAACTCAGTGGGCACCTCGTCACAGTGGTGCTAGGCATTTCATTTTCTTAGTCTTCAAGCTGACCAAAAGCCAGCTGTCGTCTTGAAAGCTGTTTTGCCGTTAGCATGGAGCTGTGCCCAAGGCAGCACACCGAGCAGCACAGGGTTGGTGCGGGCAGGTGATTCCCAGACCAGCGCTGATGTTCTCCACGCTGGGCTGGCCTCAGGTCAGCTGTGCTGGCTGCTCCACACTCAGAATCCAGTCATTCCTGGCTTTCCCTTAGGTCTGCCGCACCGAGGTCAGGGGCAGCAGTTTGCTGGGCACCAGCATGGCACCGAGGCTGCAGGTGATGGGGACTGGGATCAGCCCCCGAAAGCTGGTCACATCAGACATTGTATTCTGAGAAGTTCTAGCCCAGCTGCAGCACCCAGTGACAGAGACCAGTCATTTTTATAGTTTATGTTCTCTTGTGTTGGTTTTTCTGATTTTCCATATGTGAGTTAGGGGGTGCAGTTGGGTTTTCTTTTTTTTGTTTTTTGGGTTTTTTTCCCCTTTACATACTTAAAACTCTAATTAAAAACTTCTGTAAGAGCTACTGGCTTCATGTTGGCTCATTTGCTGCTGAGTGGTAAGTTATGTGAGGGCTTTCGTATACCGCCTTAGGATACTCGTTATTTTTACTCATTAACCCATAGTTTCATCTTCTGAATGCTACAACCTGTCGTCTGGGGTAGTTGAAGTTAATCCCTCTGGCACCTTGTGAAGTCAGGCAACATCAACTTCTTATTCCAGTGGTCTGTGACTTCCTTTTTTGTCTCATACCAACCAGCAAAGAATTCAAACCAAATTCCACTGCCTGTGGAAGAAATGCCAGTCATGTAGTACTGCAGCTTGCGATCTCTGGAGGCAGGCAGACTCCTTCCTTTCTTGTAGTTACTTGTATCTTGCCTGCTTGTAAAAAGATAGGTAACCTATTGAAAAGTCTGGTTCGGTGTGACATATACTTTGCACCATATTTGCTTTTCTTTACTACAGCATTATGCAACATTCATCCTACTTTTTCCATAGAGTCTACACAAATTATTTTTACCTGCTCTACATGTTGAGAAAACATATTGTCCAGATAGTAACTGGCTTCGCAGAAGCTGTGGAATTGAATTGTTCCAGGAAGCTCCTCCAGGAACCTTGTATTTACTGGTATTTGTCAGTAAGTCTTCATGTTAATGTGTTTAATTCCATCATTTGATTATTATCAGGTGGTTCAGTCTGAAGGAAAAATCGTATTGTTATTATTTTCATGCTTTCTTTGGGCTGAAGGGGTAATATTGTAAATATTTCTGAAAAAGCACTAACACCTATGGAAGAGCATTGTAATAAAATAGAACGTATTTTATTTTTCTTTTAAAGAAGAAAACTCGTGTATTTTTATTGATACTGCTGTAGAACTGAAAATTTTCTAGATTGTTGTGCAGTATTCATTATGGTGAATCATCCCAAGGCAGTAGTGGAGGATGGAATAAGAAAAAAATAAAGCAGTTGGCAAAAGTTAGTGCTGCTGGGAAGGATGATAATATTTCCTGAGAAACAGAAAAATTGCTTGATGCTGAAAGCCATGTTCAGTGTACTTAGTTTCATTAATAGGTTCAGCTGCCAAACTTCTCAGTGGTGAGAGCTGATGTTACAGACTATTAGAACAACAGAAGGATTCAAAGTCGTTACTCCGCTGATAGACCTTTCCTTCTTAAAGGGTCTGCAACACCTGGAAGACTGACTTATTAAAAGCTTGTCTAGACATTGCAGAGATCTCAGCTCCTATTAAATCTTTTCCTGACACAGTTACTTTCAGTAATTTATTGTGAGAGATTCTTTCTTGTATA
The DNA here is from genome assembly GCA_009806455.1 of Tetrax tetrax. Classification (NCBI taxonomy): domain Eukaryota; kingdom Metazoa; phylum Chordata; class Aves; order Otidiformes; family Otididae; genus Tetrax; species Tetrax tetrax. The sequence continues at coordinate 253,081 of WHYT01017258.1, read as the reverse complement.
ATTTTTTAAAGAGGTTAGATTTAACAAAAAAAAAAAAATCAGGATTATTTTGGACAATGCTTAATATGTGCTGTGACAGTTCTGAAATAATCAAGATAATGTATTGCATTAAAACATCTGTGACTAGCATTTATTTTGCCCCCTCGGAAAGCAGCTTTGTGTGCTGACAGGGTTAGGTAGAATCCAAAGTACGGCTGTAATGGATTTGGGGATGACTTTCTATTGCACCTGACTCCAGGCTCACAATGAATTGGAAATTGCAGTACAGTAATTCTTGTGTCACTGTGAGAATTTTCAGGCTCCTACTTGGACCATCCAGGGAAACAGCACTTTTCAAGCTGTTCTCCAATCAGGAAAATGTCACTAGGCTTACAACGCTGGCCTAAATATTTCTGTTCAGAAGTTTCTATATATGTGCAGAAAAATGTATGTCTTCGCTTTCTCTTTGGTGTGTTCTCGGTGTATCAGACTGTAAGAGCTTTGGAGAGGGTTCGTGTACGTCTCTAGATAGGGTTCAGCTCTCCCATTCTGCAGAACCAGGTATGTAGAGCAACATTTAGCATTCAGGACTAAAATACTGCATGGTAATGATGATGGTAATTATGAACTTCATTGCTTAGAAATATATATGTATGCTCTTCTTTTTAGTTCTTCGTACATCAGTGCCTTCTTCAGTCAAAAGTAATTTATCTAAGCAAAGCCAGTGCACCTCATATAGTGTGATAATGAATATTTAAGTGATTTCAGCGCGTATAATTAGTACATAGTATCTCAGAAAATACCGTTTTGTAAGGCAGTGTTTTTTAACCTTTTTCTAGGTGACCCTCACTTAAGAAAATTGGTTCTCTTACTGTAATTCCTTAGGTTAGATTCCTGGTGAAGGGTCCTACTTCTTTCCTTTTGCTTGCATGAACACGCATGCCCCTTTTTCACACCCAACCCACTCATCCAGCACAAAGACCAAATTTGCCATTTCTTTGGCTCTAGCAGTGCTGGGAACAAGCTAATATTCTTGCTGCAAGCAGGTTAATTCTGTCTAGATGCACTCGGACGTCTGCGCAGAGCATCTCAGCACCTCGCGTTTCGGGAGCGTGATGGAGTAGCAGTCGCGCTCTGTGTACACAGCAACAACTCAGGTCTGGCAGAGTTAATTTGGTCGCTGCTGCTTCTGCCTCCCGTGCGATGAACTCGTGCCCCACAGGCTGGGAGCCACAGTCGCACAGCGTTTGACTGGCTCGTGCGGCAGTAGCGGCTGATTGCCTTGTAAGTGGTACGGTAATTTACCTTCAGCACTCCTGCCAAGGGTACGGATGAAGACGCTTCAAGATAACGAGCGATTTGGCCACAATTGCTCAAGGGTTGGCTCAGTCAGAGCAGGATATAGCAACTATGACAAAGTCCTAGACTTTATCCATTAAATCACCTTTCCCCTTTTCTGTGATTATCTGGATATTGTGGGTAAGCAATGGAGTATTTTTTGTTTGGTTAGTTGTTTTGTTTTTTTTTTTGCCACAGCAACATTTAATTTTCTATTCCAATATTGTGCTGAGGAGATGGCTGCACTGCACTGGCAGAGACTGATAAGTGACTTACAATTTTCTACAACACATTTAATGCATTTTCAGTTTCAAATGTACAATCTGGGATGACAGTCAGTCATTCAACTTATTCTTGCCTCAAACAGTGTGAAAACATGTGGACAAAATACGGAACATCTGGCACGTGTTCTGGTTTTACAACAACAGCGTGAGTTAATGATAGCCATGGTTAAGAATGAGGCAACTGGCTGCTTTACAGTGTATGTTGAAAACATTTTCAGAACATTCAGATTCTGTTTAACTGTGTGCATTCCTTTCACAAAATAATTTAGAGAATTAAAGCAAACAAAGAGAAGAACTGAAACAGACATAGCAGAAGCTGGCCATGGAGACGCAGCTCCTTGTGACGCCATGTTGTATCCTGGGTGCTTCAATGCCTACTTCTCTTCCTGACTCAGTAACGTGAGCTGCCTTTGAAGATGAATTCAGCTTGGAAGGTGGCCCTGTGGTTCTGTGAAAACCCTGTTACTCATTGTGGTAGCAGATGATGTGGTTTCCTTGTGAAAACAGTGCGGTGAAGTTATTTGAATAAAGAACTAGGAATACTGAAGACTAGGTTTCTAATGCTGGCTAACAAGGATTTTTCTGTGGGTTTGCTTTATTTGTTTGTTTTTTTTCTTTCAATGCATCAGCGTCGTTATCTTTTTGTGTCAGTGCTTGTATTTTTCAGATGGATAAGGAAATAGCTGCATCATTGTTCGTTTCAGAAAAATAATAAGTGTTTGTTTTTTCCTTTTAGTTCTTTTGTGAAAAGGATTGATGAGGAGATGTTTATATGTCTCTAGCATTTCATCATGGCACAGAGGATAATTCAGTACAACTCAGATACAATCTACATTACTTTTTTGAGGTAGTATTGACAAAGAACAGGGATGCAGGGAAGTGATTGCTTGCTTAGATTAGGGACGCTGCTGATTCTGCTTTGAATTTAATCTCTGAGGTGGGAGATTAACTCGTTCTCCTCAGATTGTTGTTTTGTTTGGATTTAGTGCATGTGTTAAGTGAGTGTACCAAAGCTTTGGAAGAACTTTGAAAAGTAATTTGACCATGTTAAAGCAGATCTGAAGTTTTACTTCATGTTTTAGGCAACATTTGAACTGCAAAAACAGCTGAGCGGTGATGTTTGGAAACATGCGCTCAGGAGCACGCAGCCATCGCTGTTGTACATGCAACACTGTGACATCTGGTGGCTTTTCCTGGTCCCTGAGGTTGCCAGCCTTGTGCCAGAACAAGGCTGTTGCAATGCAGCGGCACAGGCTCCCGAAGGACCTGCAGCGGCTGCCCGTCATGCAGCGCTTCCCGCTGCCGCCTGCTTCCACCCGGCGCTGCACGCAGCAGGGCAGTCGCCGTGGGGCTGCACCGTGGGCCGCAGATCCTCTGCTCGCTCTCGTGTATGCAAAAGGGGAGGGCATGGTGACAGAGATGTACTCAGGGTGGGTTTTTTGGTGGGTTTGTGTTTGTTTTTAGGGAGACAAATGCTATTTTGCATCTATCTTTTGCTGAATTTTACCTTCGTGCTAGCCTGATTTGTTTAATTCTTTTGCTGGATAAAAGAATGAACAGAGCAAAACGTTCTCTGTTTTTCTTTTTTAACATTTTGGTTCTGATTAAACCCAAATAAGTCATTTGAATAGCTGATAGTTACTTCAAAGATACATAGATCAGACTTCGTATTCTCAGATTACTTACTTAAAACAAAATTTACCCTCACTCAGATGCTAATTTGAAATGAGCGTTGCTGGTATCTTGACCTCAGTAAGATCTGTTCAAGAATCGCATTATGATTATGTGGTCATCAGGCCCTGATTTTTCAGAAGTGCTCAGCACAATCATTGTGTACTAAAGATACATTAGAATTAGGTATGTTTGTCCATTTGTGAATTTAAATCAGAAATTAAAAAATAAGAGTCAAAATATGGAGACTACTAGTATTTCAGATTTCCAGTTCTCTGATTTTTATTGTGGTTTTAAGAGGCTTCTCCTTAAATCCTAAATATTTGAGATAGTATAGTGTATTCTGGTGAAATGCCTAATTCATGTAATAATTGAGAAAAGGCATAAATTCCTTAGTACTTTTTTAACTAAATCAATACTGGCAACTGCTATATCAAAAATAAAATCTCTTTCCTGATATAAAAAGCCAGATGTACTCTGTCAAGGCCCTTATTGTGTTTACACTTTCAAATAACAAAGCAATTGGCAAGAGGCCGCAGAGCATGTCATGTCGTAGGATGCGTTGTGCCAGTCCTTTCGGCTGCTGGGCTTTTGTTACAGGACGAGTGATGTACTCTTTGAACTTCAGAGCTCAGCAGATCTGCAGTACTGCTGTTGAAGTTTTAATTTAGGCAAAGATGCTCATAAAGAAGTGCTCAGATGTTCAGATGTGAATCCAATTTTACATCTCTGGCAAGTTCGATAGCGTTCAGCTTCTGCTTTTGATTCATTTAAGCAGGTTTATGAAGAAGCAGCATATTAAGCTTTTATCTCTCTCATATATACACATGACTGCATGCCTGCCTAGTTAGTACATTTTATATATATATAACCTTTATATGTTTTAATATAAACAATATAATATCTGTATAATGTTGATAATTGATATTTATTTTATTATTCTATATTAAATGCTGCATTTATCTTATGTTAGATTTCTGAGGTTTTGCAGCTGCAGTGTATGTTCAGTTACTTCTGCACAGCTCATTTTGTGCAGTACATTTTATTTACTGCGTGAGAACTGAGTCTTGAGGCAGATTAAATTAGTTTGTGGTAACTTGAATTCAGTTCTTGCTTCCTTAATCTTGGAGAAATTCTGTTCATTCTTATTGATGTGCAGTTGGCTCACTTAGAAGAACAGCGTTTATGATTTTGTGGTTACAAGATTCAGTCTTTATTTAGCTGGCACTACTGTGTCTCTCAGAGCAAAACTTTTTTGTTTGTGTGGGTATGACTTTCCGCATTTATCCTCCAAAAGGAGAAACTGCATCCAAAGTAAGTTGAGAAAATATAAAGCACATGAATCTTCTAAAGTAATTTTTAAGACAAGGACACACATTCTGTTTTATCACTCATAAATATCCACCTATTGAAATCCAAACATACTTTGTTTAAAGCCAGTACACAGACTAGGAGAATAATTCCCCTTAAGCCCCTGTGTGTGTGGATATTGTCCAAACACATTTTCTTCCTGCTGTGTCTTACTCCACAAGCTGTTGGGAATGGCACAGGCCCTGGCGTAGATGAGACATTTCTGCTGTGAGAGGTCCAAATGGGGTTTTAAATGCAAAGTTTGCTGGGCTAAACAGTATCTTTCGAGCTTATGTAAGACATATTGAGGCAAGGATAGTGTGGAGAACAGCATTTATGATGGCCCGAAAATTTAGGATGTGTTTGTGAAAGGTGTCTTTGTATTTAAAGCAGTTGATGCGACCAGAGGGTGAGCTTTCAAGCAACAGACATTCAAAACAGATAAAGAAACTTCTGTTCAGATTTAAAGCAACATGTGAAGGATGTAGAATTTATTATAATTCACTTCTTGAAGTTTCTTGTCACAGGACTTAAACATTTGCGCAAGTCCCCATGAACCTGTCTGTCTCTTCATCAGCTTGTGCTTGCCTAGGCCCACAGAAGCGCTTCAGAAAATTAATGCTCTCTCTCCGAAAACCTCTGTTCTCTTTCAGTTCCTTGGTACTGCTGTTGGGAGTAGGTGTTTATGTTGGTTTTCCCTGGGGCAGGCAGTGGGCAGAGCAGTGCCAGGGGAGGAGCTGGTCACAGGGGTGTTGCGTAGAGTCACAGAATCGTTTAGGTTGTAAAAGACCTTTGAGATCATTGAGTCCAACCATAAATCTGACAGTGCCAACTCCACCGCCAAACCATGTCCCTACGCGCCACATCTACACGGGCAGGAAGAGCCTGACCGGGCCGTCCACACCGGGCAGGACACGGTCAGTGCCGCAGCTCGGGCTGTCGGGCTGGTTTGACCGTCTTATCGCCAGTGTTTGGGCTGTGACGCTGTGTGGCTTTCCCTGTACAAAAGAAGAGAGACCTCTCTTGGGTGGCTTAATGTGAGACTCTAAAATAGCCCTCTGATTATGGGAGATGTTTTGATCAGAAGTGTAGTATTCAAAAGCCTAAAATAATGCACCGATATCAGTTCCTGGCTGTGTGGCCTGATTTTCATTTGGAATAAGCCCCCCTTGAACAGTTTGATTGTTGAAGCGGGGGTGGTTGGGTTGGTTTTTTTCCTCCTTTTTTTTTTTTTTTTTAATATTGGCCAGAATTTACTTAGAATTAACTAATCAGTTTAGCAGATTTTCTATACTTCATTGTTTCATATAAAAATAGATCAGTTTAGCGCAAATGGTTTCCCCTTGTGGTGTTTTATTTTTGTGTTTGATTCATTAAGTACAGAACACGCTTCATTTTCTAAAAACAAACATACATCATTATAATTTTGCTGATATTAATTTTTCTGATTATTATTCACTAGAAAACTACAGCTTGATATAATGACTAAAGCATGCGATTCATAATACTGTTTGTTTTCTTTAATCTTGTGATTTTTATTAGAAGTAAATTATTGCATCATGTGGAATTGCACTTAAACTTATTTACCATTCTGCATTTCTGTTTAGAGAAGTGACTATGCTAGAATGACACCTGCTTATTCTATTTTCTTCTCGTGTGCTTTTTATTTTAATCCATTTGCCTTACTGCTTAGAAAAAAAATATTGTCATTATCAATGCAAATGCAAAGACTGAGAAGTGTATTTCCTTCTTTATCTCTGACAAATATAATCTGTCGTTTTTCAATGAAAGAAGCTGAAAGAGTAGTATAACTTTCAGATCTTGATGTGTTTGTGACATTGCTAAAGAGAAAACTAGAGACCAAATCCTGATCACATGGAAGAACATGAAAGATATCATCATTGCATTGTTGTTCTCTTTTCATATTTGGAGTTTAATCTTTCACTGGTACAAATACCGTTTCTTTGAAGCTGATGGGCAAAAATAACAGTGGGTGAAAGCAGATTGAGATATCTGATGAAGTTTTATAGAAGCATAAAGACAGTATTCTCAAAAGCTGGTTTGAATCCATTAAGGTTCATCTCCTTAAAGTCCCTGATAGAAACAGGCAGGAAAAAGTTGCTCTGGGTGGATGTACAGAATGGTCAAGCTAGATCGCTGTTATGTCTCCTCTACAGAGAAGCCTTGCTCCAAGGAGAAACCAGAGAGATGTGTGTTTTAATGTAAATGTAATCTTTGTGAACATCCCAACTGTGCCACTTTGAAACACTGTCTAATACCTCTGATCTGTAATAATCACTGATCTTATTTAACCATGTTTTAATGCCTACAGGTCCAAAAGGCATGCAGGCTTAGGTTACTGTTTGTGGGGTTTGGCTTTTTTTCCAGGCAGTGGTCCCTTGAAAATGCCAAGGAGAATAGTATCATCAACACACATTTGTGATTTATTTTTCTTTTCTATTTTAGGCCCTTCAAATCATCACAGCCAGTCAACGCTGAGGCCACCTCTCCCTCCTCCTCACAACCATTCACTGTCCCATCACCATTCCTCTGCCAACTCCCTCAACAGGAACTCACTCACAAATCGCCGGAACCAGATCCACGCGCCCGCTCCGGCGCCCAACGACCTGGCCACCACCCCCGAGTCTGTGCAGCTCCAGGACAGCTGGGTGCTCAACAGCAACGTCCCGCTTGAGACCAGGTGGGTCGCATGGACGGACACCCCTGGGAGATGCCACCAGACAGTTCTCTGACGTGTGCAGAGAACAATAGTTTGGTTCCTTAAGAGATTGGATTTAGTTCACTTTGTGTCAATGATGGTTTTGGCTGACACAACGCTGGGAATTAGTGACATTAGAATACCTACCAGCCTCTGATTTGCTTTGCACTGGAAGATAGACAGGTGGACATCTCTCTGTTCACATGTCCCATTTTAAAGCCTTTTATTCCTTTTGGCCACAACTCATGGTATTAGTACAGCTTTTTTTACTCACAGACTCAGGGACAACTTACTTATAATTCGTATTGTCTGTGTTGCTGAAAAATTACACATTTTGCCTTTCCTGAAATAACAAACAGAGGCTTATTTGAAATTATGCATATTGGGAGACCTTGAGAAACAATCCCAGGTTCAAAACTGACAGTACTGTAATTTTAATTTAGATTTCATCCACATGCGTGCTCATTTTAATCTCTTCTGTACATGTTAACAGCTTGATGCCCGTGAGGCAAACAGTTGCATATAAATGAAAAGGTGCAGCACTGAGGCTTGCCATATAAATAAATAAATAAATGCCTGACATGCTGCCATTCTAAATGTTCTGGTTTGTTGTCATTTGGGGTATAGAATGTCAAACATATTTAATTTGCGCTTTAAGTAGTGGAGCTGGCAGAGCCAATCTCCCACAATTTAAAATTAGCCGTTGTGGTGCTGAAAGAAGTAATTGGGATGGTAGGGCGGGTGTTCTTGCTTGCCCAGGTAGCTGTGAACATAGCAAACAGGTAGAGGAGCCGGACTGCTTGTAACACTGACTCGTACCATGGTTTTAGCTGCTTGGTTGCCACAGCTTCTGAGATGTTACATTGGAATTGCAGCCTTCTGGGAATTTCATGCCGCTCGACTGGGTTACACCCAGAGTAGCTAGGTACGGTGTAGTTACACTGCTGTGCAGTCTCAGCCCAGCCCCTCCCCGAGTTTGAGTAAAGATTGCCTTCTGGTTTGGAGCTCTGGGAGAGGTTGGTGTAGCTGAACGTAAGCTCACAGTACCCAGGCTGTTGTTACCCAGCAGTTAATCAGTGGTTGTACCACCAAGGGGAACAACGGAGACTCGGAGGAGCAGGGAGTCTGTGCCCAGTCTGTGCTCCTGTGCCCAGTTTTGGAATGCTGACAAGGGGCCTCATCCACATTGCCCTGCTTTGCTAAGGTGGTAACATGTGAGGGCTGAAGAGCAAATGCAAGTTATCTGAAGCCTGAGATGTCCAAGAAATGAAAGAAAAAGGATTCTTGTTTACTGAAAGTTTGGTGCCAGCTTTGTCGAAAAATAAATTTGAGTGAAAGTCTGCTCTGAACTGCTGCTTCTGTGAGAGCATCTGCTGCTATTTAGATCTTTTGGATCTAAGTCTACTTCTTCAGATCTAACTTTGGCACCTTGGATTTGGTATTTATTACTAGGAGCTACAAGATAAAGACATTGGTCGTATTCAGCCTGGGCCAGTTGTTGCTCTGTGGATCGTTGCCCACAGGACTATAACATCCTTTTAATTCTACTGTAGAGTAACCCCCTGCTGTTCCTCCTCTCTCTCTTTTCATATCAAGGTGTTTTGGGGTACAGTGGTACCTGGAATATGACATTTCTGATGGCTCAAGGTTGTCCCAATTTACCAAACACTTTATAAGGAGGGAATTCCTTGGGATATTCACAAAATGATTCTTTGTCATAATACTGGCATCCTTGAGAAAAAGGAGTGGGCATTTTACCTGGCTGGTTTTCTTTGTCTGTCTGATTTTGTGCCTGTTTGTTTTATGTGGAGACTATCAATTCCATTACTAACTCTGTTTCTTCTCCTTTTCTGTTTTTTTTATCATAAAACCCCGGGGAATATATATGTATTTATGTTGATGACAAAAGGTTACTTTGTGAACACTGTTATTTTTGGAGGTTGCAAGATACCTGGCCGTTAATTGGAGCTTTTCTGTAGATAGGTTTGTCATAGGCAAGCGTTAAGATATTAGAAAACATCTTGACAGGCTTGCTGTGTTCTAAGGCTATTCCAGAGTTGCTTCAGGATCGATTTTTCTTCTTTTCTGCAATTACATACCTGACAGGACTCATGACAAGTTTCATCACAAGAATATTAACTCAGAAGATGATGGTTTTGTTTGGTTTTTTTCTCCAGTTTGCAGTGAGTTGTGCTGAAATTGATGCTTGCAGAATCATTGGAGACTTTCAGAATTAGTCTGTAATTCTTCCACTTTAAAACTAGTATTTCATCTTAATTCATACCCATAGCCACAAAAACAAATGACACCTTTTTGCTAACTTTTTAGTTCAGCCGTTACTTTATAGCTTTACTTTGTTGTGAAACACTGATCCCTCTTACACCGCCTCTTCACAGCGCGCTACACTTGAATTTGTTGTTGTTGTTGTCAGTTTATTAATCTCAGTAGTGGAGTGCTCGGGAGGCACTGACAGCACCTGCTTTATCAGGAAAGAGTTTCACAACTCTTTGTTTTCACTTTCCAGTTACCTTCAGTGGATTCTGCTCTCAGCTGAAAATAATACACAAGTGGTTGCATCAGTGATTATGAAACAAAACGCAGTACTGGAGCTTTCTGAAGGGAATGCTTTGTGCCAGCACTACAAAACTCTGATCACAGTTTAGATTACAGATGTCTCTTTATCTAACAGTACCAAGTGCTGAACTCATTGAATAATACAATGTATGTCTTTCTGTCTGTGTTGTTATTTTTTTTTCTGGTAAGAATGTTTTTCTCTTCCCTTCTTTCCTTTGGTGCCTTAGGCAGTTTTGGCTAAATTCGGACTGTTTGGAGACAGCACGTTTTCCAAATATATCCTTTTTCCACTTCTCATTTCAATATTGATGGGAGTGGCTAATCACATTTTTTTTTACTTTCTTCTCACGTTATGTAATCTTTTACTGCTTGCACATGTTTTCATGTACACTCTTCAGGCAGCTGTATCCCAAGACTCTGTGTACCCTTTGTGGTTCTGTATTTTTTACATAATGTTGTGGTTTAGCCCCAATCACCACATTTTCTTGCTCACCCTCCCCAGCGGGATGAGGGAGAGAATTGGGAAGAAAGGAAAACTCATGGGTTGAGATGAAGACAGTTTACTAAATAGCAAAGGAAAACTACAATAATAACAGAATATAAGGATATTAAAATATACAAAGTGAATAATATATGCTCTCTCACCACCTGATGTCCCCATGACCGATACAGCCTGTCCTGAGCAGCGATCACAGAAACAAAACCGAGTGGCAAGCAAAGGAGCAAAAGGGAGCCAGCGAGGTACAGGGAGCGATGCCAGCACACGAGGGAGAAAGATGGGTGTCAGGAAGGCAGATACTCACCCTGGCCAACCCCCACTTATGTACTGAGCATGACGTTTATGGCATGGAATACTCTCTTTGGCCAGTTTGGGTCATTTATTCTGTCTGTCTTTCTCCCAGCTTCCTGCACCTGCACATTAGTGAGTCTTGGAAAGCAGGACAGTGCCCTTGGTCTCTTTCACAACTCGTATCATCAGGGTATTTATCAACATTCTTCACACATGAAATCCAAAACACACCAGCTACTGAGAGGAAAATTAACTCCATCCTGGCTGAAATCAGGACACATCATTATGCTTAGCTCTATTGCAGTAGCTTGTTGCTTTTAATGGAGTTAGAAGATTGCCAAATGCATATACAAATTGCTAATTATGCTTTTTTAGAATTATAGAATGGTTTGGGTTGGAAGGGGTCTTTAAAGATATCTAGTCCACCCCCGCCTGCCACGGGCAGGGGACATTTGTCACTAGGTCAAGTTGCCTAGTGCCCCGACCAGGCTGACCTTGAACACTCCAGTGATGTGTGTTTGATTTTAGTGTGCTTGTTTCTGGTTGAAGGCAAACAAATGTGGACTATATCTGCCCTAATCTGCTGCTGCTTTATGGCTGTAACAGGCCCCAGGTTGGCTAGGTAATTGTTCTGTTTTCTTTGAAATAAGGGTCTGTAATGGAAGGGTTGAAATATCTTTAACTAAGGATGCAGTAATACATCGCCGTAGCATTTTTATGGTGCTCTTTTTATGGTTCATTTCTGCAGTACTTAGCTGCTTTACCTTTAGGCTTGGAGCTGCCATTTAATGCTCTTTAACTTTTATTGTCCTCTTGCAGTCTGTTTCAAACCATCTCCTCCTCCTCCTTTCCAGAGTGCTGGTTGCTACGTTTTCCAGTGTTCCTTTATTGCGTCTTTAATCATTGCTTGCGAAGAGGATGAATGATGAAAATACTACCTTTGAACATCCCGGTGTGGGTCTCATTACTTCCAGACAGCTAGAGAGGCCGCGCTTGGCTTTAAAGCTTAAAATGCTTTGAGGGCACAGGGAGAAAAGTGTGGCTTTGCAAGGAAGGTTTGCATCACTCTTTGCACTGTAAAAGTCCTCTCTGGTGTAGGAACCTCACACAGAGCCGTCTGCAGGCACCGGTCAAAAACAGAATGCTCGTAAGGGAGGATAACAGGGAGCTTTCATGGATGGATGTCTGACAGAGATTGCCTAATGTGCTAATGCCTGTTCCGGTACTTTATATTGATATTAATTTAGTTGGTACCATTATAATTAATGATACTTACTCCACAAGAAAAAAAAAAGAAAAACCGAAATTTTTAAGTCTTAGAAGTAGTCTCATACTTTGAAATATTTTCAGTCCGCATCTTTTAGCTGCTAAGATAATGTTGTATGTATGTTTTTATTTTCTTTGAGCTTGCTCTGTTGCTAGGCTTCAAGGATGACTAACATGCTAATGTTTCTCCTCTATTTCAGAAGAAAGGAGGACGGTCACTTTTCTGGTGATTACAAAATCACTTTCTTTAGATCTTGTGGGCTGTGGTATAAGAGCAGTGGTCCAAATCTGGCGTCATTTAAACAAAGTTCAGTAATCTGAAAATTAGCCTTTAAAGAAACCCAATGTTGCACTTCAGAATATTTGCTGCTTCTGAGGTTCAAGCTGTGTTTCTTTCTTTGCCAGTCCAATTTTAGACTAGACATAAGAAAGAAATATTTTTACACTGAGGGTCGTGAAACACTGGCCCAGGTTGCCCAGAGAGGTGGTGGATTTTCCATCCCTGGAAACGTTACAGGCCAGGTTGGACGGGGCTCTGAGCAACCTGATCTGGTTGGAGATGTCCCTCCTGAGCTGGAGTGGATGGGCTGTAAAGGTCCCTTCCAACCCAGACTGTTCCATGATTCCAACACAGTCACTCTGTGTGAGCCTGAGGAGAGAGAGGTTGGGCAGAAATGGGAGTTTAGTGGATGGAGTAGCAGCGTGAGCTGTATCCCAGTCTGTACCAGTGCAGTGCATGAACTGAAAATCATGGGGCATCATCACAGGGAAACACCTGTGCTCAGCATTTTTGTAGCTCCAGCCTTCTAGATGGTGAAGCAGTGAATTTGGTACGCAGTGGCTATGCACAGGCTACAGCAGTTGTGGCAAAAAAGCCAAGAATAGAGTACACAAAGAGGAGTATTTAGTGCTGAGGGTGTTTTGGCTTTTTTTTTTTTTTTTTTAAGAAATTCAATATCTGAAATGTTGTTAATATTGAATTCAGATACTGTACCATATTACAGTGTCAAGATCAGCTGCAGAATTCAAGTTTACATATTCATTTCAGAAGTTTTTGAATATGTAGAAGATCCAAGTTACAGCTGCTCTCCACAACTGTCTGCCTGTTTTAAATAATGTCTCAATATTTTGATATCTTTATACGTGATGCAAAATGTTCTGGAACAGAATAGTGAAACAAAATTTCTTTCCCTTTTGTTAATGCAGATTTCTAGGATATATTCAGCATAACAAACAACTCCTTGGAAAAGTGAAATAACTCCTCACTCTGATTTTGCTTTGTCTGATGTGGCTTTCTCTTACCACTTACTTAAATTGTACAGCTAACAGGCAGATGTGCTACAGCACTTTAGTCCTCTGAGTTCAAGGGCTGGAGCAAGAACTGACTTATTCATTCTCTCGCTCCTGCAGGAAGGTTGTGTGGTCTTTCCAAATAAATGGGATCTGCACAGATAGATTCTGGACCTATCTGAAAATGAAAAGCACTTTGAAGAGTCAAGTAAAGCACAGTCAAAGGCATCCCCAAGGACTTCACTCACACTAGGGCCTTGTGCTTGGAGGAATTCCAAAAACATTGTAGAAAGGTCATTTTTAACAGCCTACTCTAATATTGTTTTTATGACAAATGTAGACTCTGATAGGAGAGAAAAAAAGGTGAAGGAATACACTACAGAAGCAGGATATGTAATGATGGTTCAGAAAATCAATCTAGATGCACTCCTACTCAGATACACATAAGCTCAAAGAAGCTTTTACAGATTGCACATAATTGCATGTTTTCACGATCTTGTTGGTTTGCATTTTTAAGTTTTGCATTGTGCAGCGAACAGGCAGTGAGAGTGACTGTACAGGAAGAGGCAGGTATGTTTATGGTGCTACCCTTAATTTAAAAAAAAATAAATCTGAAATGATGTGATTTAGTTTTCTATTTTTTACACTTACATGTAGACTGATAACAATTATTTTAGAGATTTGAGTTTATTCTATTATTTATGCTCTGTAGACTTGAAAGAGCACAGTTGCTAGCACTTTTGTTAAGTGAGTAGTTGAATTAAGAGATAAAATAGAAGTGTTTTGAAGTTATGTTCATTAATTGATGTAGAAAGCTAAAAATGACTGGACCTATTGAAATGCAAAATATTGTTGTCATTATCATCATTGCTGGAATACCAAACATAGGTATTATTGGATTTCATCACTTTGCACTGTGCAACATGCTACTTGGAATTTTACAGCAGAAAAGACACAAGTTTTTCCACTTAAGCAGGGAAAGATCCTGTAGTTTGAGCTAATTCAGAGCTGTCTCAATCTTCCTAGATCAGTATTGATCTAGCTAACTTGTGTAAGCTGATGGGCTGAGTGAGCGTGCTCACCACCTGCTGCAGGGCACCCAGAATCTTTTTTGGCTGCCCAGGAACCAATCAGGAGGGTAAGAGGTGGCCCTCATGGCTCCCTGTGGTCCCTGAGCTGCCATGTGCCACCTCTCCGATTCTTGAGGTGCTAATGATCCCCATCTCAGCAATCCTTCCTCTCTGTTTTTCACCTTGACTTTCTACAGAGCCTGTCACAGCCCTTTGTCACAACTCAGCAGCTTTCCGGGCTGCCCGAGCCAAGGCTGTGCCGTTGGGATGCACCAGAGCCAGGCCTGGAACGCAGCAGCGAGAGCCGCAGGAGAGTGCTCAGGGGGCAGCTTACAGCGGGGATTAGAGAGAGGAGGCTACAAAGGCTTCTCCAGCAGTATCTCAATTAACATCTTTCAGGTGAAATGCAGGTTGTCCTATACAAAGGAATTCTGTACAGAGCTAACGCTGCAGCTGTGGCACAATGCAGATATTTTGCCTTTTTTTACCTACCTTGTTTTCAATGGCAGCTTTGTGAACGCTGCCTATTTGTTTTCCTTTAATGATATGACAGATCAGGGTGTCCAGAGGCTGGCACCTGCCTTTCTGTACAACATTCTACCTTCCTGTCAGGCAGCTTTCAATTACTGTGCTTTTGTGTGTCCAACTGTGTCTTTGTCAGGAGCGGGGAGATGGCAGTGACAAGGTAGTCTGGTACTTAGGGCAACATCGCTGACGCTCTGCTTAACACTCGGCATTTTTTTAGAAGACAATGCCTGGGGATGTGAAGAACCCAGCCTTGAAGGAATTGTAAGCCTTTCAAAAGCTGGGAAGCTGGTATTAGAGCTGCACTGGAAGCTGGGTGGCTGCTGCAAGGTTCAGAGTGATGTTACAGGGGCGACAAGTGTCCTGTTGGTATTGATGTGTTCATTTTGAATTATTGTTTCTGTACCTAACAGAGTGTCCTTGGTTCCTGCACCGTGCAGGCAGTTACAGATTGATTATCTGCAGCAGGCTGGAGAGCTCTGAAGTAGGGTGTTCTCGTGAGGGCTGTCCTCAGTTGGCAGGACGCGTTTGGGTGTGAGGGTGCCCACAGCACACCTTTGTGAAACGGCCACTTCGTTTATGTGTGCATTTTAAATAGCTCCTTGTGGAAAAATGTATCTTACTGAGCTTAGGCTGCAGATTTGATGTGATTGAGGCTGTTTCTTGTAACTATACAATTTCAACACATACAGATAACATTTTAAACCTTTATTGCTTACTTTAGTGCATTTGGGGGATAGCCAAGTCCTTGTGTTCTAGACATGAAGGAGCGTAGAGACTTCTCTGCAATCTTAGCATGTCAGAGAGCCCTCAGCTGTGCAAACCTGGCTGATAATCCTCTGTTTCTCTGCAAGAACCTGAGAGCAAGAACATGCAATTAAATCTTGTTTGGGGAAAGACCGAGAGACCCTTACACAGGTAACCAAAGCTTGCACCAGTCTAACACTCAAGAGTTCATTCTTAGCATAAAAGGCACAAGGACAGCTTGTCCTCAATCTTTGTTTCTATTTCTATGCAAGTTAGAAAACTGCCATAACATTTCACTGTCTGAATTGGACAGCCACTTTGGGGCTTCTACTGATGTAAAATGACTCATGGCTACTTTTTTGGGGGGACTTAAACTACAGAAGAATTTAATGTTTTTTTTTCCCCAGTGAAAGCCAGCATGTTACATTCTTTACTTCATTGTCCGTTCTGCTAGGAATAAATGTCCAATAAAATTATAGACAGATGTGATTTTACCACAGCTTGAAGATTTTTTTAAGTCCTAGAACAACTAAATTGAACTATTATTATTCTCTTGGTATGTTATCTTTACTGTTTATTAATTACTATTAGAAAGTTAGGAACAAATATGAAAGAAAAAAAAATTTAAGAATTAAAGCTCTCTGTATAGAATAAGCCTAGGATAGTATGAGGAAGGAAAGAAGCAATTTATGTTAGAAAGTTTCTTGTTCTTCCTCTCTATTACAGTTTTTCATTGCAAAACCCATTTTTTTTTTCTCAGCTGATTCTTGCAGTGTGCTACCATGACAATCCGGCCAGAAAGCAGGGAGGAAAAAAAAGATTGTTCTTTCAAAGAATATGGAAGCTAATACAGCCTCTGTCAGACCACCGTTCCCTGAACACCAGAGGTCCTTTTGACCTGTGGGGAGAAAAAAAAAAACAAAACACTATAGAGAGCTCTGAATTAATGAAGAAAGCAAAATACAGCTTTTTCCATTTGCCGTTAGTCCACAGAACTGTGGGCAAATGTCACCTTGCAAGCTCAACTTTCACAGATGTCACCTTTCTCCTGGCGTCGGGGATGATGTCTGTGGTGCAGCGCATCGGCAGCACGCGCTGCTTACAGCGAAGGGCTGCTGAATTTTGCAGCCCAGAAGGCTGCAGAGCGGTAGAGGAGAGCACTGAGTGATCTATAGGGTTAACTTATTTTCTGTGAGCAGCATGCTTGCATAGCTTTCATGGATGCTTAAATTACTGCATCGTTGGAAACCGGCAATCATTTTTTGTAGTTTTCCAGTATAGGAATGTCTGCACGATGCACAGAAATTGGGGAAACTGGGCTAAGACTTAAGGAATTTACACCCATGTTACAAAATAGAAATTTAGTTTCAATCTAAATCAAATTATTAATGCTCATTTTGAACTAGAAAATATGTTTTTCTTAATCATGTTTGATAGGTGAACAGGTAAGACAGAGAACGTACAGTTTTTAAAATTCTAATGTGGAAGCTATTTGAAATGAAGTGAATGGGTAAAAATAAGATCATTTCTTTTTATAAGCAGTCATTGTACAATACCTCCCAGTCCTACCACTGCAAGACTGTAATTAATGTTGATAAATGCTCGTGTTCTCTCTGTGCAGCTTAGGCCCACAGACAATTGGTTGTACCACAGCATGTCAAATCCCACATAAAGATATAGCTATAGGTCATTGGGATTAGGGATAGGGTTGAGACAAGTCAATTTATTTCCATTAGTAGCTGAATCTAGACATAAAACTCTGGGGCTCCAAGTATTTTGTGCGTTGTATTCTCAGTCTTTCTGGTGTGCTTTACTGTAACTTCATGTATTTCTGCTAAGCTGGTCTCCAGCTTATGAATGCATTGCCAGTTTTCCAAAAGAGCTTGGTGGATATTTTATGTGCCGTTAGTTAAATGTCTTTTTAAAAAGTTTAAAGGCATAACTGCTATCCTTTAACTCGGTGTGCAGTCTCCTAATGGTCGCCACTTGCAGGTTTGACAAAATTCAGAGTTTATCCAAGTACTTTTTTTCTTTTTTGAGAATGACACCATTCCATATATCCATTGCAGTCGGCCTTTTTTACTTCTATCAAGTTCTGATCAGTTTTAGCAATGTAATAGAGATCATGTTTGCATGGCTAAGTGTTTTGGTTTTCTTTATATACTTTAGGTATCTCAAAGCGGATCACAATGAAGCTATTTTTTATTCTACTTTTTTTTCTTCTCACATGAAAAAGTTTCTGATTGACATTTTCTATTAAAATATAGCTAGATATTCATTAAGTCAATTTTAATGGGAGCAGAGTTTCATTATATATCTGAGTTTACTTTAACAATGCTTTATATTAAAATTTCTGTTGGTACTGTAGCTGCCTTCTCAGCTAAAGAGAGCTTAAAATTCCTGGGTTTCAAAAAAAACTTTGACATTTCAGATAAAGACAGTGCCAGGGACTGCAGTTTCCAGTTTGATTGTGAGATCTGCTTTTGGGCAGGAAAAAAGAAAGAAGTGTACAGACTGTTGCAGACCCTTAGGTGCAAACCTGGAAGGGCCATTTGCGCCATGAGGATCTGTGAGGAGCGGGGGCTCCTGGGCTGAGACGGAGCGGAGTAGCCTGAATGGGAGAGATGAGCCTTCCTGCCTCCCTCTGTCTCACCAGATCTTGCTGTCCTTCTGTCCATCCTTCCTTCGTTCCTCATTCTCCATGTCACTTCAATCACCAGCTCTTCTCATGGAAGCGGTGTGTTGTGTTCCCAACTCTGGAGAGCAAGCAGAAAGGATTAAAACTGCTTCTGCTAACAAGTGTTAATCAGGTTTTAACCAGACAGAAGGAAGAGAAGTGTCAATAGATCTTGTGTAACACAACCAGCCGATAACATAATTTCCCAATAGCTATTTTAATTGAATTGTTGCAAAGTAAAGAAATATTTAAAATGAAGTGTTCATTAAATCAGACTTTCATTATTTCTTGCTTTCTTTTAACTGGAAGGTGTTTTTTTTAATTTAAAAGGCTAGGTCATTTAGAGGGAGAAACCCTTTTAGCATTTACTTTTACTGTGGTTTCTCATAGATCACATACAATGTGCAGAAAATAAATCATTCTTACATCTAATGAGCCTCACTGAGGTAAAAAGAGCAGCAATGTTATTTGAAAAAAATGACAGGAGGCTTCCGTTAAGTATCTGCTTAGAATGCTCCCTTTTTATTCCAGGTCTTCCTTTGCTTTACAAATACTACACTTAAAAAAAAAAAAAAAACCCAACCAACAAAAAACACAGAATTAATCTGCTTGAGATAGTTAGGATTTGAAAGCCACTTCTGATTGTGCGCTTGTGCGTCTGAAGTTTTTTATGTGGTGTGTCCAAAGCAGAAGGAAAAAGTTTTGAGTCAATGCTGCCACTGTCTTAGGTAACTGAAATATTTTCTGAAGCAAACTGTATTTTGATCACTGTTGTAAGGAATGTACACAGTCATTTGGGCTTCAATAAATAAATAAATAAACAAAGCAATGTCAAAGTGATTTTTCATCTTCATTAATGGAATTTATAAAAAGAGCGTGTTTTCAGAGACTGTGTCCAAATGTGAATGTTCAATCATAAAACTGGGAAACCTAGGCTGCCCTCCTTTTACTGTCCCCTACCTGTACGCACATTCTGTGCAATGTAGTATGCTCTGGGTTTCATTTCAAAACACATGATTTAACACTGTTTAAAAGCGCTTGGGTTATTCAGTATAAGTATACAGCAAGCTCTTTGCTTGGAAGTGTGCACATGCATAATGATGGGCTGGAAAACATACTTAGGCAACACATTTCCATTTCGAACTTCCAAATCATTGTTGTGATGAACAGTGACTGAAATCGATTTTAAAGTTCTAACAGGTGGCCAGAGTGACATACTGGATTCTGTTCTGAGTAAAAATATTACATATTTTTTACATATGAACTAAGACTTGGATTATTTTAGGCTATGGTTTTATTGATTTTGGAGATTACGGAGTATCTTCAGTCTCAGTGATTCCAGGGAGCTGTGAAGAGTTATGGTGGAATGGATCTTCAAAGCTCATTTGTCTCAAAACAAGAGGCCTTCTTGAAGACCTCTGCCTTTATTGTGTGCGTCTCTCTTTATCATTTATTGTGAACTCGCTTGTAGTCAGTTCTTCCTGACTGGGAGAAGTTAATCTAGAGAAGCTGGTCTTCTGGTTTGCTCTCTTCATCGTTGGCAGCATTTTTTGATAATTTGTTAGGTGTTTATGTTGTTCCTGATTTTTTTCTTAACAAATGTATGGGCATTAATTTGAATTCTGGGAAGATCTGTTCTAACAGGACTATCTGTTTTGCTTTATATACTCTTGTTTTTTTTACTGTCAGCTTTTGCCAAGAGTGTTAATGAGACTCATTATTTTTCTGTCTTAGAGTATTTGTTGGGTAGTGGGTTCCATAGGGAAATTGTGTTAACCTGTGAACTCCAAGGGAGTGTTTTCTCTTAAAGTTCAGTGTTCTTTTGTACTAATAAATGTTACAGGTATTTTGTAGTGGAATTAGTTGCTTCGTCCTAATCAAACACAGGCGAAAAGGAATTGATAATGACGTCTCTTCTGAATATGAGCTTTTTTACTAGACTGCTCGCACTCCTTACATGCACAATCTCAACTGGTACTCAAAGACACTTCATTGGTCATGCTGGTGTTTGAGCTAGTGTCTGGTCAAGTTGCATCTAATTACAGAGAGGATTAAGCAGATATCCTGACACTGTGTTTTAGTGACAGTTGTTAAGCTTTGGTAGCAAAAAGACTGACAATTTTCATCTCCTTGTGCCTTTGTACAAAATCTTTTTTCTTTTTAGTTGAATGTAACGTGTTACAGCAGCTGGAATGGAATAGGAATAGGAGATATTTTTTCTTAACTAGAGGATTTGCCATCTTCAACTGTGTTCCATTTTATGTTTTTCAGGCATTTCTTGTTTAAGACATCTTCTGGAACTACTCCGCTGTTCAGTAGTTCTTCCCCTGGTTACCCGCTGACCTCAGGAACAGTTTATACTCCACCTCCCAGACTGTTACCTAGAAATACATTCTCCAGGAATGCGTTCAAGCTGAAAAAACCCTCCAAGTATTGTAGTTGGAAATGTGCTGCTTTATCTGCAATTGCTGCTGCAGTCCTGCTTGCCATCCTGCTAGCATATTTCATAGGTAAGTCCGTGTTTTCTCTGTCAAATCTCAAGGCTAGGTCAGCAAATGAAAAATCAGGAGATAGAAGGATGGTCACAAATTTGTATTCTTACTGAGCAAAGATAATTACTATTCTTTATACTAATTAATGAGGAAAAAATAAAATGTTCAGATCCTGTTCACTGCCATAAGAGCAGTGGAAGCAAGAAATTGATTGAGGATTCCCAGTGTGCAGTTAGCTTTAGGTGTCGGATATGCTTCTCTCATAGATTGTCCAGAGAGTGATATAATGATTTTTTTATGTATATATACACTAGGTGCCCCATCTGTGGAAACATTCCAGGCCAGGTTGGATGGGGCTCTGAGCAACCTGATCTGGTTGGAGATGTCCCTGCTTCTGGCAGGGGGTTGGACTGGGTGGGCTTTAAAAAGGTCCCTTCCAACCCAAACCTTTCTGTGATTCTACCATATGTTTAAAGAGTATTTGGAAAAAATTGTGATAGGTGATGAATCCATATAAATAACAGAAGCTGCTGGCATTTGAATTCAAATATTACCATCATATGCTGCCTTTAGATAGAAAAAAAACCCACAAAATCATTTTGATTAATAAGTCTATATCTGTGTGGATAAATTCCTGGTGGTGTTAGATCTAAATAGTTCCATTTTGTGTGCTATTATTTTCTATATTCCACACATCCTTCGTATTTTGTAAGCAAAAAATATAGAAAGGAAACTTTAGATGTTGTGCTTATTTCCCATGATTAATATATTAATAATAACCACACCATATTCTAATTCTTTCTATGCTCTTCCAAGATTTTTTTTAAGGTGCTCTTGTTATTTTGTCTTTCTTAGTTTAATTTCTGACTTTGCTCCCCCTGGGATCCCCCTCATTGCCTGTTGGTTTGGAGGGTTTTCTAACTGTCTACACAGAACAGCTGTGAATTTTGTACCTTTTATAGTGCATTTGACAGTATGTTGATGACAGACATGCTGCACAAACTCCCTAGCTTCTCTGAGTAAATGGCAGAGTTATGATCATGGTAACTTGTCAGTATTTTCTGTGAATGCTTTCCAAACCTATTCCGTGTGTTTTGTAGTTCATCTCTGAAACTCTTCTCGTATATAGAGCTCCAAAGACCTGTAAAGATGTACTGAATTTTCTCCCTGTTGTCTGCGTTTGAAGAGAATTATTATTTCTGCTGTTCTTTTGATCCCATATAATCTGACTCAACAGGATAGACACTGTTTTCTAAGGAAACTGCATTTTTTTTTCATACTGGTGAGCTTCCATATGTAATTAATACATACAGCTCTCGGAGAGACCTGACTGCCTACTTGATCGCTGCTGTCTCTTCAGGCCAGGCCTACATCCCAGCATACTCAATACTACAGAGCTAACCATCTTTCTCTATTTCTCCTGTAGAAAACCTCAGAAGAATAACAGCCTTAGTTGATGTATAAATAAAAAGATTGGACAGCACATGATTTATTGAACCTGACAGTTGTCATACAATAGCTCTCTGAGTGATCAAGCATGTGGGAAATGATATACTGCAAGCTGAGTATTTTCATCGTGTGCGTAACTTTCAAGTGATGGATTATGAAATGTAGTTTTCCGTAGTATTTAGGTTACTGTAATCTAAAGCAAAGCTTTGCAGCATGGTTATTGCTTTGTATACTTTCATATGCTAAGAGGAGAGAATGTAAGGCAATGCACTGACTCTTACTAATGTATGAATGATCTGTCATTTCAAGTAATAACATAAGTGATCTATTCTGGTAGAAGTTTTTGAGGTCTTCTTTCCTGACTAAAGAATGATGAGTGCAACAGAGTTGACTAGTGAACGCACGAAAGCAGGTTTTAAGAAGAGTGTGTTGGCTCAAGGATTAGGTGATGAGAAGTTACCTGACAAGCTTCATGCCATAGACAATAAAGAATAAGTACATTGAAGAGTAGCTGTCAAAACCAGAAAATAGCTGCAATTTATCCTGTGAATAAATTTGATGCATCCACTCTGATCATTATTTGAAGTGATGGAAAAGAGAGAAAAGTAAAGAAAACAAAACAAAAAAGGAGTTGCATTGCCTTAGGTGCATGAAAACAGAAAGGTACAAGGGATGTGCTTTAGCTGCGCCATTCATTAATTAAATTCCCTCACTCTCAGCAAAAACTCATACGATTCATTCCACACGACGAAGAGCAGGCCTAAGGCCATCAGCTATAAGCTAATCCACCCATCAAGTGTGCTAAATAATCTCCTTGATTTAAAAAAAACAAAAAAAAACCAAAAAAAACCCTACTTCAGAATCTTTCCTTGTTCTGCAGTTCTCTGGAAGGTTACATTCTCCTGCGTATGTGCAAACTTGAGTCCTGGGAAAACTAAATATCCTCTCTCCTGGGGAAAGAACAGCAATGTGAAATACCAGCTGTCCTGCTCCTGCGCGGCTCCTTTGGAGCACCTGACCTACCAATCCCTGAACTGCTGTGACAACAAAATAACTGTCTTGCTCTGTCAGGAGGAAAGATGTTGTTCTGTTTTCAAAACGAGTGACCAGAATAATGTTGAGATCAGACCAAAATCCCAATTCTGTCCCAGTCATTGAGACAGTGGGAAGGTGAGAGCTGTTAATCTTCCAGGAGCAGTGGCAGTCTTGGCATGAAGAGAGATGTTAAGTTCCCCCAAGATGTGCAGGAGGAAGGGCAATACTCCTTATTGCATTCACTCCTCCTGATGGATTTTGGTGAAACTTCAAGCATAGGAGAGGCTTTAAGAGTGCTGGTAATGGTTTTCTGCTGCGCATGTCCACAAAGAATATTTCCCTCCACCATAGCAGAGGTTGTATCACCAGGGTTACGTCAGATGAAAGGAATAGTTACGGTAAAAGTCATCAAAATTAGCAGCAAATGGTTCTGCTACTTAGGTTTGTCAGTATAGCTAGGCTTTGGGAAGATGCTCATATCAGTGCTAATCAAGACTAAATGAAACAGACAATGCTGGCAAATATCAGGTAAGTTATATTGAAATAATACTTTGAAGTTCTCGTAGTCTTCAGGAGTTCTAAATGAATTGTCCTATAATAAAAGAAATGGGGGAATTTATATGGATAGATCATTGAAAACATGCGGTGTATGGGTTTAGAGATGTGAGTTTCAGAGAACTGCCAAAGGTTATAGGTGGCATGATAAAATTTCTAATGAGGGGTGATTTAAAGGGACCAGCAAAAAAAGTATCATAAGACCGAAAATAATAAATATTTTTTTAAAATATTTAGGCATTCGTATTGCCTTTCTGATAACATACAAATAAAAGTACAATGAATGAAATGGAAAGGCAGTATGTTTAAAGGTTTGGAAATAAATTAATGGTGCATAATAACCTTTGGAACTTTTTGCCATGCTACATAATGGATGTTAAATAAAGATAGTACTGAGATTTTTAAGAAGTTAAACATTAGAGTAAAATGGCAATATGTCTTATTAGAAGGAAACATTGGTTTTTATTTTCTTTTTTTTTTAAGATGCATGTAGATTGATGGTTTAGGTCACAAAATGCCATTTACGTTTGACTGTTTAAATAGCCTCTTCCTTTATAGACCACTCAATACGTCATTATTTGTGGTTTCTTAAACCTTCCTCTGAAACTTATCCTGACTGATGTCTGGGAAAAATTTCTGCAGGTTTGCGTGGCACTGGTCTGCCGTGATATGACACATATATGTGCAAAATGCGCTTGGTTTTGTATGTGGAGTTTGCCGTCTTGGACATGCTGTTCCATACCCGAATTCCTTTACCCTGATGGAGTTTCTGCAGAAACTTTGCCATACATCAGATTCACCAGCTTGAAAATAAATCTAGCAACTTTGTGAGGTTTTTGTTAAAGGAATAGACAGAGGCAAAAAAAAAAATTCAGATCATTTTCATGAAAAAGAGCATTTTAAGATGTTTCTGTGGCTGAGTGTTGTACTGCTTTTAAGTAGTAGTTTTCTATTTAGCCAAGAATAGGAAAAATTCACTTCAGTTAAGTTTTTTCTTGCGTGGTATACAAAATGTCTCTTATTTAAAGCCAAGTTTATCACTTCTCCCTCTTTCTTCAGTAGCCAGATGTGAATGAAATGCAGAGTGTAAGTTGGTAGTATTTCACAGCGCTTTGGTAAATTCCAGCATGCAGTATGTGAATGAAACTGCCCTACAATCCTGTGTGAGAGACAGAGTTTCACAAAGCCCAGGAGTTACCCCTGTTATCCTGGGGTGACAGATGAAGAATGTAGAGCCAGACATTCAGATTAGGGCATCCTGAAGATATTGGAGTGGAGGTAGAACACAGTTACTAAAAAGTAATTTATAAAGTGTCAGAAGAAAAGCATATACCACACATACTCTCTTTGTCAGAGTGTTCACTTCAGAAATTAAGGGAGTGATGAAAGCATTTGTCATGTTAAATTAGTTTTTAGCTCTTTAGATTCATGCCAAACTTGGAGGGGAAAAAATATATAAAAAAAAAGAAGAGAAAAGGAGAGGAAAAAGTCACCTTGTGTTTTTCACGAAGTAGTTGCTGCCAAACATAAATATCACATTTTTTTAAGCCCTTACACTGCTCTGATTTCTGCTGCTCTAACTCTGAGCATCAAAGAACATCTGACTATCAGCATGTCAGTATGTTAAAAATGTGGTAAAGTATTTAGACTTTCCTTTGTGAAAAAAAAACCAAACTTGTTATTTTCTGCGGAAATTAAAAGCTACAATGGGTTTAAAGATGCTCCATTTGAAAATAGTGTCTTGAGATACTGAAAGCTTCTTAGCGTACTGGTGCTATTTTATCTACTCCTATCGTGGGCAAGAAGGTACAGGAAAAATAAAAGGAAAACGACAGAAAGAAATTATGAGAATAGCATGCTTGCACTAGATCTTCAGTGCGTATGTTACACATGAAAATATTATTACTTATTTATTCTTCAGTGGTATTTGGCCTTAAAGATACATGAGATTTAAGATAAATTTGTTTTCTGCATAAACTTAAAATAATATATACACTTCTGTGCTATAGAAGGGGCTGAATTGCCAAAGTATCAAACAGTCAATTCAATAAATGAAAATGTCCTTTTTGGTTTTTTTTAAATTCTCTACAAATTCAAAGTGAAAGCCTCAAAAATAGCTGTGCACAGAACAAATATTTTGGTAAATATCTTGCTATTAGAAGGCATCGTAGTAAGTGTTTCCAGGATAAAAGGCATATAGGCAAATGGTTTATTTGCTTATCCCTCTTATACTCACAAAAATATTCAATTTTTCTCTGACAGTCAGACAAAAAAAATTACGAAGTTTCCAAAAAAAAAATAGAATTAGAAGTCTCATCTTTACTCTGCATCAAATATGTGTACATACCACAGTTTGCATAAAATTGTATTCTTTACATGTTGATACTAACTTGAATTATTTTCTTCCCACAAAGTCAAATATTTGCTAATGTAGGTGCTTGTGTGAAATTTCTTGTTCGTTCACATTTGTAATTTCTTCCACTCACAAGTCTCAGTTGTCTTTTTGACCCTGATTCCACAGATGAGGGTTCATCAGAACCGTTTGCTCAAGTGGCTGTCTTATGTATCAATTGATTTTTATTTTTTTTTTCTCATTCTCTGAGTTGTTTTTGATGAATGGAGACTTACCTTTCAAGTTCTTATGTTGCATTTGTTGTTTTTCACTTACAGAGTCAGAAAACTACTGACTTTGTCTTGTCCAGACTTTGTGGAAATGAAATACACTAGACATTTTGGAAACCAGGACTGAAAAAGGGAAAATCGCGCAAAGATGGAACCTCTGAGCGGCAGAGGTCATCTGGCTGCCAGTCACTGCTATCAGATTCACTTGAAATCAATGTAAACCGAGGGAGCGCTGCATCCTGCAAGATTAGCCGATGACAGAAAGTTCTGTTCTTACATTTGCATTGAAAATAGGTGTTAGTTAAGGGGCAATAATTAAATTTTAGAATATGCCTGTCACACATTCATTGATTCTTATTGACTGGTATCAGTCAATCTGAGAAAGAGAAAAGAGCAGTAGTAGCTTGGCAAGTTTGCTTGATGCAGCCTCTGAGAAGAGGGGCTTTGAGCCTTTTGGGGAGAAGCATCTGGCCCCGTTCCATAACACAGCTACACACTAGTGCTGGGAATTGTGGAGCCTGGCTCTGGGAACTTTAGAGGTGGCTTGCTAGCCTAGCAGGTGTCCTGCTGTCCTCTCACACAGTCCAACGGTGCGAGAGATGCATTAGGTGATGGAGACTTTTCCTAGAGACGAAGTGCTCCCGCTCTTGTATGTGCATAATGCCACGAAGAGCAGGAGGATTTCCATGTGAAATTACTTGAGTGTAGTTTGCCTGTGCTTTTCCTGAGTTAAAAATAATACCTTGATCTAGAGATTTATTCCAAGAAAAACCAATGCATTCTTCAGCCTGGCAGAGATCTCGGAGATAATAGAAGTAGCTGCCTTTCAGTGTGAAGGGGCAGTTTTACCTGCCTGTAACATTCTCCTTTTCTCTTTGTTGAGGATTTTCATACAGTAAACCTCAGCACTTGAAACTAGAGTGAGACTAATGTTTCCTTAACTCACAAAGTGCTATTGCATGCTTATCACTTGAAACTGAAAACCCTTTCTGCTCAGCCTCCAAGTCGAACGAGCATACGCTGAAACCTTGGCAGAAACAGGAGAAAAGGGAATGTTTTCTTTTGTGTGTTGTTGGCGTTGTGTTTTGGGGGGCACATTTTGGCTGGGTTTTTAATGCATATTGAACAACACAATCCAGAGTGGGTCTCAGAAAATGTTTTCTCACAGATGCTGGGAGTGCTCCCCAGAAGCTGTTAAAATCCATTGCTGTGAGCTGGAGTCAAGCAGTGTAACTGCCCGGGTGATGTAAGCTGCACCAGCTGGTGCTGGTCTGCTCGAAAGATGTAGTGTGGTAGAGGTTTGTGTCACAGAAATGGCCAACGTGATGTAACAGGATAGCAATGGCTAACCTGGAAATTTTAAATGGATAATATTTAAGATTAGTAGTTTAGTAGTACAATTATTATTTATACAGTACATATGTGGGCTTTTTCCACTCAAAGCTGCAAGAATGGCTTCCTCAGAGATGTTTTTTATTTTTTTGCTCAATCATGAAGGACCTGCACCGTTGTTGTCCTACCACGCCCAAACTAGAAACTATCCTGGGTTTCCTAATGGCTGTGGAACAGAGCCTATTCTCACTTTCATCAGTGCAAATACTGAATATTGTGAATTCTTTCAGTAGTCTAGAATTTAATCTGAGAATCACAGGTATGAAATCTTGTCAGGGCAAAGGGATAGCTGAGATAAGTAGATGCAAAAGAAGTCAGGGGAAAAAAAAATTTTGAAAAAGCTTTGAGAGACTTTAGTGAGACGTGCTTTATAACCCAGCCCAGCATACTGAGATGAGACCATTTTTCATGGGAGGGGTGAGCAGAAGGGATATGAAGATTAAATTTTGCTAATATAATGCCAAGTCAGAGATACCTATCAAATAAACCTGTGGTCATTCTCTCCAAAAACTTATTGTTCAATATCAGTGTAAAATGTCTCGGTTCTCTCAAGGGAAACATTGCTTTGTTACCAGCTGTTTATACTGACATCACCAGCTGATCGTTTATGGATTCATTTCTATTGATTGTTTGTTGCTGTGCTTCTTTGTTGACTAATTGTGTTGTTTGCACTTTGTGCACTCGTGGATTTTATTCATTTAAGGGAAAAAGTACGTGTTTGCCTTTAGGAATATAACAATTGCTCAGTGGGGTGACAGCAGATTGAAAGATGTGGCTTCCGAAAGATGTGGATTTTTTAAGTGTGGCTAATGTAGCACTTAGAACACTGTTATGAAAGACTTGAAAAAAACCACAAATAAAAAAATACCTAAGTGTAGTAAAGAAACAAGAGAATATTTAAGGAACTTGCAGGAAGACAAAATATTAAAATAGCAATTAAATTCCAGTTGTGAAAATAATAAGACAGGCTAACAGGCTACAGAAATTATGGAGAAAAGAAGCTTGAACAGTGGGAAGAGAAATGACACATCACTATGAAATGTCAGAAAAATTTACTCACCGTATAACATAATGTGGTAAAATTACCTCCTTTTAGTAATTAAAAAATGTTTAAGAGACAGATTTTGGGTTCACTTCAGCTTTTGCTTATTCAGGCTTAAATTTTGTGTAGTCCTGCTGCATCATACCTTGAGCTGCCTGCTCACTTCACTGCTCGGATACAAAAAATCCCAGCCATGTTACATGGTCTGCATGGCCAGCAGTAAAGTCAGTGGCTTTGTTTCAGTGCCTACTTTTTCTCTCTCGTCCTCTCGCCACGTCCCACTGTGAAGAGCATCGCTCTGTCGTCTTGATGACCTGTAAGTACTGACAGGCTGCTTTCAAGCCCCCGTAGCCATCTCTCCCCAGGTTGGACAAGCCCAGCTCCCTCAGCCTCTCCTCCCAGGGCCAACCATCCCAGTGGCCTCTCCTGGACTTGCTCCAAGTTATTGGTGTCTTTATTGTACTGGAAGGCCCAAAACTGGATGCATTTATCCTAGAAGCAGACAAATGAGTGCAGAGCTGATGGGGATAACCATCTCCCCCAGTCTCCTGGCCTTGCTTCTGTGCAGCTGGGGATACTGCTGGCTGCCACTGCTGCCGGGGCACGTTGCTGGCTCAGGTTCAGCTCTGTGCACCGGGACACAGAGCCGCTCCCCAGCCAGTCCATCCCCTGTTTGTCCCGCTGCAAGGAGTTATTCCCATTTCTAGGGATGAGGCATTTTTGGCTGAATAATGATGAGTGCTAAACTCTAAGACATGTTATCCTTTCACTGACTATGAGTGAATGGGTTTTTTCCACAACAAAATTGGACCGTGATAGGTATAGGCGAGCCAGAGCCTGTTTTATTTAATAGAGTAAGGGGTGTTGGAAGAAGCTCCTTTTTTGACTGATGCATGTATAATTTCTTAGTATTCAGAGAATTCTGTCCTACTTAATTTCTCATAATCGCTTCTGACATCAGAAGCTTGAATTACAGTGCCAAAATGAAGAATGCAGTTGGTTAGAAAAATCATGTTTTGAGTTGTATGTTGAGCAGATTTGATAATGAGAGAGTCACTATCGAGTCCCACTGTGTGATTATTAGACACTATTAATGTCTTTTTCTTGGCTATTACTAAATAATTACTAGAAAAGACAAGCTTTTTATTAATATAATTCCTGAATGGAAAAGGAACTTCATTCTCTTATGTCAGTCATAGAATCATAGAATGGTTAGGGTCTTGCAGAACCTTACCTAAAACTTCAAATATGCTCTAGATTTAGTTTTTCTTCTCTGGGATGTCCAGATTTATCCCCCTATGTCATGTTCAGTTTTTAAAAGGTAATATACATAATGCATAACAGTGATGCAGTTAATTTAATTTTAAGCTTTTTAAAATTTGTTGGTTGATTGATCAGCTTATTTCTTCCAACATTTTTCTTACTAAATACTGTATGAGGAAAGCCACAGAACTGCCAGTGTGGCAGACGAGGTTCCCATTTGGCGGATGAGGCGGTGCACTCTGTGTCTGCAGTCCTCCGTTTGCCATGCAGGTATTGTCTTGGATTGGACGAGACTCTGAAAGATCAGTCAGTCCGTTACATATAT
Organism: Tetrax tetrax; assembly: GCA_009806455.1. Lineage (NCBI taxonomy): Eukaryota > Metazoa > Chordata > Aves > Otidiformes > Otididae > Tetrax > Tetrax tetrax. Next base: position 222,626 of record WHYT01017258.1, on the reverse strand, counting down.
GCTGCCTGCACCTCTATGTTAACAGTTGTTTTGTTGAAATCTCAGTGTGCACCACTATTGTTGCAGTTACATTCTATATTTTTCTTATACTTGCATCTTTCCTTTCAGTGTACTTCTTTCTCCCGCAGGGGAGTTCCCGCTTCTGTGAGGTGCGGATGACTGCGTATAGCTAAGGTAGCTTCAGGGGCCAGGGAATTACGTGGGGGCGCAGGAGATTATGGGGAGGCCCTATCCATGGCTGCTGCAGCAGCGGGCGAGGCAGGAACTGCTCGTTCTCAGCGTCGCAGTTTGCCTGCAGAAACCAACTTCAGCGCAGTTGTGCCAACAGCAAGTGCAAAGCCAACCTGCTACTCTCCAAAGATTTGGCAACATAGCTGAAATAGTTCTTTGTAGTTAGAAGAACAAAATTACAAATTTTCAATTTGCCATCGGGAACTTTGTGCTACAGCTATGCCTCCTAAATACAGAAACCATGACACCCCTGTGTAATTCTAGGTTTGATCGAAGGCGTGTGGTTTATCAGCAAACTCAGGTTTTGCTGCTGACAGTTGGAATTGGTCTTCGAGGATATTGTTTTCTTTTGCAGAAGAAAGGAGATTCTTCTTTTGTAAAAATGTACTGCTGCTAGAGGAGTTCTGTGTTCAGTTATTAAAAGTTATTAAGAGTGGAAAATAGTGCTTGATATGCTGAGAAAATTAATAGTTGCTGGGAAAATGTTAGGAGTTACATAGCAAGTTTCCCAAGGTAATATAAGGGTAGATATGAACTTGCGACATTTTTGCTGGTCTGTGGTAAATGCAAATTACTTTAAAGTGAAATAGAAGTTAAAACAATGTCACAGCAAGCGTACTAACAGTTCCCAGAGAAAGGCAATGCAGCATCCTAGTCGCTTTTACCTTGCAGTAACAGGTTAGTATGGCTATATCATACAAGGACTTTTCTTAGGAGAGAACTGTGCGTGTTTAAAAGAATGTGGTGCAGAGCTGGGACCTAAAAATAGAGAATCATGTTAAAACTGGTCACAAGGCAGCAGAGAGCATGAAGAGATGCAGTTTAGGTCTGTAACATTTATTGAGCCGAAAGTTTATTTCACCTGTTGTTTCTTTATATATATATATATATATATATATATATGTTCCCTTCTGCATCTTGAGAGTCCGTTAATCACTGAAATGCAAAACTCCAACCACATGAGAAAAGAGAAAGAAGAGCCCATAATGGAACCTGCTCATTAAGAAAAGCTCTGAGACCTGATTCGTCTCATTCTTGCATGGGGGGTTTTAAATTTTTAAAAATATTTTTATGTAATTTTAACTCTTAAAATCATGTTATTGTCTTTAGAGCCAAAATTTGCTTTGAACTTTAAAAACATCAAAGTTCTTTAACATGGGTCAGGGATTTGGGGCTTGATTCATTAAGAGTATTAGGGTTCTTTTCAACAAGAAGAATTTTTCTGCACCTCTGGAGGCTTCCTGAAAATCCTAAAATGAATAATGGAAAAATAGTGATTTAAAACCTAATTTCTAATACAAACCAGACCTGGCTGTCTAGATGAAGAATAAGCTTCAATAAATGGGAGACAGACGCAAGCCTCTTCAGTATGAAGAGTAGCGAGGATGCAGAAATAGAAATAGGTTTTTCATTACATGAGGGATTATGCTTGGGCCAGAAATGCCAAATATTCTGTGGACCGCAGCTGCACTTTCTGTCTGCTCTTGTATTAGCTGGTAATAGTAAAACAATGATGTGATGGCAGAGACAGCTATTTGTTCTCAGAAACACAGAAAAGTTGTTTTCCTTTTCTTAGCTTGGATTGCCATATTGTTCTCCATGGCATATCTTAAACTTCTATGCTTTTTGCAGCAAATGGGCTACAAATGAAAATATCCATTCTCCTTGAGCACCACCTGAGGATGTGCATACAGCTGCTGTTGTGCTCCCTCAGCCAATTTTTTCTTCTGTCGTCCTGACACTCCTTCGTCCGTTCAGGGACTCGTTATTTGCTTGCACAACCTGGGTCATTGCAATTGCCTAAGCAGCCACCGGCAAGTGCCGCCAATTAGGCCTGCGGCTGAGGGAGTGTGCTTGTGTTCCTGAAAGCAGTGAGTTGGTAGGCATTCCAGAAAAGAGCAAGGTGCACCTTGCTCCTTGATTGGCTTTCTGTCGTTTGATCAGCACTACCCTCTCTCGTATTAACAGAGACCAGAAATGGTGCTGGTTTTCAGGACATAGTTTGGTGAGGGGTTTCACTCCATCTCATCTTAGAATATTTGTCAATGGAGAGGTTGAAATGCTGTGAGGTTCATCTCTTCTTTTAGATTTTATTTAGATCTCTGAGAGAACGAGTTTCATCTTTTGCTTTCAGACAAATAAGGGTTTAGCAACATCTAGTATACGCCATTCTCTTCATCTTTAGATATTTTTTTTCTGTTAAAAATCTCTGCATGTTCTTTCTAGAAAAATCACTGTGAAAACAGTCTGCTTAACTCTATTTCACCGTGCTATGAAGTATTGTTTTAATATGTTGTTTGACTGTTTAAAGTGAGCATTCATAAATCACTCATCTTTTCTCCCGTATTTGCCAGTAGAAAACTGTAAACAACTAGAACAGAAAAAGGCTTTTAAACACAGAGCAATTTGCTCAACATTGATTTGATACTCCCAGCATACTAGATACACAACAGGTAAATTGAAAGAGTGGAAATTTTCTTTGCTTTGACTGCGTGTGCATTTGAAAATGTACAAGTTAGACTGTTGTTTCTGTGATTTGAGGAACAGATATTTAGTACGGAATTCACCCATTTGGAATTGGATACCAGTTTCAAAGCTACATGCATCCCAACGTGCATTTCAAGCCGAGTCTGAAGTAGGAGGCTACTTTCAGTAGAGTAGAGTTTTGCAGATGAGTGGTGCTCGGTCCAGTACGGCTGAGCGGTGTGAGTCACGGGGCAGGTGCGGCCAGGTAGAACAATCCATACAGACCCTGCCCTCCTTCTGGGGCTGACTTCTTCAAGGGCCCCAGCGACATGGGAGAAGAGTGAGCTGCGGGTTGTGGCCTGTGCTACAAACCCTTCCCTGCCAAGCACGGGCACTCTGTGGCCTGGACTTGGCACCGTGTGTCCACGTGGTGGGTGCCTTTGCCCTCTACCTGGCACCAGTCTGCACTCAGGCATTTCCCAGGGAACGGGCAACGTGTGCCCTTGGACTAACTTCATAAAATCCATCCTGTTTTTTATCTCTGGAGTATCGAGCCTTATCCTGAGCACAGATTTTAGCTTTTCCTAATAGAAAGGTCTGAACAAAAGCTCAGGGCTCAAAGCTTAGGAATTCTAGTTCTCTTAACACATAGATAATCTTTTTTCCAGCTGTCAGCTATTCTTTACATAATTTCAGCAGATTTTGTTTTAAATGCCCTCCATTAACAGCTTCTGCTGCATGCTACAACTTGTATACTGTGACAACTCCAGAACAGTGTGCAAAAGAAGTAATGGTTGTGTATATTGCATACCTTACTTTTTCTTCAGTATAGTCACGACTCTGGAGTCATAGGTAATTTTGTGTAGTTGTTCAAAGCAGTTTCCAAAGTTCAGCACTCGGGGTTGACACGTGGGTAAATAACTGAACACAGCAGATGACCAGTAAGTTTCTGTGTGGGTACTTTTAGCCAAAGTTTTCTTACTAGTTTTACTGTGTGACCACAAATATTTCTTTTTTTTCAGAAACAAAAGATTCTTGTATTTCTTACAAGGCCAAACAGGCATCAAATACCAAGGGTAAGACATGGGGTTTTGGAGGTGGCAGTATTTGAGTCTTTTACTTTGCTCAGTAAGGTTGGTCATGAAAATCTTCAGACGAAAGATGTACTGATTTGATCGGAGGCCAGGAGACAGGCTTTCAAAGTAAGTTGATGCTTTAAGCAGTCACTGTTTAGCTAGTCTCCTTCATAATGGTTAAGCACGCACGTACTTGTAGATGGAGGTGAAGGCATACAATTGTATCTACGCTAACAATGGATCTTTGTTTCCCTTGGCTGGAAATTTAAACACAATCACGTCCTTTCTTGGCTGAAGAAAAATACAGAATCCTAGATGCTTTCTTCTCGCCTGAAGTGTCTGTAGGGCTGTGGGGCTTGTTCCTGCCCTCTTGTGCTGAGATATCTGCTGTTAACTACAATTTACATCAACGTGCGTGTGCGCTGTGCAATGTGTGCTCAGTCGTCAGTTGCCAGCTGCGGACAGAGGGAGGCCTGTGAAACCTGTCTGTGTCACCTTCATGAAAACATCCCCTTTGTCAGCTCGGGAACTGGAAATCTGGCAGTCATTATCCCTGGTTTTCAGTAATATAGATGCCCTGCGTGCCATTTACAAATGGAGACGTTATTGCTTAGTATGAAATGCCATTTCAGTTTGAACTCTGACTAGTCTGGTAAGATACAGATTATATTATTCTATGATAGTTTTACCTTGTAAAGCTTTTCCTAAATATAAACATTTTTTCCCTAAAGCCTCTTCTAGGAAGTCAAAGGTCTGGATTGAAATGACAAGCTTAAAATAGAGTTTGTACTGCAGATTATGAAAAGGCCAAACTTGTATTAGACAGAATTATATTATACATGCCTCTTGTTTGCTTATTGTTTGTGTTTATGTTTATAGATATCTACAAATTGAACTGATTTCTAGATATATATCTTACTGATTTCTTTAATCTGCTTTTTGTTGTGTGTTACTATATGCAGTTAAGTCATATGTAGATAACCTTTTGTGCTGTAATATTTCTATAAATTGACAGGAACTATGATAATATTCCCTTCTATTATTAACTTGCTTATTTTATGTATTTGTCAGATTTTTACCCTAGGCCCATTCTTGAAAATATTCCCTGTGTACTTTTATGAACTTTGTTGGAACTGCACATGTGAGTTAAGTCAGGAATGGGAAAATTAATCATAGTTTGTGTAGGCTTTTCCGCAGCAGGGCAGAAGTTTACAAAGTTTACAGAAATAGCTGAGGCACTAACTGAAAATATTTTTATTTTCTTTGGTGAAATTCACAGTATCTCTAAGTGTTTTGGAGTAATCTAGTACATATTGGCCACCTACTTACTTGTACTCTTTTCTAATGAGAAATTTCACTTAGATCCATTGTTGCTACAGGGTTGCCTATAGTTTCAGTGCAATGTTTTCTGTAAGTTTTAGTGTAGCATACATAAGGTTCGCTGAAACAGATTAGCAGGTCAGCTGGGTCTGGAGAAACCTGCCATTTCCTATGTACATTTTTGTGAAAGAGGTCACTAGCGAAGGTCTGTAGGCAAAGGCCACTTAAGACAAAAAGACAAAGTGGTTTGTCCCATTTATGAAGTTGGGGAAAATCCTTCTAACTCTCATTTTGACACTGTGGATTTAAAACCAGCCCATGAAACCAGCTGAAAGTCTATTTAGGCACCTCTAAAGCTTTAAAGCGACATTTTCTCTCTGTTTTGCTGGCTGAAGGTTAGATGCAGTCTCCTGTGAGCGCAGGGTGAGGGGGGAGGCGGAGGGGCAGTGCAGATTTTTCACGTCCTCCTCTCTTCATGTAAGATCAGCTGTTTCTTCCCTGCCCTTCGCAGTGGTGCAGGCACCACTTCACAGCGTCTCTCTGGCACCATCCATCTGTTGTGTGACCTTGCAAGTCAGAAATGGGCTAGGATGCCATGCTAGGAAAACAAATAGCACTAGTGTCTTAGCCAAGGACTAACAGATCTGCTCTGCTCTTAGTAACATAGCTAGAAAATTGATAACCAGCTTCTTAACTGAAACTGAAATAAACTGAGTCCCAGATCTACAAAAGGAATTCCATGTACCATCTCATAGCACTTACCTCTGTGGTTGAGGTTAGGGTTGATAGGTTTCTTTTAATCATAACTTTTTTTTTTCTCCCTTCCTCCCTCCTCAAATTTTATTTCCTTATGGGCATTTTAATTCTCGGCAATCTGGAAATCTTCTAGGTGACCCAGATATTTCTGATGTCTTTCAAGACAATGCAGTTTTTATTATGCACTTGGATTTTATTAAGGGGAAACATATTCTGTGGCACTCTCATAATTAAGCAAAAGTTAATGTAGAAGCCATTATTCTAAATTTTATTTTCTTTAAGAAAAAGTGAACATCTTATTTAGGAGCAATAAAATTTTTGTAAGTTTTATTTATTTGTAAAGCAATAGTTGCTGCGATTGAAATTAAACATGGAATCATGCTGCTTGTGATTAATTCTAGCACAGAGGAGCCAAAAAAAAGGACTTGATTTTTCTGTAAATAGGCTAAATTAGCTTCTGGTAAATAATGATAGTTGGAGGAACTGAAAGGAAAGACAAAAGTTTTATTTCCTGCTCAATGAAATTACTTACTCATTTTTTTAAAATGCTTGATGTAAAGGCTATGATTTGCTGTTTTCTAGAATTGAGATGAATAATAGTTAATGCTAATTTAGCTTATAGGCACTTTACTGTGGGGGAAATAAATGTTATTATTCCTACATTCCAGATGACTAAATTGAGTTTCACTAATGTATGTATTTTACATTACTGTAAAAAATGGATCTTGGCTCTGCTAGTTTTGAGTGTCTGTTTTGAGTGGTACCAGGCTCTGTATTCCGGTATTTAAAAATAATGTGATAAACTGATCTAATGAAGAGTATTGGGTTTCAGAAAGAAATTATAGCACAAGGTAGTAAAGAATGAAAGACAATTCATGCCTATTAAGACAGCAAAGCATGATGGACACTTCCTGCCTATTTTCAGGTAGTTCAGGAGGAGATCTGTGTGTGTGAATGTTTGTATCTGTCGGTAATGAAGCGACTTGTTCACTAAGTGCTGGAGTGATAACACGAGATTCACGACACTTGCTTTGCAGGGAATTCTAGATGTTCACAGCCCATTTGGAGCAATGTTGTAATCATTATTTTCCCTTACAGTAAGCAAAATATTTTTTCTGACTAACATCTTAACAACTTTAATTGTGAATAACTAACAGTTAGTTATTCTAATGAAAAATATTGGTATACTATTTAAAACTATTTCTGATATTCTATTAATATGAGGGTAAGCTGAGCTTTGATCTGTGTGTCAGTGTTTTTCTCACTGTCCTGCTCCATTTAACCACTTGTTCCCCAGCTGGCTTGATTTTCCCAGGTAACTTCATGCAAGGAGAGGGCTGTAGCCTTGGATGCTACCAAATCAATTAAAATCTTCCTCTCGTCTTTTAGCATGCAGTACTTGCTCTCCCAGCACAATCTTATCTATCTGTTTTTATTTCAGGACCCCAAATTATTGTCCCTGTGGGGCAAAGTATTGCTTTTCAGGCTGTTTGCAGGGGAAGAACTGCTGCCTGGGGAAGTGCAGGTATTTATGCACTTTTTTCCCACCTGTAAGCTGAGCAGAGAGGAAATAGAAATCAGCACTGCGCAGCTCTGAGAAGGGTATGGAGTGAATCCACTGGTGGTTGCCAGAATATCAGGTATGACACCCTTTGCCCATGCTCAGTGCTAAGTCACATTTAACCATTATTTTAGCTGAGGCATATTATTTTCCCAGAATAGACAATGATAAAGGAGCAATTTCTTCAGAGTAGGAGAGAAGCTGAATGACTTCGGGAATCTTTCAGTGCTATTTCTCTTCTGAGAAGAGATGGCAAATACCAGGTTCTGGGGCTATCAGACTAGTGTCTTTATTAGCAGGTTATTCACCTTTAAAAACAGAATGAGTTAAAGTACAATATAATGTGGCAGAAGTTGTAAGAAGAATAATCAAATATTTTACATTAAGGCTCTGTTCCAAGGGGGAGAAGACAAGTTTTATTCTATTTCCCGTACAACCTGATAAAAAGAACTTTAGAGAACAAGGGAAAAGAGCCGTGTGTTATTTCCAGTTTATGGTTTATTTTCTTTTGGAGGGAGCAGATCCTACCTCCCTGCTAGCACAGTAATCTGCCTTCTCCCACCTCTGCTTTACTCATCCACCTTCTAATGCTGATACCACACGCTCCTCCTTTCAATGCTATCACATGCAGAAGTTACTCTGTTTTATTTGTGTTACTGTTAGTGGTGATAACGTGTTTTCTCATTTAAGAATCTACAGGAATCTTGAGTCTGATTCGAAGGGAAGTAATTTGTGTGTTACTACTGGAAAAAGAAAAAAAAAAAAAAAAAAAGACCTTGTAGAAGAGAGATAAAATAGAAGGAGATGTGAATGTTAGCAATACCTTTTTATTTGTAATGCCAACAGCCTCTGCTTGCCAACGTTCCCAAATTGCATTTAAAAATTTCAGTAGTTGTTTTCTGGAGAAGACAGTGAATGTTTTGATCTTGACAATAAGATCATGGTTCCATCCAAATAACCTGATACAGATTAATTAGGAGAGAAGTTGCAAAGCTGCTCTAAATCAGTTGTTTCTATGATACAGATTAATAAAACTAGACTTATTTTTCTTGATCTTTGAAGTGTGACTCTGTAGAATTTTGTTCAGTGTTTTGATAGCTTTTTATTGTTTGATTTCTCTGCAGAATTAGTATAGAAGTTCTCTTGTTGATGTATATGAATTGAAACACAGCTGGGTATGTCTTATTTTACTGCTTTGAAGATGGCTTTTTAAATGCTTGTATTCTGATGCAATGGCAATGCTATGCAGTGTATTGGGCTACTGAAAAATTCAATAGCTTCAATCTACAGCATTTGCATGCCTCTGCCTGAGTGTTTCTGCCAGTATGTCGCATGTGCAAAGATAGTCAGGGCCCTCCTCCTTCCTGTCTTTTCCTCTTCCTCTCCCCAGGTTCCATATATTTACAGTTATTGCTGCAGCAGGCGTCTTGCATCAGATAGGGGCCCAAAAAACATGAATGAAGTAGCACATAATTTAGCGGTTGATTTACAAAGCAGACCCTGAAGGGGAAAAACGCTTCCCTCTCTTGTATCAATGGGCAACCACTAAATCATCAGCCTACAGGAGTGTATCCTACAGCCATCCACCCGGAAATTTTAAGGTAAAGTAAGCTAAGCAGCGTGCCCCAGTTCAGCATTTCTGAAGTAGCAGGGGCCATGTTTCTCCCATTTCTCTTGAGGAACGTGGAGCCTTAGGCACATCTTGAAGATACCCTCCCCAGGCTCGGCCGAGCCCTGCGCAGAGTAAGGCAGGGTGCAGGGCGGCGGTGGGAGGGTCGACGGGCCAGGCCTGGCTGCAGGCCGCAGCAGGCCTCCCAGCGCTGGCCGGAAGCCATGAGGTGTGAGAGGAACTAGGAGCATCTGCGATGCCACCCTGGTGCTAATAAAGAAAGAAATTAGTTTCCCAGCTCACAAAACACAACAGATGAGGAGCCCCAGAGGCTCATGCAGAGAGGATCTGGCCCTGTTTGTAGCTGAGTGAAGACCCAGGTTTTCCTGAACTATTTTTCTTTTCACAATACTGAACTGAGCATTAGGAGCTTTAATTTAAACTCTAAATCATGCAGAAGCTCATGAAAAGGTGCTGAGGAAACACTCTTGAGTTAAGACAACAGGGTTTAACCCCAGGTTTCTTACTTTGGTCTAATTATCAACTAGACATGGTCCCACTGACACTGCATTCTCCCTCATTTCACAAAGCTGACAGCGGTTGTACCTTTCATGTGTAGCATTAGGTTACTTCTTGGCTGTTATAAAGGAAAACTGTAGGTTTCTTTAGTGTAAACCAATTTTCCTTAAAAATACTAAGGATTTATTGCTTTCTATCAAAAGATATGATTAAAACTGGTGTGGGCCAGCTCCTGCAGTTTTCATACAGTCCCATTACATTTTTCCATGAGGAATTAGGTTTCGTTTCCTTGTTCCGCATGCAACTGTGGAACCTCAATTAGACGGCACTGTTCTTGACTTTCTAGCAATGGGTTCATATTAAGGTATAAAGCTTATGTGGTACTTTTTTGGCCATAGTTGATCACAGAGCATAAAACTGGTGCTGTGAAGGGTGCCTGGGCACAAGACGCAGTGCCGCAGGGCACGTTCCTTCCTCCAGCTCAATTCGAAATCAGTAGAAATGATAAAATATGCACAAGTGGCCGTGGAACACTTAAGCTATTTAGGGATACTTTTATTTTGATATCTCCTGTAATGAAACCTTAATATCCTTGCCATTGAATTAACATGACAGATCTAGTGAATAGCCTAGAAAATGATACCGCTAATTAAGAGATACCTTAAGGACTGGGTGCAGATACAGGTGAAATATGTGCATTATGGCCCCATTCTGCAAAATTTATTCTCGCAATTATGGCCATCAATGCTGCTGCAGCTATTCTGAAAAGGAGAGTCTACATTTGTAGGTGAGATTTTTGTAGGCTTCTTCCCAATGTTCTGATATTGTAAGGGTTGCTAAGTTACAGACAGAAATTTATTTAATATATTTTGTTGAATAAATTTTATAAAATATTACTGTGATCTGTGGTTCACTAGGTTATATCTGAGGCTTTGCTGAAGTGGAATTGTCATGAAAAATACTATGGACTTGATTCATGATTGCATTATTCCTTTTTCACACTGATATAGCTACACTGAAAATAATTGGCTTACACCAATGGGGCATGAAAAAGATGCAGGGTTGAATTTGACTCTGTATTTTGAAATGAAATATGTGCCATTTTCTGTTTGGCATTTGCTGTATCTTAAGAAAAATCATAAGGCAGATTAGATCAAATCACACCATATTAAAATAAACTTTTTTTTTGTTCTGTGTAGTAGAACTGATTTGGAAACATTTGTATGTTAAGAATTTTCTTAAAAGCACATTTTTTTCTTGCCCTATATTTAAAAATTGATAACCAAGGGGAAAAGACTATGGAGTTACAAAACCAGGTTTTTTCTTCTTGTAATTGTGTCATCCACTGGTAAAACATAATTGAACTCAAGGTTTGCATTTGCAAATGACCTTGACTGAAGTGTTACAATTCAAAGAATTCATTTAATGACTTAGACTGTCTAGAAGGCCAGAATCACTTTATGGGGCAAAACCTGTGTAGCTTCCACTGAGGAGCCTGTATTTGGCAAAGTCAGAAAGTGACTCTTTCGTCCTCTTATGGGATGATTTTAGGCTTTTTTTACAAAGAAAACCAGCATGCAGCAGCAGGTCAGAGCGAGGCTGAGTGATCTTAGGAGTCTTGTACTCGCCCGTGGCTCCAAGAACCAGTTTGTCAGATCTCTGGGGGTACCTGGCTCGCCAGTCTCCTGGAACAGTAGCCCTTTTCTGGCCCCAGCTTTGGCAATAATCTTCGCTCTGTTGCTTTCTGCATATGGAGGCTGCTTTATGTCACGAGAATGACATTGCTGGGTTGTGTGTGCTGCGTCTTCTGAGCACTGAAATAGTTCTGTGCTTGGCAGATGTAATTCCATGGCTCACACCGCTATGCTATGTTAGTTTTGGAAATAATAAATAATGTATTTCTGTCTGTCAGCCCCCTTTGCTCCCTCCTCTTTTCCTTCCCCAAAGGAGGCTGCAGGCTCAGATTTTTTCCTTGATGCAAGTTTTTAAACTTTGTTGGATTTTTCTGAGTGCAAGAGACAGGAAAAGAACAAGAGAATGATTACATACTTTTAAGTGTCTGAAGATGAAAATCCTCAGTCTGATTTTCTCACCTTTAAGCCACTATTCACTTATTCCTGAGTAAATACTTTCCCAGAAGCATTAGTGACAAAAGCAGTTGTCTGCATGGATGTTCCCCTTGTAAGCATGTGGTAGGTTTTATCCCAGTGGCGCTTACCCTGATGTGCGTCATGTGCCGAGTATAGTGTAAAGCGCTTCGGAGGGTGAATGTTCATTGCAGATTTCAAGTACAATCACAAGTTGATTGGAATATACGTTGTTCTTTCTAGCAAGTTCTTTATGGTTTATTCTTTAGGGATCTTTCAAAAGGCATAAGTCATTTGCTTATGATTGCTATTCAAAGTAAGCTGCCTGACTATATCTGTACCCTTCCCCAGATTCCCCTTTTGTGTCTCTAGCTCCCTCACCAAGCTCTGTCTTCCTGTGAGTGAACTCAGGTAGGATGACAGAAGAGGGAGAAGATGATGATGATAAAAGCAATTTCTCTCTTTAAGAATACAGATTCCCAAATAGGGTAGTTACTTGTACAAATAATATGGGTGCTGTTAAAACACACAGACGAGAGAAGTAGGTACTAGTTAGCTGGTATATTATTTGCTCAATTATTACTCTGGGCAGGGTTGTCTATACAGAGTCAGGGCAGTGAAACAACAGAAACCAGTATGCAGCTCACTGACTCCCTGTTCAGTGTGAAGTGAGGAAGTGCAAGGCTCCAGCGAGTGGGACACAACCACCTCGACGCTGTTTTTGCAAAGGACTTCAGCTGACACACTCTGCTTCCTCTGGCTCCCGGTTTGATAGCCAGACAGGTATATGTCCCAGTAGTTTTTAAGCTTGTACCTGTCAATCAGGCATATTCTAAATGGGCCATAGGCATGGACAACTGCTAGATAGGGAATTTAATCTTTAGCCTCTGCTTGCTGGAAGAAGAGTTGGATGGCATTAAGAGTAGTGGTTTCCTGGGTGGCAGATCTGGGTTATGTTGGCATAGGAGACACAGCTTGGTGTAACTACATATGTTCCTGGGCATCAAGGTATCTTTTTTTTTTTAAAAATAAAAAAAAATTTAAAAATTCTACCCTTTCTCGATATTTACTGTTCTGCTGTTTTATAAAAAGCAGAGTTCTAAGCAAGGGATCTTGGTCAAAATATAGTATCTGTTTACTGTAGTCTTGCTGTTAGTTTCTGTGTCCTTGCAGGACTTGAACAGTATTGTGTACGCGTATATTTGAACATCATTTGAGATGTTCAAGGCCAGGCTGGATGAGGCTCTGAGCAACCTGATCTAGTCGGGGATGTCCCTGCTCCTTGCAGGGGGTTTGGACTGGGTGGGCTTTGATGGTCGCTTCCAACCCAAACCATTCTATGAATCTGTGATTGAATATGATTAAGCAATGGGCATTATTAAAAATGTTACTTGAAGGGAAGGGTGTTATAATCGTGCCTTTGGATTTCTTCCTTTAGGATAATCTGTGTTTTAGTGACCTCATGGGAGTTTCATAAACTTGAAAGAGGTCTCAACCCGCCAGATGTTGGTTTCTGGGTTTCTTAATGCACTGTCTTGTTAAAGAGTTTATGTTCATCATAGTCTGCTCTTTATCTGCACTCATGTAGATGCTCTAAAATAGATGAAACTCAGTGGTCAAATAAATGCTTCCTTTTTAACTTGGGAAAATATACATCATTTAAAAAATAATTTAAAGTGGAGCTGCCCAGTACTATTTTGAGGTTTGGGCTGAAAGCCATACAGTTTTTTCCTTGCCAAAATGTGGCATACCCAAGTTTGTTTAGCAGGCTTTTTATGACCGTCAGTCCTTACGTTGAAAGCTCCTATCCTGTCACCTGTTTTTTAAATGCTTCAAATTTAGGAAGCCTGCTGCAGATGGTATTGGTAGTTTTACTGATCTGAGGCCTTGGGCAAATTCATTTGAATTGCTTTGAAACTGCATATTCAGAATTCAATAAAATAAGAGGGTCTGATGGTGCAGCTGCAGCATATCCCCTCCAGCTGGGTAAGCCGAGATGTTTCAAGGCCCTGGACTAGCAAAGCCTGGGTGTGATACACAGATTATACAGAGCGCTGCCAGGGAAGAGGTTTTGGCAGGCTGGGTGCAGCAGTACCCCCTGCCAGCAGACTTGGGAGTAACAGTGGCTTTCATGCTACGTGGCATCTTTTGCTGGCTTTCCTAGACAGAAATTTGTTGGTGCAATAGTGGCAGCAGGCCAGTGGGAGGGGATTGCCTGAAGGGTAAAGGGATGGAATGTAGGGAAAACAATAAAATCAGAACGCTCCGGTTGTTTTGAAAGTGATTGGCTATCCTGAATGCCTTGGTATGGATCCAAAATGATCTGCTCTGTGGGCGGGTTTTGTTAAATTGCTTTCAGAAATCATATTTGCCCTTGGGCAAATACCCTTGCTTTTCTGCATACTAGGCAAGTCACGTGCGCCAAAATAGAATTCACATGGTGCTTTAGTCAAAAAGCTAATGTCAGTCATCATACCTTTTATGCATATCCAGTCCCTTGGTTCTTTATGCCTATTTAAATATGCAGAAGTGCTTTTCATTATTACTGTGCCTGTAAAGCACTGATATATATATAGGCCATGTAATTTATTGCAGTATAGACACTTGTCTCCATATATATTCAGCACTTACAAATATCAATTAAAATCACGGGGCATAAAATATTTTGGTTCTTGGGTTCTGATTTTTTGAGATTTCTGCTGTTAAACCGCGGAAGTAATTCCTTTATGCGCCGTGCGTACATACTTTCCAAGTAACTGCTTCTGCAGCGGTACATGGCTTGGCTTTGTAGCACTGTAGTGCCAGTATCCTTGTGAGCGTCACAGTCCTGGCACAACCAGCACAGTGCCTAAAGGTGAGATAATCAGAATACATGCAGGGACGTTATTTGGGCACCATTTCGTGGGACTGCACAGTATGTCCCTAGTTACTGAAAGGGCTACCATGAAATTTAATTTAGAATTTTACAGACACATTTTGAATTGGAAACCTCCATAATAACTTTCCCTTTGCTCAGCCTTTTAACTGTGAAATTCAGTTGGGGAGTTTTGAAGCAGCAGGTAGTGTCGCAGCACTCTAGAGGGATTTTGCCAGAATTCAGCTAAAGTGCTTGTAAGTGTCATTTCCATATTTAACTAATTTCAGTTTTTAATTAGCTCCGTGTGAAAAATGAGAGTTCACGCTGAGCTAAGCTGTCAGCATAGAGTCTTGTTTCCTTTCTAGCCTCTCAGGACAATTATTGCAGAATCCTCTGGTTTTTTTCAATGAGAGTGCTTAGCCACCGCACGCTCCGTCCCTCCCGTTGTTCCCTGACAGCAGTCAGTGAGCCTGTTGCGTCTCGCTTGCTAAAATGGAGAAGTTCTGAAAATATTTCAAATACAAATTTGGCCTGGTAAAGGTTGAAAGAACTTTATAGGTCTGACTCATAAATATACAGCAGAATACAGTGCATTCCTTCCTCAGACCTCACTGGTACTGTGCAGTCAGTTACGTTGTTCAGAACAATATCTGATCACTGCAGCTTCACTACTTACTGCGTTGGGTAATACTCCGTTTTTATAAACAGGTTTTTCCATAGGGCTTTCTGCAACCTCAGTGCTAACAATGCAATGCTCCAGAGACGGCTTCATCCCAAAGGCCTGTGCTCCTCTCTAAAGAGAGAACGGCTTTTGCCTAAAATTCCATAATGCAGTATAGGGATGGAAATCTGTTAATCCTGCATCTGAACTGAAAATTTACCTCTGAGGACTGGACTTGCAAATGTTAAAATACTTTTCAAGAATGAAGTGAGAGCTGCAGTTTATGTAAACTCTGCAAAAACACGAGATGTGAACAGACTTCTGAAATAATTTTATGAACTAATAGCAATCCTGAGTTACATTTACATGACAGTCGTATACTACCATTGTTATTTTTGAAAGAATGCAGTCATTAAATTGTCAAAATCACATTGCAATGGAAAAATTGGTGAAATAACTCTGTAGATGTTACCACAGGGTTGGGGTTTTTTTAACCTGTCCTAGGTGGTGAGATTCGTAAAGATTTATTATTGTAAAGGTTTGTTATTGTCTTCATTTTAATGTTTGTTCATGTGCAAGCAAAATAAAGGCTGTGAGTATTTTATTTCTCACTAATTAGTATGGACAGCCACCTTCAGTAGACTGAAGCAGATTTTCTCTATTAGACTATAAAATAAAATGAATCTTCTTCAAGTTGAAATGGATGGGAAAAAAAAATCTCAACCATAGCACTTTCTGGGTACTTACATGTTAGTAATGTTGTGAAAGAAGAAGGTAAATACATTGCAGAAACTTGTCAGATATAGTGACACTGAGGAGTTTATAGTCATTTTTCTTTTAAGTTGTCAAGGGAAGCTTTGATACCTGCTTCCAAGATGAAGGAAATTCTTGAAAGGGAAAAATAAAAAAAAGGAAAATAAATTTAGTAAAAAAGAGTAAGGCTGAAGTGGTAGATGGATTTTCAATATAGTTTAGGTTTGAGGTTTTTCTTAAATATATAGTACTTACTGTTTCATCCGTCAAAGAAAACGTATCTTGGTTTAGTGGTTTAGTTGCTGGCCAACTGCGTATTATGGACATGAAGCGGAACTTGAGTGTTAGCTATGGAGTACTGATGTGTAGTTCTAGCTACCGTATATTGCTTTTTCCCCTTGTAGTGTAAGTTGTCTTTTCTTTGAAGGATAATTCCCAGTTATTGGTATTATTAAGTAATATTGTTACATATGTTAAAATTCATTGTAGTAATCTTTCAACATAATTAAATTATGCTTTACAAAGTGTATATAATTGAAGCCAAAGGTTTTTGAGGGTATGTAATCTAGCTCATATTTTATTCTATGATTCATTAATTAATTTTATACAGTGATGCATATGCTAATGCATTATCACTCATGTCCAATTCACCCTGCAATTTAAACTATTGACATTGGAGGGTAAAGTTTTCTACGGCTGCATTGCTGTTGCCTGTAGAAAACACTATTTTTTTCAGGCATTGTTATGATATTCACAGTCTCAAGTACTTAAAATGAATAGACAAGTTCTTAAGTGAAGCTTTTTCCAATGAAGTCAGAGACAAATTTGACCTTGATTACAATGGGCCTTGATTTGAAACAGCTCTAAAGTGACTGGTGATGAGCATTCTGCATTGCTGACCTCAGGCAGTGGAACTGGCTTCTGCGCCATTTGGTATGCGAGATGGAAAGCTTCATTAAAATGATCAGGTATCAGATGCTCTGTACAATAAGTTGGCTTCATTTTTCTGTTGTAGACAGCAGCTCCATCTATAACAGTGATTTCTGCTATCTCTGCTGTGAATTTTGTTCTATCAGGAAGATGATCAAATTGAGCTAGTCTTAAAAACCCTTATTAAAAAAGGCAATTCAAGGCATAAAGAAAAGTAATACAAATATTTAATTACAGTGTATATTGTGATGATGTTCCTTTGATGAATCAGGATGTAGGTATCCAAATTAAATGTAATTGTCTTCCATTATGCATGTTGCACGGTGCTTGAAATGGACTTATATATTCTGGTGTGCTATGATGTTTCTCGGGACTTAAAACACATATGCAAGCTGTTCTTCGTTCCCGTACTGGCTGATGAAATAGTGTAACAGGATGTTTTGGTGATGCAACTGATAATCATATATGAACATACACACAGAAATTCCTTGTAAAATGTATATTGCTGCAGTCTGAAAACCTGCAACTCTGCCACTTCACAATAAAGCAGTGATCTGAAACTAAAATCCTGGCACCGTAGAAACTCCTCATTGATTTCTCTGTTTTCCAATGTATGTCCATATTGGTGTGATCACACTGAAATCATGTCCTCGCTTGCAGCACTCTAGAATTCTAGAAGGCACAAATGCAGGAGGGCAAGCTTTCAGTCTCTCCTTTGTCAGAAAAAATATTTTTTCTGTGAAGGCAAAATAAGCAAACTTCGGACTTAAAAACCTGCCAAAAATAAGACAGGCATAAGATTAAACATAGAATATATCCCAGTTAGAGTAAACTCATTATGGAAAATGGTTAATAGAAATCATGTAAGGACAATGGAAAAATATTTCTCAAAAACATAACTGAAGTCCAATTTGATAATTGTTTATTTTTTAATAGGTTAAAATTAAAAAAAAAAAAAAAAAAAAAACCACGAATGAGTTACAGGACTGTAACTGACTGCTTGTGTAAGATATTTAACAAATAAAATCCGTAAATTTGATTTTCATACATTTCTATTCCAGATCAGTAGGACATCTAGTTCCATAATGCATTAATACTATCAGCTTGGCAAGGCATATAGAAGGTCTAAATCTGCCTAGATGCTAAATATAATCTGTACCTTTATCTCAAGATACAATTTATTCTGTGTTCATATATACCTGTTGAAGTGTCACATGAAAGAAATATAAACAGTTCATTATGTTGAAAATGAATGAGAATCTTTGGGAGAAGAAATCATATTTACTTTTCATCTTCGGATTTATGTCCTCTTTGTAATCAACTTTTAACTCCAATAATTACTTTGTGTAGAGAGTAAAACCTTAAATTTTATCATTCATGTAAGGTTTTACAGTCAGGTGATTAAATTAAACTATTCTTTGTAATTTCTACTAAGGGAAGAATATACTCCGTGATTAGAAATTACATTTTTATTACTTTTTTGCACTGTGGACAGAAATTTGTCTTTTCATAATCATGCAGTTCCACTTCATTTAGTGTATGCAAAGTTGTAATAAAGGTAACAACTATTTTCTTATCAATACGGCTGACAATGGAGATTGTGTCAAGGTCTGAGTGCTTGGAAACAGATTATGAAAATCTTGTTCAGCGTGTTTGTAGAGATTAGGGCAACTGCAGTTTCAGAAGATGAACATAGTCAAATTAATATTTGATATGATATCCTTTGGGGTTACAATCAGTACTAAAAGTAAAGCAGTTATTCTAATTCTTGAAAGTTCAGGCATCAGTAATTTAAAAGAGTATATTTGGGTTTATATTCCGTGAAAGTCCAGTTTCAAGTCTCAGCTAGGTTCTTCCTCCTCTTGGAAACAGAATAAGATGAGCTGGGTACTTTGTTCATGATAATGGTATCTTTTAGGTGTGAAATTAAAATTGGATTCAGTTTACTTTGTATTAACATTAAATGCTCACAATTGCTCCAAAAGAAAAAGAGGTTTTCCATTGTGTTTTAGTCAAGAGCATCCCTTTCTGCTATTCTAAGCTTATTTCAAAAGTGCCAGTATTTTGGCAAGGCTGGTAAACTGGATATTGTATAATGTGATTTGGGACATTTTAGGCTGAAAGATGCTGCGTGAGTTAAATAAAAATATAAATACTCTTCTTATTAGTTACAGCCATCTAGTTCAGAAGCAAGACCAAAAAGATTGCAGCCTTGACTCTAAATTGCCTTAAGAAGTGAGTTCATTTTATACAGTCTCAGGAGCTGATGAATCTTGTGCCAGTTCTCTATGCTCTGTACAATCTAAGGCCTGTCACGAGAATAAATGAATGGTGCGCTGTATTCTGCTTCTCTCTTAAAGTCTGTGTCGTGAGATTCCAGATTCTGAAGGCAGCGTGCAATGCTGTTATCCTTCTTGTGACAAAAAGATTGATCAAAGTGGCACAAAATCAAAACATTTCAATGAAGAGGACTGAAAGGAGAAAAGTTGAAAAAGTTTAAAGGAGGGATTCTTTCTCAGTCCCAGGCAGAACGTTGACTGCGGAGCAAACAACCACCCAAGGTACATCTCCTGTTCCTGCGGGCTGAAGCTCTGCTTGCCTGTTGTTACCCTTGGAATTGGGAGCCAGGTCTTCACATCTGTCAGTTTTCCCCACCCCCAAAGTAACTGCAAGTGTGTGTAAGCTTTTCAAATATTTTAGAAGTAGAAAGACTGAAGCTGGAGATAGGGGAATGAACTTTCAAAGCATTGCATGGCAGATAAGCACACAAATCGCATTACTACTAATGGGATTTTTGGGTATATCTTTCATGCTGTGCTTTGAAAATGCATTCCATTCAGTTTATTGACGTGCATGGGGAAAGAAATCAGTCAGCTTGGGGGGGGTGTGACCAATTGTAAAAAAATATATATTGCTTTTTCTAGGTCCCTCTATTTCTTCTATATGAACACAATGACAGTGAACCATCTTTACAGTGCTTCTTCCATCTCCTTTTTCATCTTTAATAACTTTTTTTTCAAAAGAAAGCAATTAATAATTCCAAGCAGAATTTTTGCTGCTGATTATGACAATACACTCATTCATAGATCCTTTATGGTATTGCTATAAATGCTTCTCGGGTTGGATGCTTCAGAAAGCAAAAGCCTTGTTCTAAACAGTTTATTGTCTAAAAGAGTTGACATGCTGAAGGTGAAATGATGCCTGAGGATTGCTTTGTTATGTTTAAGATTGTGTCAAGGCAACTTTCCTTTCCATTGTGTTTTCAAAAAGGCAGGGTATCTCCTGCATTTTCCTGGGAGCGGAAGGAGCGCACCTGATGTTTCTGCCACTTCCCCCCCGTCACAGCAAGCGCTGTCCTCACAGCGCAGAAGCAAAGAGAAGGGGCTGCCTCTGTTTCCTTCGGCTTATATCCCAGAAAGTGAGGTGCTGAAATTCATGTTTTACTGTGACTGTGTTTATGGGATTCTCTTGGGTTAGAGAAGCACAGAGCGGTATGCTCTCTGCAGCTGTGAGAAATAGCCTGGTATTTAGTACATTTAGTACATTCACTGTTTCATAAACTTACTAGGTAATCAGTCCTCACAGCTTTCCTCACATAGTCAGAAAACAGGCTCTGTCTTTCTCCTTGGAGAAAGCTACAAGAAGTTCTTATTTTAAGTAAAACTATTGAAGAGCTCAGGCGCAGTTAACCAGAGCAGAAACTTGTAGATGGGTAACACAGAGAAGCCTGTATGTGGGTAACAATACCAGCTTAATTCAGTTGGTGGAGAACTGGAAAAAAACATTACAGGATATTAAAATGTGCAGTAGTATCACTGTAGTTAATGGAATTCTCCATTGTTAACATTGAAAACTAAAAAAAAAAAAGTTGTCCTACAAAATGAAAGGTCTTGTTCAGTGCTGTGTGTAGGATAAGTAAGACAGAAAAATGGTTCCTTATTGGAACCATTATCTCCAGCCATGATACAGGTAAGCCTATGGTTTTAATGAAAAGAGTGTGATCTGTTAATTCTTAAAGTTGTGTATATTGGTAATGCCTTAAATGGAGTGCCTAAGTGAACTTGTAATCAAATGTATTAAGACAACAGTGCATACCAAATAGCATACTGATGATTAAGATGATCTACTGAGAATGAATGACCTGGAAAGTAAGCCTTCTATTTGTTGTTGAGCTTCAGTGGTCACAGTCAATAATATGTATTTTTTTTGCATACATTCTACAACAATAAGATTAAAATTAGATCAAGTGATCTATTTTTGAAATACTACTTTAACCTTTCTTGCCAACAGTTGAATGCTCACAAGTAGAGGAGACAATGTGGTCAGGAGTACATTGAAATGTTCTACATGAGGTCTGTAGGATTCTTAGCTGTTAGTATTACAACACCAGTTCATAAATCCCCTAAGTACTGGTGGTCCAGACTTTTTTTTTTTTTATAACCTGATCTTTAATCTCTGGTATCAAATGTAAAAGTTGAATTCTTATCTCCTGTGTTCCTGAGATCTCCAACAAGACATTTTGAAAATATGTATTTCATAATACTGACTCTGCTTTGCCATTGATTAAATACAGTGTTTACTATTTTGCTAGTGAGTAATTACACTAGCTTGAGAAACCCACACAAACTTTGTGGTACATCAACAATTGGCATTTTATATACTACATTCTCAGCCTATTTAAATGTACTGAAACATATGCCCTAGGGTGCCTAAAAATCATACTGCTGCTGGGAAGTGTTTTATGGCATTAAAATTGAAGGGTTTACATGTGATGCGTTGAGCTAACCATTCCGTAGGCTGTCTGGGCTGGTGGGTTGGTAGGGCCATGCTGTGGTACCATGTAGGGGATAAAAATGCATCACGCACTGCAACAAACGCTGGGACTGGTGGCTACACCGAGGAGTGTTGTATACGTGTAGATAAAATAATCCATTAACCCATCTCCAACATCCAGAAGTGGTTGTCTTGGAAGAATGGGCAAATCATATATGTACTTCTCCCTGTTGATCTTCCAACCTCTGGTTCTCCTAGGTCTTTTCTGAGATGAGGGGAGGTGGCACAACAACATTCCTTGCTTTGTTTGCTCTTCCCATAATGATTCAGTGTTTGACTTTCTTGACGTTTTCAGGGAACTTTATCATCTGGTCCAAAATTTCCCTTCAGTTAGATAACAGTCAGCTCAGAGCCCGTTATTTTATATGTGGAGTTATGATTACTCCTCTCCAGCGTATGTTATTTTATCTTAACAGAGTTTGGACTGTCTCTGCCATTTTATGGCCCAGTCGTTCACTCGTGTTATGTCCTTACACAGTTCTCAGTCAGCCCTCTTCATGAATAGTGCAGTATCAGCAGCAGACTGTGGCACCACCCTTCACGGCCTGTTTTCTTTTTGGAATTCTATCACATCATATATTGTAGGTTTGGCTTTTTTAACTGCTACTTTAAACTTTCCTGTAGATAATACATCAAAAATGGCAGATGTCCATCCAGCAAGCCATGTGCCTTTTTTTAGCTTTTAGAAAAGGGCCTGGGAATGTGATGAATTTTTCTGAGATGTCTTGGATGCCGTCAGGAGGACTCTGGCATCCGTGTCGCAGAATAGAAAGTTCTGGCAGTTAGGCTTGAATTTTAGGAGAGACATCATTGTCTCTCTAGCAAGGAAAGGTGATACTTGTTCATATTGTTTATTTTAAGACTGCTTCTGTTAGGTAATAAAGACTCCATCTTTGGTAATGTTTTTCCAAGCTCTGTAATATATGTTAAACTGGAGGAGTCACAGATTAGAACTTCCTGAAGACACTGTCCCTTTCTGCTAGTAACAGAACATGAAAGGGCATTAGTATAATTGTGAGTCCAGGTCCTTGGCTGCAGCAGCTTTCTTTGAGACAAGTGCCTCAGCCATCATTTAATACGAGGAGTCATATATTGCATTCCAGTGGCACACTGACAGTGCTTGTATTCCTCCTGATGCAAATGTGGCTGAAGGCTGGCCAACAAAATCGTCGTGCAAACAATGGTGTTGGTGTCTGTAAAACATGTACAACTTCCTGAAATCTGACTTTGCCAGGCATATTTGTTGCCAAGTCCAAATTTTGTAGGATAGAACTTCTACTGATTGTTCACAATTATGAGATACCTCATACATAGAAAACACTTGCAGAATTGCAAGCTCTGTGTTCCATTTCTGTTGATCCTAAGATATGTTAGCAAAATATGGGTCTCAACTGAGATTTAGTTCATCAAATTCTGATTGTGTTGTGTGTTTGTGAACTGTCTTGTCACGGTTTTGGGTGTGGGAGGGGAACTAGGGCAGGCTTCTTACTGTTCTTGTTATAGCTACCCAATAATCCATGCTCCTCAGATAGAGACCTGAAAGCACTCACTAGAATCAAGTGTAGTGTTTTCAGGCACCGTGCAAGATTTTTCCCATGCAGTTCCTCCATTGCTCTTTTCTGACCTTCAGACTCCTGCTATTCCTGTCTCGGGCATCTCTTGAGGAGAGGTTGTCAGTTGTGATGAATTGTGCAATCATTTTGTAATAGGGGCAAGTAATCACTAGGGAATAGTCCTAACACACTCGTATCACTTGTGAACTTGAACGTATTTTTCCAGAGGAATAGTAGTAGAGCATTAAACTACTGTGTTTCTAGTCTTTTAAGTAACAGTTATTTTATGAATACTAATACATACCTATAAGTGTAAAACACTAAACTTTTTTTGCTCCATACAAATATTGTGGTGCGCTAAAATAATATACAAACCATATGAAATAAAAAACAGATGTCCAGATAGTTCTTTGAATATACATAATCTAAAATTGCATGCTGCTAAGATTTATTAGGTACCTTTTGTTTCATCCTGTCTGTGATTTATTATGCCTGATTTGGAAATCATGCTGATGTTGCTCAGGACTAAGTATACTGGAATAACAAGAGTTACGTCATTGTTCACCTCACACGTGGATGGAAGGGAACTTTTTAGTGTTTCCACTCCCCTGTAATACAATAGCTTACATACAGCAGATGTGCTTTTAGTGGTTATTTGCTCATGTTATGATATAATGGACCAACCTCTTTTTCACATGAAAAGAGGGTGCCCTGCTACAGTTAAAGATAGTATGACTAGGTAGCATCCTGACAAAGTGAGATCGTGGTTTGATGGGTTCATTTTGGATGAAAATAATTCAGGGTTCAGTAAGCATGAAAACTTGGAAAATTAATATATGGAAACATTCTGAATTCTGTCCACTTTTATAATATTCCCACCTTTTTGAGTTGCTATGGGAATTTTCTTACTGAAATTTAGTGAATTTTCGAACAAGCAAGTGGTGAATATCTCCCAGACCTCAACTGGGAAGATGCAAGAGGAATGGGGAAAATTGTGGATGGTTGTCCTGGTTCTGGCTAGGACAGAGTTAATTTTCACCTGAGCTGGGAGAGGAGCTGGAGCTGGTGGCCGCTGTGGCTGGGGACACAGCTGGGACAGGTTACTGATGAGCCACCAGCTGGGACAGGTTACCCAAATGGGCCCCAGGGCCCTTCCATCCCACGGACCCCCTGCTCAGGGTATAAAGTGGGGGTGGTGCTGAGGGGCAGTTTTGCTGCTGGAGAGGGAGCTGGGCACCAGGATCCCCTGTGAGCTCTGGTACTGTACATTACTTGCTGCAGTATCTTTTTTTATTGAAGTTTTTTGTTTATTTGGTTTCGATCTATTTTCTTTTTTTCTCCTGTTCCCTTAAACATTTTTTCATCTCAGCCCATGAGTTTTGCCTCCTTTTCTTTCTCAGTGCTCTTCCTTGTCCCACTGGAGGGTGGGGGGAGAGAGTGAGAGACTGCGTAGCGTGGTTCTGAGCGGGGATAAACTATGATAATCATTAATTTGCATATTTCTCCCTTTAAGAAGGAAAACCATACAGTAAAGGGATAAATGCAAATCCTGATTCTGCCCTGCCTTTTGGCAGACTCTGAGTTGTAGTTCAGGTAGATCTCTAGCACATGAAGACACCAGCGGTCTCTCATTTTAAAAATATATGGCCAGGAGAGCACAATCGGGGAGGTGAGAGAGCTTTCTGAGCTTGGAAACCATTGTCCGTTAGACTGAACTGTTTATGGGCAGAAGGAGAGAAGATTGAACCAAAAAGGAACGTGAGGACACTGCCGAGTCTGAGAACACTCAAGAATGTTATGCATGTAAGCTTTGTCGTTTTTCTGTGCATTTGTATACCTTTGGGGATTTCTTAAAATACTGTGTGATTCATTCTAGCAGCCTCTGTCTTACGTAAGGCTTAGATTGATCCTTGACAGCTCTGCCACCTGGAGTGATGAACTAGTTCTCTGCTTTTGTTCTTGATGGGCGTGCAGGTTTAGCTTCCAGGTGCTGTTGCTCTGTATGTATGTGTGTGTTGCTGCCGTGGGAGGGAGACAATTTTTACTTTTTACCTAAACCTCAAAGGTTTAACTTATGAATATCTTGTTTTTATATTTTTTTAAAATATAAATACATAACTCACTATCCTGAGTTATTAGTTGTTGGTGTTGAATGAATGAGATAAATTCTGACAAGCTCAATGTTTAAAAGTCATGTATTAGAGACAAGAGCTTTGAAAACATGCATAAATGTTGATGGGGGAAAAAGCAAACAAACCCAAGTAATACCTACAAAACATATGTAAGTGCTCTGTGAAATATAGTTTTTGAATACACCATACACATAACAGGTAAAATGGCACTTTTCTGTGTTTTAGATCTTCAGAGATGTGTTTGTACCTGAAGGTTAATCTATAAACTAAATGTGGAGTTCTAGAAATGTCTTCAAGTGGGCTGTTCTGGAAAATCAGTGTTCATCTTGGTGGTCAGCTATGGATCTAGCTGAGTATCCCAACCCAGCTGTCTAGTGAACGTCCTTTGGAGAAAGTGTGGCCAGTACTATAATATCTAATGAAAATGTGTTGTTTGGGAAGAATGCAAAGCCACAGCATCACAGATTTTTTTAGTTGTAGTTTAAAAGAAAAAAAAAAAAAATAAAGCCAAAACCACTAGAGAAAAAATAGGAAACAGGCACAAATTCACAAGCCCACATTTCTCTTCTGACACACAGAAACTCAACTTCTGAGCAAATCCTCATATTTCTAATTAAACAGGCTTCTACTTATTCCTTTGCTGGAGGCATTTTTGTTTGATTAACGGAACAAAAGGTTAATAATTCAAATTTGCTATCTCACAGCATTCCGAAGCAAGAGAGAATAGGTAGCTCCGTATTCTCCCTGCTCGGCTGCCAGACAGGTTTGCTATATACAATGCAAACACAGAACTTTTCCCTCAGACCCCCTGTGCCATACTTTTCTCAACGTATTCTTGGTAGGAGGTGAACATTCCTCATGTTTGTGACTTCACTTGCCTCAGTGGAAGTTTGTAGATCACGTAATGGATACGTGAGCTGTGCAGAAGACTAAACTTTTCTTTTTCTCTGTAAGGGACTATAGCAGACATGCAAATCCCTGCCCTATTAAGAAGGAGCTGTAATTGCTCTTACCTAATATGCATCTATCATTAAAACACCGATGGAGTTTTTATTCAAATTATGGCATACTTGGAAGCAGATGGATTTTTTTTTTTCTTAATACCATGTTAATATGATCTTTTAATTTTTTTTTTTGTCTGAATTTACCTGGTAATTTTAAGTTAGTAACTATAATTCTCTTGGACAGACTACTAGTTACGATTTCGTTATCCTTTTCTTGTAAGGAATGGTTTACATGTGAAGTAGCAGATTTTCAAATCTGCAAGTGACCTACATTTATCGTTACGCTTGCAATAAAATAAGAAAAAAAATGCAACTTTGAGAAGACACACTGAGAGCATAAACCACAGAAGTCTGTAATTCTCCTTTGTGACTTGTTTTCATTTTGGGGCTCTGAAATTAATTTAATCTTTCTGCACTTTTTGCTTACGGGGGTGGGCCAACTGAGCCTTTGGAGCCCTGGTGTGTGCGCATCGCGTGGGAACTGCTGACAGCACAAACCCACCACAATCTGCTCTGCTACCTGGCGTCCCCGGCCCTCTCACGTCGGCAGCACAGCTGATGTCTCTCACTCGATGGCGAGAGTCTGCATGAGCTAGCGACTTGTTTGTTCTTCGAGCTTTATGAATAATTCTTCGGTTTCATTGCCGTATCAAAAAGAAAATTAGTTGCTTAAGATTAGACTGAAAAGCCTTTTTAAGTATTTGTTTTGGCAAAACAAAACAGTTGACATGGAATAAAACATTTGATCCCACATAACATTTTTTTATATTTGCCAGGAATTCTTAAACATTCCTGAGAAATAAATTTTTAGTAGCTTCCCAGCAGAGCATCCTTTTCAGGCTCTTAGTTGGTATTTTTTTTAAATACCAGATGCTTTAATGTATTTTCAATTTTTTTCTTTTCTAACAGAAATTTGCAAATTCAGCATGAATGCAAAATCAAGCAACTGCCCTCTTTACACAAAATGTCTCCTGATTTTAGTTACTGTTCTTAGACATCTGCTTGGTCTGTAGGTATGAAAGCTGTCTTGCTTCTTAGCTGCTCTTCTCAAAAATATGGAGGTTTAATTCTGCATAGATTGTGTCCTGAGGGATTTCCAGGAGTTGGGATAGACGGATTCTGGGGGTGAGGGATGCTTTGTTTCATTTTCTTGAGTTTTTGGAATACTTATATAAATCGGCCACATCCAAATAGATTCCCTGTATTCAGATGTTATCAGAGTGATGTCTCAAGCACGGTAAATTGCAGTTCCTGTGATGAATTTTTTGCCTGACCTATCCCTATTGTTTAATTGTGGAATACTTAGCTGTGTTGCCACTGATGGCCTATTGGCGACCATACCAGCTCCTCTGCTTGTAGTTGGATGCAAAATATCTGCTAATCTTGTGTGGATCTGACACTACAGAAGTGAACAATTATAAGGGTGCTCATAATCACATATATTTTTGGTTCCTAAACTGACAGTGAATCCCCTCAAACACCATTTTAGTATATCACTGAAAATGCTGTTCTGTGTGGTATTGTAGGTTTACCAACATCTTGTGTCAACAAGTAAGAGTGCTTGCTTGTGGTGGACATAGAGGAAGTGAATAAAAAAGGCTTTTGGGGGCTTTTCCATCCCTCACCACTCCTCTATATTGTGAGGATGCCATAGGGATAACACAATGAAAGTATGGAGATGTGTTCAGGTAGCTTCAGTTCGTGCAAGGTGAAGATGCACATAAATCCACCGGCTGATTCAGCCCTGTCAGGTCTCTTGTGTTATGCACAGGACTTACTCACTTAGCCCTACCACAGCACCTATAACTCGTGCACTACTGAAGGTGGTGCCCTGGCCTTTCTCCTGCTCCACATCTTGCGCGTCGGGTGCAGCTGCGTGGCCTCCGCCGTACCCGCGGGCTTAGGGACGCCAAAGAGGCGGCGGTGCTGTGTACCTGCCAGAAAGCCCCGGAGTGGGCAAACCCGCCCAGGCCGGGACTGCGCCTGGCTCGTGTGGTGTGGGCCCGGCTCCGCAGGCTGGATTAGAAAAAACTGTGTGGTCATAGGATTGGCAGAGAGCCGCGTTTGTCGGGAAAGTTTAATCTACAAAATGGGGACAGAGGCGGTTAAATCTGTTGATTTAAATAAGTTGTAATAAACACAAAATAATTGCCTTACAGTGTCATTAGTATATATAGGGCTGATTTTATAATCAGCGTATGAATTACCACATATCATTTGAGCTGGGAGCCAGCGTCTGCAGTCGTGCTTTGTTCCAGGAACGCATCCTCCTGCAATGTGAGCGTCGGCAGGGCAGCGCGATGGCAGTCTGAACTGAACGCTCACCTCTGTTTTGATACACTGGCTTGTAAGCGTTTCTCTTTTCGTGTTTTAGTAATTTAGAAGATCTGATAACTGGACAAAAATAAGACAGATTTATGTGAGTCACGAGGGCTTCCTTTGGTTGCTTTTGATTTTTGTTGCCCCTCTTTTTTGGCACGGTAACTTTCCCCCGCCCCAGGCAGCTGTACCGCGCTTTCCCGGAGCCGCCTCACGGCGAGCCGGCCGCGGGCCGCGCGGTGCGGGGTTACTGACCTCTCGGCCTTGTGTCCCGCAGCCATGCACCTCCTGGGGCTGGACTGGCAGCTGCGGCCGGCGGACGGACACACCTTCAGCAACGGGCTGCGGCCCGGCCTGCCGGGCGCGGAGGGCGCGGCGGCGGCGCCATCTGGAGGCAGAGGTGAGGCGGCGGCCGGCTCCGCGCGCGGGAAATGGCGGCTGTGGGGCTGTTTGTCGGCGCGCTGCTGCGGGGGGCGGCTGTTCTTCTCCGTCCCTCTATGCGTTAGTGCACAAAATCGTCCGATTTCTGGAACCCCAGGCACTAATGAAGAAGTGCTCAGTGAAAAAATGTACATTTTACTGTCTCTGTGCCCCATTTCCAGGTGTAGCTTCGGGATCTCAGAGAAAGAGAAAAGGCTTGACTTAGTAGGACGGGTACATTGTGCTGCTTGGGAGGAGTCGAGAGCTTTGGTTTCCAGCCTGGGACCAAATCCCTGTTGTTTTCTTCTTTCTCAGATGTAATTCTAATAGAAAACATGAAGGACAGCAGAATTTGAGCCACAGTAAATAATCTGTACTGTGGTACTAGTATAAGCAATGTAGGCAACAAATTGGTTCTTTTTCTCTTAAAGAAAAGCTGTGTGCCAGTGGGGGATGACAGACACGGGGCAATGAGAACAATGAGTAAAACTCAGGAAACAGAAATACTTTCTTGAACTGAGGAAAAAAAAAACAACCTAAAAATATATTAAAAATACAGGGAAATTGCATGTTATGAAAATTATTTTAATCATTTAATTTAATGTTTTTTACTAATGAGGTTCATGTGTTTTCTTTGCTACATTGCAGTAAGGCTTTTCCTGCTTATTACAAAAATTACAATAAGAGGACGAAATGTTTCAGTCAGTGAAAGCACTTCCCAGGCCTCAGTGTAGGGAGGGGGTGCCTGAAGCAGAAGAGAAGTGAGAACATTTGCGGTTGGGCAGCGGAAGAGCTGGGTGTCCTCTTGCTCTCAGGACCTGCAGCTCGTGTTGACTTGCTGATTGCCAAAGCGAAAGTTAGAAATGAATGCTAACACAGGATACTTGCAATGAATGTATTGGAAAAGTTCAGTTAAAATCAGACTGGAAAAGGAAGTTGTTGAGGTTTTCTTTGGTGTGACAAATAATTTCATGGATTTGCTTTTGTTTTCAATAAGTGATTCTGCTGTACCTTAGCTTCTTCACATTTTTTCATGGAGGGACTAATTTTGGCTTCCTCCTTTTCATGAAAACCTACATCCTACTGGTGGCAAAAAACTGTGGATTTCCAGAGAGCAGTTTGTTGGCTTGGGTTTCATCTCTGCCTGCCTGTAGGTCAAACCGGATGAACAGCACATCCCTAGGTGGGAGGCAGAATGTTTCTATTAGTGTTGAACTTCTTCCAGATTGTGCACAGGTGAGAGACCCTATGGTTTTAGGCAGGAACCTGAAGAGCTCAGGTCTGCAATTATGGTCACTTAGCAGACAACCGCAGTGTTTAACACGTTTCCAAATTCCCTCCCCTGCAGCTTTTTGCTGCCATCTCTGTGCGAATATAGGGCAGCGGATTGTTGAATTGGAAGGTGCTCATCTGCCTGGGGCACTTCAGTGCAAATTCTGGCAGTTTATCCCAGCCCCACTCTAATTAGCCTTGCACATTTGAAGAGGCTGGGATGCCGGCTGGTTTGGGAGTGGAAACCTCCTGTAGAGGAGACAAGGAGACAGAACTGCTAGTTATGTCTTAAATTGCTGCAGTTAGCTTTCCTCAGAGCATGCTGGAAAAGTTTGCTTGTTCTTCTGACATTTTGTAGAAGGTTGCTGAAATGTTGATAGTCTGGGGAAGCGGGGAGAACAATATTTAGGCAAGTAATCTTCCACAGTGGGATAACATGAATGACAGGTTTGGATGAACACAAGGAATATCTAAAAGACAAAATCTCATAGCAGGGAAGGGTGGAAGTTTTTCTACTTCACCTTTCCTTTTATTATGTCCAAGTTAATATTGCTATCCCAGCAGTTTTTAGGAAAGCCTCTGACAGCTTTTAACACAACAACCGTTTAAGGGCTCAGGGCTCTGGCTGTGGAGAGTGACCTTTCTGTAATTGACACAACTCAGGATGAAGCCATTCTTTTCAGAACATGGGTCTCCCAAAGAAACCTTTAACCCATAGACTGCGAACGGCCACTTAAACCAAGCTGTGCCTACTCAGCAAGCAGGGCATTTTAAAGTAGAGTAATTTGAAAGGGGAAAAAAAAAAAAGCAGATATTTTCATTTGATCTGCTTGTTCCTTATTAATAAACTAAATTCTGGTTTGAAATAATAAAACTGCAATTTTAGAGGTATGGAAATTAATTTATTACTGCATTTTCCTATCTGAATGAAAACAAAATTCACTATTAAAATAACGCAGTTGCAGTTTGTTTGTAATTACGCACGTATCTCACTAATACTGGAGATGTCTGAAAGGGTAGACAAGTGCAATGGATAGAAAAATCTTCAGTGCTCCTGTAAAACTGCGAGTGAAGTCCACTGTGGTCTGACTGTAGACAAAGCAGAAGATAGCTTTTTGGTTTTTTCTTTAGGCTCTGGGAGCTGTGCTCAACTTGGGAATTAGACTAAGAGACAAAAGTAAAGAAAAATGTCTTTCTTAATGCTAATTATAAGGTGGTATCCCTTCGTAGTACATAAAAACCAAAAACTTGACACTGCCATGGAATTGTGGAATTGTACAGTGGTGAGATAGTAATGACATTAAAGAAAACCTTCTGAGAGTGGAGCCCGTTTACAGTTGCATAAAGATAACATTAGAATTTTGGTGTAATTTAAATTAGGGGGAAGAGTGGGGAAGGAGGGGAAGCATGTTTAGGAATAATTGCTTATTCACAAAGAAGTGAATTAAATGACCGTATGGGGTTTTCCTGTGCCTAGATTATGTTAATCTGTTCCAAAAATATATCCTGCGTTTAAAATTATGTAGTAGGCTAGACACACATTTCCATAAAATATGTGACTATCTATTTATTGTTTCCTTTCTAATTAACAGAATATACTAGAAAAGTCAACTTAAATCATTTCAGAGGACACCTAAGACAAACTACCATTTATGTGGAAATATACAAACTAACTCCAGCTGCTAATCCAAGTACAGAATGCTTTGATGTAGTTTTTGGTTTATGACATTTTGTCTTTGGTGTGTTTACAAATATAGCAGATTTTCCAGTAGTTCAAAGTGAACTTAATATTTTTTATCTTGATTATTTGCTATTAAGGTCCTATAAAGCTGAAAAACACAGTAAGAGATTGTGGTCTCTGATCCTAGAAACCCACATTTTTAAAGACACTAAAGATAATTATGGGCAAGCCTTGTGGGCCTGAGAGATCACTTCGGTTACCATAAATATGCTGACTAATTGGAAAAGGTAGATTTGAATTTGTGTTCTGGTATACACGTAATCCAGAGTGTGTCTCTTTGGACTGACCAGCTTGATCCAGGTTCATTCTCAGTTTGACATGTTTCACTAAGTCTACTGCAGTGTGTGTATTTCAAAAAGACAATTACAGTTAATTAAATGGTTGAAGTATTGAAGTGTCATGAGAAATAGTTGTTTCCAGTTATCAAAATCAGTTGATTTCCAGTTACCAAAATCAGTAATGTAATGACAATAATGAAATGAAGAAAGTTAAATTTGCTGTTAAATTTGACACCATCTTACCTGCTTGAGATGATGAGAGAGGGGAAAAAACAAATTTCTACTAATAGCAGAAATTGGCCTCGAATAGATGTGGAAAGCTAAACTCAGCAGTTGTTGTGAAGCTGCATAGGTTGTCTTCGGTTCTTTCCAAGTGATGCTGAGACCTCTGCCAGATGCTGCATCTCCAAGTCACGTTTTGGTTTGCACATAGAGATCATTATTTTCTGATAGTTAAGATATTTTATTAGCAATGCAGATAAAAGGCAGCATTAAAGTAATAACAAAATTATTGTATGGGAAAATATTGCCACCCTTAGGTATTGTTGAGTTGGGGTTCAGATGCCAATAGAACAGGCCTGAGACGCTGGTGCTGTCCTCAGCTGTGTTCCCGCTGAAGCCTAATCCCAGTCCTCAGACAGTGTAAGGACTGGGGAACGAGTAGAGGGAACTCTTTGTCACGTTGCAGAAGTTAAAAAGATGAAAAACTCATACCCTGTTAACAATGTAAACAACATGAGTCTCTTGGTTTCTACGGTTTCCATTTGGATGCTTTGAAAGAGATGATCAGGATGTAATAACAATCAATGTATTTTAAATGTCACTTCCGTTACCTTCATTCAATTTAATCAAGATATGCCATCATTTTCCAGGCGGATTAATCTTATTAAGTAGTTATGTGGCTAATGTAATGTAGATCTTAATTAACACGTTAGCAAGCAGAAGTATTACTATGGACGCTATGAAGGCTTGCAGATGTGGTCTTCTGAAAATATACCAGGCTCTGGGGCTGTCTTAGCAGAAGTAAAGTATTTGACAAAGTTCAGCAGATCGGAAGAGAAGTTTTATTTTTGTGATTGTGTTGGCAGTGATAGTTAGTTAGAGTTGCTGTGTTTAAAGTTAGATGAAGTGCATTATATACAATCAGAAATAAATGCTACATTTATCTTAAAATTCATGCTCATATGTATTTGTTCTTTGTGAAATACAGTGAACTAGCAGATCTTAATTTCATTTCTGTTATAATTTGCTTTTGATTCTGAAAATAATTAATCTTGTGAAGCCGTGCCCACACACCTGTGAAGATGTGGCTAAATCTTTAGGTGTGTCAGAGTGGTAAGACCTGTTTTGCAGTTCCACCTGCAGGGCCAGATTGATTGACTGCGGCTGAGCCAGAGCAGTGATCTTCAGCAGACACTCTCTTTGCAGAATTTTGTTCCTTTTGCCACAATAGAAATATGGGCTACTGACCAGCAAATCTGAGTTTTTTTATTTTTGTTTCAGAAGCTGTTTTACTGGACTTGTGAAAGCTCATACAAATTCAGAAGCTTCCTTCTCACTTCACAAAATAGAGCTCGTTAGTACCCCAGCATCCTCAGCATAACTGAAGTTCAAGATGTCTCATAGCAGCTTCTCCAGACAAATGCTAATTTCCTGGCTTTTTTTTTTTTATTATTACAGCTGTGGGAACTTGTTTTGCATCAGCGGTCAATCTATTGTACACGTTTCAAAAGGAATCTGTTTTCACTTGGGCCCTAGGGCATTTAGGTGTTAGTTGAAGATATTTTGAAGCAAAGTTTGTATAGGAAGTGATCAGTGTGGTAGTAGTGCATACCACTGAATAAATTTGCATAGAAAAGGCATTTTCTATGGTTTTTGTTTGCTGTTCTGAAACAATAAGAAATGTCTGATCATATAAGTAGCAAATTTACCTGAGGAAAAAAATTAAGATATCATTCAAAACCATAGTAGTTCCTATGCATTATTTTTTTGATAAGAAGTCAATGAAGTGCATTTTTTTATATTGAATTATTTCCTTTACACAGTTTTACCATAGATTTCTTTGGAATTCCAAGTCATGTGTGAAAATCTCTCACTATATAACAAACAACAACAGAAAAGGAAGTTAGATAAAAATAAAAGCTGTCTGTAGCAGTATTTGTAAGAGATGCAGAGGTACAGGAAAAGAAGTGAGAGAGAATTCTCTTTAACCAACATGGGTGATACTTATTCTTTGCCTTTAATTTGAAATTGTCCATATTATCATGGTAGTTCATTATGGATCTGTTGGAATGGTTATTTTGCTAGGTGTTTTTCAAGAGTGTTATCAAGATGCAATTTACAGTCATCATCCAGCACACAGTCAAAGTGCTGGAGTTAATTGCTATTTAAATGTGATGTCTGTAGTGTGACACCTAGATTTCATTTTTATTTAATTTTAAGTACAGTATGAGAGAGGAGCCTTTAGTAAATACCCAAGTATACCTGTTTTCAGTGTGGATACAGCTCTGACACTGCTTGCCATCAGTTAAATGAAGGGCTGAGCGGGCACGTCCTGTCCGCCGCCACCTTCAAACCGACCTCCGGCTGCGAGATGAGGCCTGCTGACAAGTGAGCAGGGGGAGTTTGCCTTGCTGTTGTCATGTAATGCCTGTTTGATAGCTTCGAAGGCAAATATACTTCAGTGCTAAAACAGTCTTTTCAAATGTATATGCCAAAATAGTAATTCAGCTGGGTAAATAACACAGCAGTTTAAATGAATAAGTGTTATTTAGTTGATAAATGTATGTTTGACTGAGCGACTGAAATGGCTCCCCTGGGTAAGATGAAGAAGTATGCTTTTAAAACTCTCTTTTGTAGATGTTTATACAGAGGAAATCACAAAAAAAAAAAACCCAAGTATCCACGGGTTATGAGATAAACAGCAAAACGCTAAAACAGTCGCCCACATCAGAGAGAATGATGTTGGGATTGATATGTTCACAGCAGTATGAGTTGTTTGGGTTAGTCTTTCTTCCCTGGTTTGTCAGTTTGTCACGTCTGTAACTTCACTTACATGCAGTTGATGTTCTTTGAATGTGATCTGCAGTGGTCCGTCAAAATGGAAAACCTTCTAAAAATAGCTGGAGGGAGGGCATCAGGTGGCAAGAAACATCCTGTGCATTAGGAGGTGAAGACTGAAGGGAGCTATAAAAAAAAGTTTGCATCTCTGGAGACAGAGATTATAAGTGAAGCTGTTA
This sequence comes from Tetrax tetrax, assembly GCA_009806455.1. NCBI lineage: Eukaryota > Metazoa > Chordata > Aves > Otidiformes > Otididae > Tetrax > Tetrax tetrax. Next base: position 187,009 of record WHYT01017258.1, on the reverse strand, counting down.
GTGCAGATAAAACCATTGCAAATACAAACTTAGGATGATCAAATTTTGAGGCTTTAAAAACCAAACTTAAGCCTATTGACTAAGAAAATAAGTTCAGTGGTTGTATCTACTTTGCATTTCATTTCTGTTTTTCTAACTTATGGAGAAAGGAGCATGAAAAGGCCAATGTTGAGACACCTCCTGTAGTATTTCTATGTGACTGCTCTGCGTTACTCCTCTTCAAGGTGAGAATTTTTAATAGGTTATTGGTAGTATTTCTGGTTTACAAGCAGTCATCTGAGAAGTGGACTTAAAACTGTGTAAGTGGTTAGTTAAAATTGAAAATATAAAACTTAGATTTTACTACGACCTCAGGCTTTTCTAAATTATGTTATTTCTGCATTGCAACATAGAACCATAAAAGCAGGATCTCATGTATTCAATTCTTAAGAGCGAAAATAAGGATCCCTTTCAGCATGCCCGAGGTGAGACAGCACCCGTTTCTCAGATGTGGCACAGGCTGGATATGTAGCAGAGGTATGCCCTGCTACCAAAATACAGACTTGAAAATAAGGGGTCATCCCTCCATTCTGTTATTGGTTGTAGGGGGAGGGCTTCTGATTTCAAACAGATCTAAGCTCCAGATTCCCACCAATTTTATGTGTGGATTTCTGAAACAGATAATATTGCCTGGCTTCAGTATTCCTTAGGTCAAAGATTTCCACTAGCTTCTGTGGACTGGAGCTTTATTGTAATAATGAAATTAATTAAACTGAAAAAATATGTAATGCAGCTAATTCATTGAGTATAAGGAGTATGTGGACAGTCAGAAGACTGGAAGAGGCACTGGTCTATTAATCTTCCCACCTTTATTTCTTATCCAGCCCTTATAATAATAATGCTGCCTACTTTAATACTTCTTGGAAATAGCTTTTTCTTTGACTGTTTCACTTGGATCGTGGATATCCTCATCCTAAAGAACAAGGTTCTCGAGAGGGTGTCAGTGTTCTCGGACGAGATACACTTGATGTTCATTTCATTACGCACAGTCTGCTTCCAAAGAAATAATTTACAGCACACTTCTTAAGAATGTTGAAAAAAATCATCATTTTTTACCATAACTTGGAATTAGGAAGTAAAGTAAGTGTAATGCTGTGATCAAAGGAGATGGAGTCCTTAGGCTTAGGCTGACTTCCCAGCTCTGCCAGTGATTCCAGTATAGCATTCAACGGTGATTTTATGTGCTCATTTGAATTGTAGTGAGATGTGCCTGCCTTTGTTGAGGTAGGAACTTTGAGATATCCTCTGTTGCAGTAATCCATTAGAAATGAAATCAATGTTCTGGTATAACATTATATGTTTTAATCTGGTTGGTATGTCTGTGTTCTTGGGCAGCTCTAAAGGCTCATTGCTTGACGTTCTCATACATTTGTTCGTTCTTTGCAGCTTCTTCTGCTTGCTTTTTTTCTTAGTGCTCTGATGTTATTGTAGGTTCATTAGCATATAAAATGAAAAAAAACAAGCAAGTTGCCAAAAACTATATAGCTGTTAGTAATCAGAGCATTCTTTTACCATTTCAAAGCACTGCTAACATAATACCTGTTTCATTATGTACAAGTGTAACTGTTGCTAACATAGATAATTTGGAATCTATAATTGAAACCATGCCTTTGCAGCGCTCTCAATTAAAGATAGTCAAGACAGAAAAGCTGTTGTTTACTTACCTGCTGGAATTACATGTCATTCTGTGCCATCCTGTTACATTTATACAGTGGTGGAATATGTTTCAAATGTAACTTGCCATTTATTGAAAATAGCATTACAACGTGGAAAAAACATGAAGTAAACATTGAGCTTTTCACAAAAACTGTCAAGCTGTATCAGAGGTATCACTGCCATCCATTGTGTATTAATAGTTATATTAATGATACCTTTAAATTTCTGTGATTGTTAACAGGTATTTTTTATGGTCTTCATAGTGTCTGTTGTAATGATTTTTAAATGGATTTATCCCTGCGTTGCTTGGGAGTATGGCACATGAAATTTAACGTTGCTGTATACTGTAACTTGACAGCACTGCTGACTCTTCACGTAGCCCACCCCATGTTTAAAATATGTGTAGCCTCAGAACCATCCTGTTCTGCTGAGATTTGCACCCTGTTTTAGAGGCTGACTCTTTTCATGGTCTGGAAGCCAGAGCACTCAAGCAGAAAGGTCTTGTGTCTTGTCTTCAATAATGCATGCTGAAGAACCATCGGATGATGGGTTTTGACTAACCAGAGCACGAGGGAGAAAGGCTGGTGGGTAGTCGCTGCTTCAGGCAGGGAGGGTTTAAAAGGCAGCACATGGGGTTGTACTGACTATTTCAAGAGGGAGGAGATGCATGTTAGAAGACAGAAACTGTCCTCTAAATCCTCCTCTGTGCATTTCGTTTCTTCTGTCAACTCTCCTGTCTGTGACCTGGAGGTTTACTGGACTTACCGTACTATATAAAACAATGGTAGTAAAAAATTGCAGTCAATTTGTCTAGATTGAAGTTACCTTTTCAGTTCACCTTTCTGATAATTTTTTATAACCTGATTGCCTACACAAGATGCAGTTGAAAATTGCATAAGGAGATTTGTATGTGCTTAATTTGACTCTCTGCTATTACTATACTTGATCAGTAAAAAACAATTGTAGAATTTAAAGGGTTGGAGGGATTAGATTTAGATTAAGATGGCAGATGCTCCACCAGAAAAGGTTTGTAGTCGTCTTAATATAGCGGCCAAATTCTCACACCAGAAGGCAGATTGCATCAGAATGAGACAGGAAAGTTACAGTTTGATTTAGAAGGTGTCATTGCCAAAGATCTTAATCTTGAATGAATAAAAATACCTGTATTAAATGCAATTATCTGATTTGATTTGTCTTTGCTTTTGTTTTGTAGGACCGTGGGTCACTAGGAATAGCAGCATAGATAGTGGAGAAACAGAAGTTGGCCGCAGGGTCAGCCAGGAAGTGCCCCCTGGAGTGTTTTGGCGGTCTCAGATCCATATCAGCCAGCCACAGTTCCTGAAGTTCAATATATCCTTAGGGAAGGATGCTCTTTTTGGTGTTTATATAAGAAGAGGACTCCCACCATCACATGCCCAGGTACTTTGTCAATGTGTTTGTTGACTTTAAATGTCAAAATGCAAAAGTTTAGAGCATCTATGTTAGATTTATGTTGGCGCTTATGGAGCTCAAGTTAGGGATTTCTGGGAATTAATTAATATTTGACTGAACATCCTGGTATTAAAATTTCTAGGTTATTACATACCTCAGCAGTACATTGATAAAAGAAGTAATCAATTATGTTCTTGCCATTCAGATTTTTAAGATAACTTGTGGTTTGACACTCAAGGTTTTAAATCTCTGGCAAAATCTTGACACGAATTGAGATAAACCTATCCAATTATACACCAGTTAAAAATGATGAGTGATGCTAGTCACATTCACAGTATCAAAGCACTGTATAGACTTGCAGTGCATGCACAGCTAGATGTGTTAATGTATAATTTTCTGTCTTCATAGAAGTTTTAATCTTCACAGGCTGTTGGAATGGCATTGTTGGGATATGCAACAGACTTTGGCACCACTGCTACCCAGCCATATTGGAGAACATAATGTAGTGGCCATGTGTTAGAGAGCTTTAATTTTACTACTCTTGCCTCAAGGAGAGTATTTAGGTGTAGTGTCTAACTTAAACATGGGGCAAGTCTTGCAGTTGGGAAACTTAACTCTTCTTGATTTCCATCCAGCCTCAAGGATGGAAACTCAGTAACGCTGCATTTTTACAGTGACCCTGTACTACAGAGCTAAGGGCTGTAGGTAAAGACAGTTTTAAAGTTAGTGAGAAGCAAGTTAATCTTTTTCTTTTGCATTGTGCAGGGGATGTGTTAATTTCTTTGCCATGAGAAGGTAATAGCTATATTTTCTGTTATGGAGGTATTTTTAAAATTATATTAAAAACTCATTAATGTGAATGGAAAGGCTTCCCATTTACGTAGATTAGAACTGTAATGAGAAATAATATATTTGCAGCTACACATACTAAAATGAAAGAGCTTCCATTCTTTAGAGTGCAAGGGAAGCAGAAATAGCAACCAGCTTTTGGAAAGGACCCCTTCCTTCATGCATATTCTCACTACTAAAAATTGGTGCTTCATTCAGAAATTGTCAGCTAAACTTAAAAAGCTTTATTTAGTATATGATTTCCAAAAACAACGTGTAGAACTCCATGATCCCTTTTGGGAAAGTCCCGTTTAACGTTTCTAGATGCCTTGCTCTGATCTACAAAGAACTGCTACTACTTTTTTTTTTTTTTCCATTGGCAAAGCAAACTGCAAAAATGTAAATAGTTAAAATGTGTGATCTAAGCTAAAAGCCCAGAGGCTTTAGCATAATTGCATTGCTACATATAGCCATACAGGGAAAGTATGTGCGTATTGTCTGCAAGGAGATACCAGCCCTCAGTGAACTGTGTCCATGTGCATGCACAAACTCATGGTACAAACAGTCAAACAATTAATTTTCTGGGGAAAACTGTGCTTATATTAACTGAATTTTGGATCTGCTTCCTAATGTGAGGCAAATTTGAGGAATTATTCTGCATTGCCTCTTGTTCCTTGGTGTTTATTCTTGCTTGTAGTCTGAATTGAGAACAAAAATCTTAAAATAGACTTGGGAGGAAAGGAGAGAAGACGTTTTTGTGGGTTTATGACCTGTGCTTCTAAGAATTTGTTAGCGAGGAGCTTGGACCATCCAGACTCCATCAACTTCCTGTAATATCCAGTTTTAAAACGTTCCGTGAGTTATTGAATGGATATATCGGACTGGTAAGAAATAAGGATCAGCAGTCCTCAGCCCAAGGAGGGGAGAGCAAGTGGTCAGTTTTCCTTACAGCTGGAGGTTAGCGTGCAGCATCCTGAAGTTCCATACAAAGACAAGATAAATTGGAAATTGTAGAGGGCTGTTGACTAGTTTCCAGAATAAAAGTATAAATCATGAGGTGAAGATGACTTACGGCAACCAAAGCTCCTAAGCATTGATCAAGCTTTGCTATTAATACAAGTTAATTATAATTGTCTAAGACAAAGTCTATGGCTATGTGTTTTACAGTAAATCCAGTTGGATATTACTGGTCATACAAAATATTTTTTTTTAAATTCCAGCTGAACTTTAATTTCTCTTACACTGTGGTGAAATGTGTTTGTTCTAGGTTTCGTTATTAGGTCCTCATCTGAGAAGGCTATGATCAGGCGAAGTTTCTCTTCTTTCTTACACTCCACCTTATGTGGATAGGATTTAAATTTTGTGACCTTTCTGTGACGTTAAATAATATCAAGTGTGTTTCCTACTGAGCTAGATTCCTCCTTAGAGCATCTGTTTTCCAGTTTTTAGAGGAAGCAGTTCCAACCCTCTTCCATCATTGAAGTTAATTAAATCCACCAGTATAATCTGCAGAATTACTTTCCCATATTGATGCAGGGTCCTGGTGCTTGTCAGTAGGGTGGTACAGTACAAGATTGCTTGGCATTTTTGCCCAGAAATCAAAATTCAGCCAAGCTGCTACCAAGAGAAGTACTTTTAGAAAAAGAAAGGCAAGCTGTTACCAACCTGAGTTAGTGCAAAGAAGCCTTGTTCTGACAGAAAGGAGCAGAGTGGTTTTGTATTAATGAAAATAGTCTGAAGTTGACACGAGACAGTATTTCAAAATTGAAATTTAAAATCCTTGTTTCTGCAGGTTAGGGACATGAGCTGTAAAGCAGTGAACAACTACACTTGACAGTTCATCACTGATCAGTGCTGATATGTCAAGCCAAGTAAAATCCTTTGTGGGATGAAGTCAATAATCAGCAAATTAGGTACATGATTAACCTGAGACAACAAGATGCAGTTCCTGTCTGAGAGCCCTGCTGAGATTTAACCTTCTCAGTATTTCTGCTTAGCAAATATTCCAAATGCCTGGTTTAGTCAGTCAAACTGATGTAGCTGTAAACTTGTCTAGAAGCAGCCTCGTGTGCCTTGTGCACAGGGAATGGGGCTCTAGGGGCGAGGCTAAAATGCAATTTTGAGTGGCAGGCAGAGTAGAAACAGGAATGCTTTGCTTCCAAGCAAAATTCCTCCAACCTGTGTAGGTTCTTTCCAACACAGAAATAACAAAACACACATTGCAGGCTTGAGTGATCAATAGGAAATTAGCAGAAGATCGTCATACTAATAAAATTGATAATGTATAGAAAATGAACTGTAAGTGTCAAATAATGCATGAAGTGACTATACAGAGATTACAGCAATTACGCTGTTACTACACATTGGTAGAACATTCCAAGTGACGCGTGAAATAAGGTAACCTTATAGAAACGTCGCTGTGATGTCTGGAGAAGGCAGTGCGTGGACTTGTATTGTTTTCATTTCCAGCAGAGTGTTTTATACTTACAAATTTTTCTTGTCAAGGTGAAAACTGTTTTCATTTAGAGCAGGAAGTGGCTTTATTTGAAGCAACTTGAATAGCTGGGGATCTTGAGTGTTACTTTGTGTTTTCGCCAATGCTTAGACACATTTTGGTGCTCTGACGACCCTAAAGTTATCTCAGGGCAACTGCACTGTTATTACTGAGGGCTGTTGCTGCGTCGTACTGGTGGTGTTGGGTCACATTCGAATGTTGAAACAAATCAGTTGGCTGTCACTGTGGGTATCAGATGTTTCATGGGTGTATTTGAATGAATAATTACTAACTGGATTCTATTAAGAACTAATTTTAAAGCACTCTGCAAACAAGTTTCCCTGACATATGTTTTCTTGGCTGCTGAGGTCTTACAGGGTTTTGGCATAAAGACAAATGCTAGCCATGAGGCCAAACTTTTTTTTTTTACTTTTTTTTTTTCCCCATTCATTCATTTGAGTATGCATCCATTATCAAGACAAAAGCTCTGCGAAATCTTTCTTTTCAGTTCCTAATTTCAAACACTATCAGGGATTTTGTAGAGTCGTGCAAATAGGTTCAAATCTAAGAAAAAAACCAAAGATTATGCAGACCAAAGATTATTTTCCGTCAACCCCTACGAGCTCTCTTTGCTGTGCTGTGTTTTCGCAGCTAGTTCACTTCCCGTATGCAACTGGGCTCAGTCCATCTGTGCTGTGCGGATGGCACTGTGCTGTGCAGTCACTACCGTGCGCGTAAAGTTCCTAAGCTGTTCTGCTGACTCCCATGGTTACTAGAAAAAGAAAGTCCTTATTAGCCTATGAATAAAATGTGTTGAAGGATAGAAAGCACTGAATGGAAAAATCATAAAATAAATTGCCCAGAAAGAACTTAGTATGAGATTTAGGTTTGTAAATAAAAATATGCCGTAGAGTTTTGGTGTGTTATGTAATAAAAATAAACAAACTGCCTGCAAATGTGAATTTGGAGTTTGTTTAGAGAAGTAGACTGGCAGGTCGCGTGCTTAGATGGAGCTTTAATCATAGTAAGTACCCCTTCCTGCAAAATGGAGCTCTGAAGATGTAGGCATCTGGGATTTCTTTTGTTTTTTGTTTCTGAACAGTTTTTGCCATTTTTGTGTGTCTTTTAATATGAAGCTGTGAAATATAAAATCATTTAAAAAAAAGTCAGTGAAACTTCCAAGTTACTTCAGAGATGTAGTTTGGTTTGCCAGATCCATTCCCTAATTCGAGTGATTTAGTTGTCTCTTCCGTAGCAGTTGTGTGTGTTAGATTAAAAATTCCACTGCTGCTTCTTAATGATCATGAAAGTACTTTAATTCTTTTCCTAGATGAGTCTTCTGAACTATGTATATTTGTCAATAAGTAGCTTTAAAGCAGGAGTGATATCTTCAGCACAACATTATATAAAAAAAATTAATCATGCAAGTGTGGTAGATCAGAAAATCATCAGGGCCACAAGAAGAAAAATTATGATTTAGCCAACTATGTGAAGAAGTCTTCTCCGATTATGAATTCACAGTACCATCTTGGTGACCCTTCAGTCAGGGATTTTAGATTTTGGGTCCATATAGATAGTGCTTGCTGACCCATTAAGATTTGTACACTCAGGGAACCACCAGCAGATACCTTATCTTCCTTTTTTTTTTTTCCTCAGTCCTGAGGAATCCAAGGAGGGATCAAAATGTTATCTTCTGTATCAGCTTGCACCTATGCATCGCCATTCATAAAGTTATTCAGGTTTAGTCATTTTGCTTTTGCCTGAGCATGAAATAGTTCTTCACAGTTTGATTAAAGAGAGGCGAGGCCAGTCTTAACTTTACCGAAGTTAAAATTGTGGCCTTACGGGGAGTCGTGCCGAGGGACCTGCTCTCACTAGGTCACACTCTGTCATTGTGAAAAGAGATTCTGCAGCTAAAAGTACTTCAAGCAGTTTCAGCCTCAATACTCTGCCCCTTCGATCTTGCCAACTGCTGAGCCTTCTCTGCTCTATGAAGTAGAATCAGCATCAAACAGAGGGGAGGCAGAAGAACCTGCCAGCACAAGCAGAGACGAACAGCATGTTGCCAGTGAGAAATGTCAGCTTTTATTGCTGCTTCCTTAGTTGACCCTTTGTGAATGATTGTTCTGAAGAGCAAGATTTCTTTTTCCCAAGATGTTGCCCGAGTAATAACATTTCCCAAGGAGCTGATGAGACTGTCCTTAACCTCTGACTGTTAGACGACAGGTTTTAGCAATATTTCCAGGTGTCATTGATTTAAGAGATAGATATGTGTGTGTTTGGCACCTCTGATACTCTGAAAGTTACTGGCATGCCAGAATTCTGTAAATCTCTGGCATACGTTGGCTTAAAGGTACTAGTTTACCAGCTTTACCTTCTCCTGCAGAAATCTTGGGTGAAAAAAAAGGCTCAAATGTTTGGCAATACTAACAGTTTGGTGAAACTTTTTATTCCACCACTTCTCTTTCCCGTGATTAAGGGTATGGGAAAGGGTGCGGAATGCACTTCCTGTGACAGTGGCTTTCCACGTTAGGAGACCTGGGCTCAAATTCCTGCCCTGCCATGGATTTCCTTTGTGGCGGCGTATTGGTGTTAGTTCCACGTGTTTATCAGGAGCAGTACTTTGGAATAGTATTTCCATACTTTTCCCTTTGTTGTAAGGCTAAGTGCATCAAGGACTCCATATTGCTCATGTTTCACGGTTAAGAAATTTCAAACAGAAAGGTCAGCTTTTATACCTCAGCTTGAGATAGATACGTAGTATGGCACTGAAGTGTTAAAGTAGTCCATGTGTCTCTCTCTTCTACCAGGAGGGAGAATCTTCATTATTTTATTGCATCTTGTGTGTCATTTGCTAGAACTCACTGGTGATGAGTGGAATACAGTGTACAAGACAGCCCTCTGTGGATGTTAATTTTGTTTACGATGCAAGATTACAATTTTCTATTTAAATTGAAAGCAAGTGAAGCTGTATATGTTCTCAGAGCTGTCTCAAGCGCTAACAGAGGGAAATGCAAAAATGCAATGAAACTATAGGCGAGCAAGCACATACTATTACTGTGTATGATTGAACACATACGTCTTCCTTTAGGCATGTCTATCTATTTCTACTCCTACATAGATAAATGTATCTAAAGCAAGATGTGCTTTCATAGAGGCCTTGTTATACAACTACCAAAAGATTAGATATCTTGTTTTTGTTATTTCTTAAGGGCTTCCCTTAGATAGGGACTATGAGAGCTAATAAGTTGAACATAGCATCAGCTTGAGAGCTCCAGAATCGCAAACATTCAAGACAGCAAAAAGCCTTTTAGGAAAACTGTCGTCCAGCTGCTTTGTTATGCAGAGTTATTCCCTGTTGTAGGTTAACCAATATTTCTTGCAGTCCTGCAAGACTTGTGTGATGCAGTGGCATCTCCATTGGGAGGCTGTTGCTGAGCTTAATAGATGGGAAGGTTATCTGACATTCATCTTAAGTTTCTTTTTTCTTTTTTTTTTTTTTTTTCAGTTTCATGCCTTTAATGGTGCCATCCCTCTTATACTCTAAATAATCGCTTGCTCTGTTTGATCTCTTTTCCAAAGATTAATGTAGTGTTGTACCTTAACTTGGAAACCATCCAACCAGAAATTCTCAGTTTTCCTTAATAGAAGTTCAATTCCTTCAGCCACTTGATTTGTGTTATTCCTTTCCATGCTCTCTCTGGTTTTTGTATCCCTTGATTGTTCCACGTCCAACCTCAGGTAAGCAACTCTTACCCTGTGATGTAAAGCTTGTGCAGTGTGTTTTTATCGAGTGCCCTGTTACCTAACATTTAGGCAAATACATTTCCTGTTCCTGTTTGTTTTCATGTTCTGGGGGCTTCCATTCAATTATGTGTCTGGAGCTACATCTGAGATTTCTGTTCCTCTGGCAGCAAGAATTTATTGTAGACAATTGCTCTCCCTGGTTGAAGGTGTACAGCTTTAAAAGCTGTGTAGGGACCTAAAATCTGATGGGTCAAATAATACATTTCAACTTCTTTCTCGAAACCCAGCCTGTCAAGAATACGTTTTTTTATCACCTACGTAGAGCAAAAATGCATAAATCTATGTCATTGTTTAAGAAAGGATAAGAGTCACAGAATCTCTGTGTGTTCCACGGTCGACTAGTAAATATCAGTTTCACATTGACGTATCTTCCAGAAATATAATTTTATTACAAAGTAGAAGAGAAAATAGTGTGTCAGATTTTGAGCTGAAATACCATTCTGTATTCAGGTCTGTTTGTTTGGGGTTTTGTTTGTTTGTGTTCTTCCCCTGTCCGTGTCCCCCCCCTTGTTTTTTTTACCCTGCAGTATGATTTCATGGAACGCTTGGATGGGAAGGAGAAATGGAGCGTGGTGGAGTCCCCACGGGAACGTCGAAGTATTCAGACCCTCGTTCAGAACGAGGCTGTGTTTGTTCAGTACTTGGATGTGGGTTTGTGGCACCTGGCGTTTTACAACGACGGCAAGGACAAAGAAGTCGTCTCTTTCAGTACAGTTGTTTTGGGTAGGTATCTCCACAAGCAGAGCATTTTTCTTTTCTGTTTATACATTCCTTTACTTAAAGTCGTAATACTTTCTTGCAGCCTTCAGTATTTGACCTGTTTATTCTTACGTTATGTTGTGCGTTTTTCTCTCAACACTACTCTGTCAAAAAGTCTGCAGTGGGGTTCTGATTTTAAATTGCTGATTTATCTTGTATGATTTTAGCATCTCTGTGGATCTTGAGTTTGGTTCTGGAAAACAAGAGTCAGATAAGTTCAGTCTGGGTTGAAGCATTCCCCAGTTAGTATCTCTCTCCTTTATCTCTGTCACTTTTAGACTTTTTATTTGCTTCTCTGGAGAAGCTTCTTTACATCCAAGTGGAATAGTATCCATCAGGAGAGCTGTTTAATATTAGTAGAAAGATGGCATGAGAAGCTGACACCTGCAAATGAGGTTATTGTTTGCAGTCACCCCAGAGACTGGGTCAGTTAATTAGCCATACGCTATCGTACAGCTTACTGCTCACCTAATAGGGGGTCATCTCCACGTTCCGTGGTGGAATCAACAGCAGAAGAACCTCTAGCCTGTGATCTGAGAAGCCTGCAGGTTTTTTAGAAGAATAGGGTTACATTTAGTTGAAAATTAAACCGAGTCTAAATGCTCCAAGCTTTATTAGAAGATTCGTTGAACTTTGAAGCACTTAATTACTTTGTTGAATATCTTGTCACAGTGGCATAAAAAATCCTGAGATAGTCTATGTACTGTTCGTCCTGGCTGGGGAAGTGTTAAATGGCACTATGTTCTATAAATCTGTAATTCCTGTTAGTTTAGGGAATAAGAAACTGCAAGAAGTCCAGTTGACTTCTTGAGCTTGATGAAAACGAGTTGGAAGTCTTTTCCAGTCTTGCCTGATTAATGATATGAAGCTTAATTTTTTCCCTTTTACTTTAGTATTAAAATTCAGGTTGTTGGCTTAAGTCCCAAAGGGTGTAGGAGGAGAGTCAATACTGTGTCATTAAGTATGAATGTGATTGTTTCTGTTAACCTCAATAAAGAGGAAAAAAAGTTATTTTTCTTCCATAGCTTATATGTGGTTTTGTAAGAGTTACAAGTGCTGTGCATTTTGATATATTATATATTTGCATATTTGCCCATAGAAGGCTTTTGCTGTCTCTCAAAAAATAGGAACATTTGTGCTTATATCTTGTAACGTCCCTATTGTGCTTGGAAAACCTTCACATACGATAAGCTGTCCTTAAAAGAGTCACCTGGTCTAGGCTGCAGCTTTCAAGAACATCAAAGGTCTAATAGTCAGGTAGACTACTTGATAGTGCAATAATAGTAATTGGGCAGAAATGTAGAGAAAAGTATAGTGTTTTATCCAGTTCAGAGGTTCTTTTCCACACACCTAGTATCAGGCGTTTCATAATCAAAGGATCTGAGACAGCTGAAAGTTTCTCTGATGTGCAAGAGGAGAAAGAATAACAGAAATTGTCAACTCCCAGAGAATACTAAATTTACCATGATTTTGAATACATTGAAAATACTTGTGTGCCATGAAGCAAAATAATGAATAAATCTATAGACAAGCTTCTTCATGAGGCAAATTGAAATCTTTGAGCATTATGTTTCAATTTTTCTTTTCATTGTTTACAGGAATCATTTCAAAAGCCCAAGCTAATGACATCTCTGAAAATTTGCTTTAGAGTTTTTTTAGTGTCCTGCAACTGTGAAATTAGATTTGAAGTTGTGCTTGGATCTTTCTCCTCTTTTCAGTTTAATTTGACAGAGAAATACTATGCATGGTTCTGCTAGTTCCAAATCCAAAATTCATTTTCTGTGTTGCACAGCTGCTATTTGTTTAGTGTCTGGAACAGACAGAGCAGTTTAGTTTAGGACCACAGGTCCCACAACAACAGGGAGTAATGGTGAAGAGTAAGAACGTTCCGATTAGGTTTTTTGTTCCAATAATTCAGAGTGGAAAATATGTTCCACTGAAATCCATCAGCTTTCAAATGGAAGTGATATTGATAAATAATTTCAAAATTGGAATTTTATTTCTAGATTGTTATTATGCAAAGTAGTGTATATATTATACAAATAATATTAGAAATTGTGGAAAATAAGTATTGTGATACAATTGGAATGCTATCATCAGGCTGGTGTGCTTACACTTCTCAGAATATTGAAGCCATCAACACTTCAGTCCGTCACTCACACTCTAGTGTTAAACCTTGTCCTCTGTTCTTACAGCCCTCTTCTTCATCCTCTTGCATAGCTACTTGCACCTTTTTAATTAATTTTTTTAGAATTAAGAATATTTACTGGAGCTAAAGAGCTTCTCTGTTATGTTCAGCAGATATTTCTGTCAGCTTAATTAATGAGGCTTTAAATGTCTGTTGAAGGAGAAGATCCACTTCTTGGGATAATCAGCTTCAGATGGAAGAGTGGTTGAGCAAGATCAGAGTCTCATTGCAAAAGGGAGGTTGTTGAATTTCCTGATGAAGCATTGTGTTTGCTACATAATATGAATTCAAACAGCTGCAGACGCCTTAGGTCAGTCCTGTCTACCGGTTGGGACAGAGGACTTGAGCATGATCAGAGCACTGAGTTCTAAAGCTGCTCAGAGATTTAACATGTGACTTCAGCGTGTCACTGGATCTCTGCGCCTACTCATGCTGCCATAATAGTTGGTACCCTTCTGCTTCACCTGAACTTTGTGGTGTTACTATTATTAGGAATTGTTCTTCTAAGTATTGAAGACAAAATAAACTGAAGAAAAATTAAGCAAAGAATTTGTAGCCTAAATAGGAATGAACTAATGTACCTGCGATGCTTCTGTTTCAGATTCAGTGCAAGACTGCCCACGTAATTGTCATGGGAATGGCGAGTGTGTATCAGGTGTCTGCCACTGTTTTCCAGGATTTCATGGAGCGGATTGTGCTAAAGGTATCATTTTCCCTGTGTTTACAAATAGCCACAGTGTGTGTTTGTGATGTATGGATCTACTGTGCCTGCTGGTTAGCATAGGTCCAAGCTAGATTCAAATAGATCAATATGCATTTTTTTTTTAGATCTGTTGGTTAAATAGGATAAGGTGGAGGTATTGCTACATTGCTGATGAGCTTGCATAACTACAGCTTTTTTGTGTCAAGGGTAGTAGGCAGAAATGACAGAAAATATTTCTTTTCTGTAGAAGTGGATGAATTATCATCAGTGCTTTCTGACAGTCATTAACTGGTCTGCAACAGAAGACAGATTATCTTCAGTGATAGCACATAATGTGTATCCTGGCCTGGCTGAGCCTGACTTCTAGTACATAGCATCTTTCTTGCATATACAATTACTCTGACAAAAGGAAGTTTGCATTTTTTAGGAAAATAAGTAGGACTTGATAAAGTCTTAAAATAAACCCATTCTTAGATGTTGATTTTAAGTTTTAACAACGAAAACTGGGAAATGCGTGATTATCAAGGATTAAACAGAAATCTAAAAGACACGTATGGATTGGCAGTATGTGCTCACTAAGTTCTTCTGAGACTTTTTTTTTTTATAGCTGTCACACGGAAAAGATTCATAAAGGAGGACCTCTTTAGTGTACACAGCTAGTAGCACATGTTGTCTAAAATCAATGGCTTAGTTGTATTCCCTGCTGTTCCTGAGCACAGTCATTACATTTTACAGTTTACTTCCTTCTTACTTTGTGTAAGATTTGGGCACACTATCAATATCATGTGCTTACAATTCTTTTCCACAGGGATAGGGTTGTTAGTGTTCAAAGGGGGAAAGCCTGGTGTTTGAAAGCTTTTTGAAACGCCTTGAAGGGCCTTAGAAATGTGCTTGTTTCTTCTTAGACTACTGTTCCAGTCCTCAGGACAGTTTTTTGTGCCACACCTCTTTAATGGTGTAGCAGGGTGGCATGTGCATGTCTATGAAATACGTCTTGAATAGCTGTTATAGTTGTACTGGAGTGAGTAATTTACATTTTGTGTCTCCATATTTGGCTCTTGAAGGTGCCCTAGTTTTTAAAGAATGAAAAGACCTTAAGGGCCTGAGAAAGCTAATGATGCTGTGTCAGTGCTACTTCTGCTCATTGTAAAGAATGCTCCAAATACAGCGTGCTCGGTGTTTGATTACCTGAGAAATTAAGGCACTTGGCTAATATCTAGAGGAGGTATCTGTGTATTACAAAGTAAAGTAAAAGGTGTGATAATGTGTGGTATAAATACACACTGACAGTCTGTGCGTTCTGTGGTGTTAACCTGTGAAAGTGTGCATGCGTTGACTGTGCCGCACTGCCACTCCTCACACCGACATGGCCGTCAAATCCATTCGTTTGCATTTTGAGTTGGGGAGCAGTCTTGCATTGGCTGCTGAAGCTCTGTCTAACAGTGTATTCTGTGTTAACGCTAGAAAATACTTCATTCAGGCTATGTCAGTTAAACAGCTTTTTTATAGGGTACTTGTCAAACTGTATCTGCCAGGCGTCTCCTACCCTCAGTACATTCCCTCTGCTTTGTCCTCTCTGTGTTGTCTCTTTCCCCTCAAAAGCAGAAATGGTTCCTTGGAAGCTTTTTTCAGCTCTTACTGTTTTCTTGTCAGACATCATGGTATTTCTAAAGAACAAAGAAGCTTGAAAAACTACTTAAACTGACAAAATGGGTGTGTTGACAGAATTCTCATGTTTCTGTGCAAGTACATAGCTGCACATCGCTATGCTGTGGGACGTAC
Organism: Tetrax tetrax; assembly: GCA_009806455.1. Classification (NCBI taxonomy): domain Eukaryota; kingdom Metazoa; phylum Chordata; class Aves; order Otidiformes; family Otididae; genus Tetrax; species Tetrax tetrax. The sequence goes on along the minus strand of WHYT01017258.1, from coordinate 171,322 downwards.
CCAGAAGTGTGCGGCTGAGTTAGGGTGCAGGGGCCGTGTGCCTCACCCATTTCACAGGCACCGGGATACCTGTTCTCGTGTCCACAGATTTTTCTGCTTACTTGAATGCTAATTGTAGGAGAGAGCAGTTTCAAAGACAGAAATAAAAGCTGGGATTGTATGCATGGTAAAACACAGTAAAATGAGAGAGAGAATTAAATCTTTTCTAGCATATTAAATCTATGGACACATGTTTAATAGACATTTACCGTCATTTTAAATTTATGTTTAAGCTGTCACAAGTATGGAAGGATAATGATTTTATTTCCATTTGATTTTTTATTTCCCTAGGAACACATCTTTCAGTGTCTCAGTTCTCCACTGTAAAATAATTTGAGGCAAGACTCAAACAGAAATGTGGAGAAAATGTGAACAAGCTCCTTAGGTGGCTTTTAGAACTTGTTTCATGCAATAACACAGCAGTCTAAGAGCTTCACATGGGGTGAAACCCAAGTTTGATAGATAGGAAGCATAATCCCTTATACCAGTGAATCCCCTGTTACAGGGCTGATCTTGAGGGCATCAGAGGCAACCAATCTTGAGAGGACTCATCTGCAAACTATTTGCAGACAGCGCTCAGGTACTCCCTCTGTTAATTTACTCCATCCATGTAATTCTAAAAGATAAAAATGAAGGAAATCTATGAGAGACAGCACAGATTTTACTTCAGATCCATTAATTCCAGGAAAATACCATGAAAATTATTAGAAAGAGATGAACTTTTGGCCCAGCTCACAGGCTGAAATACACTTTCATACCCTGATTGAAGTGGAACAAATTTCACCCTCTCATACACTCTTGCCAAATACTGAAGAATTTAATTTCTCACTCTTATCTGTGGCAATAACTTATTCTCAGGTAGCCAATATCAACAGATTTACTCCGTCCTTGCTCAGGCAAAACTCCCTTTGAAATCATTTGGAGTTTAACCTAATTAGGAGTTCCATCTAACATCCAGAGAAGATAATGATATATTTTAATCTCGTGTGGATTAAGTGTAGCATATAAAGAAAAATGAAGTCTAGTAATCAAAAGATAATTCAGTGGGTGGAGATGTATCCTGATGAAGAAAATGTGTATAGTTACAGCCAGTGGAAGATTTGCTGTAAATTGAACTGTGCTGTGAGTACCCTTCTGTACACAATTATCCGTAGGAGCTATTGGTAAGAAGGGATGCGATGGCCAAGGATCGATTGAAGAATCAGAAATGCAGCTATGATTATGTTACTTTGGTGTGTTGTCACTTTTTTATATTCGTCTGTTTTTCTGTAACCTCTATGACATAACCACCCAAGTATGTCCCACTGTTTGTCTGAGAATAGTTTGGTCTTTCAGCTGCCAAGTTCTGTGGTAAATCTGCAAGTAGGCATCCTTTGTCGTGTCCTGCTTTTCACCATTTGCAGAGTTCAGTCTCACAATGAGTTGGGTTCCTGGAAGTGACTCGGAGTTCGCTATACTTCCTTTTCATCTCATAATGTATTTGCAGGGCATGCAGCTCTTCCACTCCTTTAACAAAAATACTTCCAAAGACACTGTCATATACTGTTTTGCAAATGTACTCAGAGCCTCCTTTAATTTTACTTTTTAAAATACCAGGATTTACATCACAAGCATATTTAGCTAATCCGAAAAGGTGAGACAACGTGCCATCACATGGGATTTCTACATTGACACGATGAGCATAGTACGTTAGGAGATGGTGTCCAGTTTGTAAAAGGAGGAAAAAAACTGAGTCACGTAGCTCATGTCAGCTGCCATGAGGTTGCCATTTAGCAGATACTTTTAGTTGATTATGCAATGCAATAAGAAACATGTTTAATATTTGAATCTAAATGGATTGAAGGCTTTGGGATTTTTTTAAACCAGAAATTTGTACCGTGTTTGATCAGTTGACTTTTTAATCTGATTTTAAGAACTCTAATGATTTAGATTTATGTTGTTCGCAGTTTCTTTTCCTGTTCTCCTTGTGTGGGTTTTTCATTATTTTATTTTCATTCTGTTTGTTTTTGGCTTACTGGCAAAGGACGGCGCCACTTTAATAAGTATAAAAAGAAGGGTAGGTTTTTTTAAATTTCTTTTTATTTCTTTTGCACCATCTAGTTTGAAATAGTTACTAAGCTGTAAAGTGTAGTCTATTTATTTTTAAATCTATTCTAATGGATTTGCTGTTTCTGATGATTTCCCACACCACACTGAGTTCCTACCACTGCCATTTTCTTTGTGATGTGTTGTACTGTTAATCTCTGTATAAAAATGTTAAAAACTTTCAATTATTAGGTAAGTAAGGTGTAATTGCTACAAGTAGCAACTCTTGCTTTTTCCTCAGTTGTTATTCAAATTTCAGTTGTTTGGGGCTCTTCTGGCTCTGAGGTTATTCGGAGGCTTATTGCTTGGGCAATAGTGCATAAAGTAATGGGGTTTTGTCCTTGAATACTCTACTGGAAACTTTTCTCTTAGTGACGCATCCAGAATGCTCCCAGTGGCATAAGAGGTTCTGGGAGTGGTTGCAGTGGGGAAAACATGAATTTTGGAGTGCATCTTGCCAAATAATTCAGTACTCGGTTCATTGCTGTAGAGCACATGGCCCACATGGCCGAAAGCTGTCCAGCATGTGCTGGTAACTTTCTTTGTGAATAAAGAAAACAGTTTTTGCCTTCGTAGCTTGGCTAGGAATTTTAGGAACTGAAAATAGTGCAAGCAGACAGAAGCTCACTGGACTTTGAAGGGAAAGGTGAGACATGATTCTGAACCGCTGTTCTCCTTTGCCTGGCAGAAGAGATGGGACCCATGGTGAGGCAGCACTTCGGGTCCTCCGTGGCGCAGTCAAACTGGGGATTGTGCGCCTTGTACTACTCAAGTGACTCACTGCAAATTTATGCAGTAACAGAGGATAGATCAGACAAGTGAAATGGTTGGATTAAACATGATGGTACGCAAAGCAGATTGGTTTGGCAGAGAAGAGAGCAGGAGAGGAACGACATTATAGGAAAATGCCATAGTTATGGCATTAAGGCAATTGCAATAAGTGATAGTACTTGTTAAAGCTGATCTATCGTGGTATTGCTTTACAAGCAAAACAAATAAATAGAAACAGCAAACAGCACCAAGCTGCAGGAGTTTTGCATGTCAACACAGGTTATGGATATCTACGGAAAAAATGTGATACGCAGTGTTAAAAACACACTAGCAGCGTGACTGTTGTCAGTTTTGGGGAATCTTGCATAAAAAGCAGTTTTAAAGAGGGATAATGGGGCAGATGGATAACATCATGTGGACAGGGGAGGGCAAATGGGGCCTCCAAAGGAGACAGAGCCTAGAAGAAAGCTCAAAAAAGCTCTCTTAAAATTTGACTTTCGAAAGTGCTGTAAGTCACAGAGAGGCTGAAGTCACAATTCTAGCAGTGAGCAGTGTGGGGTGAAGCAGGTCTGTAAATGGAGTTGGAGCGTGAAGTTCATGTTTCATGTGATAAGAGGAAAGGACCTGAAACAAGACTGGAAAAGAAGAGCCACATAGCTGAAGGTTAGATTAACAAATTAACAAATTTATTTTTGCAGCACAGTTGCACACCAGCAAGACTGAAGACGACTGAATTTATCAGTGCTGGAGAAAAATGTGTTGATTTAATGAAGATTTTATTTACTCAAAGCTAGGGCAAGAATTCTGACAGAGAGATGCAATGCAGAACACATCTGTAAGACTTTGTCAGAGCCTGAATGTGAGGTGAGGAAACAGATGAGTGAAAGCTAATACCCAGATTATGAACCTCAGTGACAGGTGGAACAATGGTGTTGTCCGTGATAGAGCAAGAATGCAAAGGAGGGCTAAGAAATAGTGGACTTCAGAGAAAAGAGGAATTAGAGAAATAACAACTTTATTGGCAAGCACTTTATGCGTTCCTGATCATAGACACCATATTAATGTAAAAAAAAAAAAAACAAAACAAAAAAAACACAACTGTTTTTCTCCTTTTTTTGGAAGGAGACTTGTCACCCACACATATCTCACATCCTTTCTTGTGGTTGACAAAATTCAGCATGTTCAGCTTCTCTCTTAGTATCTCTTTCTGGGTGGGTTTGTTTTGGCGTTTTGTGTGTTTGTGTGTATACGTGTGCCAGTTTATGTACGTGCTGCAGCAGCAGCGCATCCCTGGGTTGTCACTCAAATCTTCTCTCAGAGTGGGTGGAAGCATCATTTTGGTGCTTGAACGGAGAAGGCTGTGTTTGGCAATATTCCTCTCAACTACTTCCTACCTCTCTGACTCAGTACCTTAAAATGCCTTTGTTATAAATTTTCTTCTTGTTTTCCCAGTCCCATATTTCATTAGCAGATATTTTTCATTTCTAGCAAACTGATGGTGTCTTCACTTGCCTTCCAGTGAGTTCTATGTACAGGGCAGTGCTTGCCTGTCTGCCCTCAGTTTTCTTATTTTACAGAGCTGCAGTACACTCTGAAAAGGGTTTTATATCATCGATTGTGCCTAAAATAAGTACGGAATAAATAAATGGACATGTAAGCTATTTTGGCAATGATTGACAGTCATTGCCGTCTATCAGCTGCAAGCTTGCCTGCATGAAGTGAGGTGGTAGCTTTGATCCAGTGTCAGGTAGGCAAGTAGAACCAACACAAAATCCACCACTCCATTTCTTTCTAATTGGCAATTTAAACAGGAGCCAAGAACTAAAGGGGTCACAGGCTGAATTCTCTCTGGTCGTTAGTGGTCAGGGCTCCAAAAGGGGCTCAAGGCACACAGTCAGTAGTGCGACAAGGGATGGAGCAGAGGAACCATCGTTTCTAGTCTGCAGCTTTCCTCAACAGTCCTCATGAACTCTATCAGAGATTAGAGGTAACAACAGGGGACTGGGGAGACTGGACTCCAGAATCCTACAGTAGACACCTTGTTAAATGTGTGTTGCAACACAAGTCGTTTAGCATCCTAACATTTCATTTCTCTAAAAACGTGTGCCTGTCCCTATAGCAAGTTGTAGATTAAATGTGAGGATTAGCAGGCATTTGCACAGCAAGTGCTGTTAGTAACAGCACGGTGAGATAAGAGTATTCAGATCTCTCCCTAGCCTGCGCCGGGCTAGAAATTGGTGCTTCATATCCTTTGCATTCTTTATAAGGGAATATTTTCAGAGTTTAAATAGGACCCAGGAGCTACTTTTAGCATTGTGAATATTTGCGAAACCAGATTTGAAAATTACGGATTTCAACAAACAAAACATGAACTTCTCGTTGTTTTTAAATTTTTTATGGCTTCTGCTGATTCTCGCATCGAATTCAAGATTATAAAGAATTTATACAGAAGAGCTTGTCCTGAATAAGTTCACTTGGGGACTCTCCTGTTGTTCTGAAACATCTCCTTCCTTCTGTTTGTTATAGGTCTGCCTTTACGGGGCAGCAAAAATGCTTTAAAAATTTTTTATGTGCTTATTTAATCTTGTTAAAATACACCCAGTACTTGCATGTAGTATAGCAACTTATTAACATTTGTTTTCTATATTAAAGCACCAGTAAACATACAGCCAAATTTGTGCCTGTGTTGTATTGCCCTTTCATGTGCTTCTAAATTCACATTGCAGCATATGAACTTGAAATTATATATGACAACTTTTCCCAAAGAGCTTGCAGGTTAGTGATGCGGCTAAGAAGAAAGACATATTGCTGTAGGAGAAATTTCAAAGACAAAACTAAAAGGATTAAGAAAAAAATGGGGAATGCTGAGGAATTCAGTAATGAAGGAGGAAAGAAATAACTGAGAAAAGTTCGTAATGCCACTGCTGGACAAAACATGATAGGTGATGAGAAGTGGGCGCGTAAGTATTTTGAGTCTCTGATTTCCGTGAACGTGAGCGCGTCTTTATTTGATCTCTCGTTACCCAGCCTGCAGAATTTCAGAGAGCAAAGACAGAGGCACAGGCACTGCTGTAGCCGAGGCCTACAAACTGGAACCGAGTGTTATTGGCTTTGTATGATAAGGAAGTTTGCTTATGTCCAAGATGAAAAGCATATGGAAACACAGTAAAATCTTATTGATGGATTTTTCTTCAACAGCATTATGGCAATATTTTCATACCTATTAAAAGCTGAGTAGATAATTTGATCTCTCATAGCTGCTTTCAAAGGCTGCTCTATTATCAGTAAGTTCATTTTATCTTTTTCCTTCTTATATATGTGCAGCAACAGCACATCTATTTGTACAAATATTTTCTGTTTCAATGGGATTCAAATAAATAGAGTATTTCAAAACGTTCCCGGTGCAGCGAGCAGGTGGACATGCATACGAATACATGCAGGATGCAAACCATTGTGCAGCTTAGTTTCTGCAAGCCAAAAATCTTTCTTCCAGTCTTATAGTGCTTCCATTGGTGGCTAAGAATCTCTCTGCTGTAACTGTACTCTGCTGAGCTGAATTGTGCTCACTATGATGTATGTTTTGTAATTTGTTTTTGTGTTTAATTGGTTAGCTTATTTAATTGTGTTGCAGTCTACATTTTGGTTTTAGATTACATTGTCTCCATGGACTTGTACTGGTGTTTGTTTATTTCATTAAGTGCGAAGAGTTTGTCTTTGCAGTTGTGTTGGGATCATCTCGGAGTCCTTGCAATGATGGTAAATGTCATTGCAGCAGCTATGATTAAGTGATGTTGTAAATCACATTATAGAAATACAGCTGTTAAGAGATCCTTAGACATTGCCATTCCTGAATAAGAGAAACAGCCCTGAATCACAGCTTCACATTTCAGCATGCCAGATATTTTTCATACCAACGTTATACCTAGATTTGAACCTGTAATTTAGATCTTTTCCTGTATTTTGACCCTATTGGCATGAGATTAAATTCAAACCATGCCCCTTCACTTTCTCAAACAAACCAAAAATTTTGAATGTAGAAAAATGTTAACATATCTGCAGCTAACATGGAACTGTGCAATTAATCATGCTACAATTTAAATATTTTCTGGTAAATTTAGTAAGGCAAATAGTAACTAAAGTGAGAGCACAGCAGTCTGGGTTTTAAATACCCTGAGTACTGCACCCGATGGGTGCAGTCCTGCATCTGCTGCACTGCTATTTAACCTGAGTTAAACCGTTACCAGAGAAGTCCTCTTTTTTACAGCATTTACTGGGTATGGTGTAACATCTTACTGAAAATATTTGATGAAATGTTTCACTCTTTCATATCTTCTTCTACATGCATTAATTACTTCATGCTGTCAGTGCTTCTCTGTTACACGTCACAACACGTGTTTGCAGTGGTAATTCTGGTATTTGGTGTTTGTCCTTAATGCTGCTGCTTGTGAGCTTGAAGCATCATCTCGTTGATTCCTCACTGGTTCTTCCCATTGAAATAGCTACTGAAATCTCGCAATAGCTTAGTTTTGCTTTCCTCTTCAGTTTTTCTAGTGATGAAGTTATCAAGACATACAAATGAAGATCTACATGCTTCTCTATGACAGTAGTTGATTTTAACATCTGTTTATTTCCATCTGTTGGTGGAAAGTAATATTTATTCCTTTGCATCTTCTTGTAGTTGTATCAACTTCGCTGCTTACAGCTAAAGCAGGAATTTCACAGCTCTGATTTGTGTTACTAGTTCCCACAGAAAAAGACATTTAGATTGCAAGGCAATGTTTTCAGGACATTTGTATCCACCATCTACATTTTCTTCCAGTCTCTCATGTATCATGCAGAGAGTTGGAAAGAATTCTTCCCTCTTTTTTTTTTTTTTTTTGTTTTTGTTTTTTTTTTTTTCAAAAACACACAATATATGAGAATCAGTCACATTGTTCTCTGGAAAACCAAAACCAGTGCAGGGTAATTTGAATTACCTTGAATGAATTGATGCATATGAAACAGAAATTGAATGGTGCTGCTCTTTAGTGATTTACTAGATAGGGAGGAGCATAACTGGATTGGCTGCAAATCAGTCTACCGTTTTGCAGATTAGTTTAGTGTGCTGCATGGAGATCTACAATCTTTCCTTTACTGTCGGTAGTGTTAGTTGCAGAGCTTCTGAGAATAGTGGAGGGGGAACAAATAGGCTGAAAAAGAGTTGAATCCAGAATGTCCTGACAAGAGAAAGTCCTTAAGATGTTTGAACCCTGGCACAGCTAGCTGATCTTTCAAGTGTCTAGCTGAACTCAAAAGTCCTCTTTTCTCTCTGTCTTAAATTTTAGTTTGTTTTGTATCAGTAGAAAATGAGTTTTATGTTCAGCTGTGGCTTTTCCAGTGAGGGAGTACGGAGACCTTTTTTACTTCCCCCTCGGGCCCCCCTCAGGACTTTGATCTCTTTTGAGAACTAAGACAGAGATCTGTGTTGATGGCTAGCTAGGTTGTCTAAGCTCATCATCACACTGGCAGGAACAGGCCTTCAGCCCTTTCAATCCACCACTAAATTCGTTCCAGTGTATCTGACATTTGCTTGATATTTTTTTTCCCCTATTCTTACAGACTGCATTATTATTGTTATTTAAAATATTGAGTCTGCTCATGAAGCAGTATTTTCTTATATCAAGTGACCAGCCCCACAGGGAACACTTTAAAAGTTCAGCGTGGTTCTAGAAATTGCCGGTAGATAGCGTAGGAAGATATGTTTATATTTATTACATAGATTTTTTTTGTAATAGTTGTAAGCAAAGCAGTTGTGTAATGGAAATAGCTACTCTGTAGAATGGTAGAGGAGGGAACAGCAAATGTTGTCTTTTTGACAGATAAGAGCACACTGAAGGGAATGAGAAACTATGACATTTTGGATAAATTTTGGCTAAAGCAAATGTTTGCTGAGTGTTTAGAAGAATCTAAGTATTCATTGTGCAATTAATGCTGCTCAGTGATTTTTATAAAAATCCTACCATTTTTTTGGGAGAACAGCTTAAGTACTTATCGATTTAGAACCTCTGTAACTCCCAAAATGGAGACATCCCTGTATCTCTACAGGTATTTTAAATGAATTGAATTAATCATAGGCTTAAAAGTCTCTAGTGATCTTCGTTAACTTTCCTGGGTTTAATTAAAACATCTGTGCGCTTTTAATTTATCGATTCATCCAACTCATATGTCATGTTTTTAACACACCCCAGCATGCTCTGCATCATTTTTAACCCGATTTCCACTTAACTAAAGCAATTAAATTCACCCCGGATTAATTAAAGCATCCATACTTTAGTGCTTAAGTCAGCGTGTGCTGCTTTCCCCAAATGGTTTCTGAATGTCAGAGATTTGACACACCTGATGGGTTTTTTGTCCTTCTGGAAATTCTCCTGTGAACCTCTTTGTAGCGTACTAATGCGCAGTTTGACTGAGCTAGGCAGGGGCGCTGGGGAAGGCTTGGGTTTGGGCAACCGAAGGGAGGATTGCAGACCAGGACTGCTCTGAAGGGCTGTACCTTTCATCTTAATACTGACCTGATGCCTGCAAGCGTAGAGTAACACTACTATTAAATATTTGAAATTATTTATGTGTTCTGTAGTCAAGCTACATGGTTTCGTGAAGTAGCTAATACAGCATATAATGTCAGTAGCGGTTATTCATAGTTGTTCATCCTTCTGCCCGTGGGTGAATTTTCTACAAGGTTATTTTGTCTTGGAAAGAGCACAAGGTCTTAGAGCAACCTAAAAGGTGTTCTAGATCTTCCTATGTCAATGTTCTTAAGAACAGTCCAGCTAGATGGAAGTCGGTGATCTCTGAAGAGCAGGCAGTCGAGTCAGACATCATCCTTACTGACCGTGCAAATACCACGTTTGTGAGGCATAAAGAACAGATGAGAGAAATGGGCCTGGATTCCTTCAATCTCCCATTCCAGAATGATTTTCTGGGAGTGAAGTTTGCTAGGGATGGGGCAGCTTCTTAACAGGAAAGTAGCCTGCAAATAGCGTAAACTAGTAAACGTGAAACAGCATAGACCATGGAGTGGTCTTAGAAATTATTTCAGATTTTCATATCCATAAATGAACTCCAGTTAAAACTAACAGGCATGCAGACAAGTAGTGAAATGTGCACCCAGTTGATGAAAATAAGTTTTAACATAAAATATGAAGGAAAATGTCAAATAAAACAATTCTATTTTTAAATTACAAATAAGAATACTCATATGTCCATTGAGTTTGAATCTTTCCTGTATTTCTGCTCCAGTTTGGAGCTGACTTGGAATGTGGTTTTGGGTTTCAGATTAGGTTGTTACAAACAATATTTTCTCTTCTTTATATGCTGGCAAAATCATCCTTAATCTCTTAGCAGCAGCAGGTTAGCAGCAGTCTCTGCTAAGAGGAAGTCCAAGTGTGAGCGGTTACAGAGTCTGAGTTAATTATCCCTTAGAGGAGCCGCGCCCAGAATGTCCACTGATAAGGTTCATTGGTAAAAGTTTGGCCTGTATCTGCCTTCAGTACAATTCCCAGTGATCAGTGAAAGAAAGAACAACTTCATTTCTATTGTCCTAGTGTGTATTTTGTTTTCTTATATAACTAGAAATTTCTCCAAAGAGCATATCAAAACTGCCTCATCTCCAGGTTGAGATTTTTGAGAGACAATTATAGAATGTTAATATGTTTTTATTAAAAACCTGAAAAACATTTACTCTATTTTGTGATACGTAATGACTTCCTCCAAGTGTAGGGCCACTGGGCTGACTTGCACCAATAAGTATACGGAAGAACTGTTTGAGCAAAACCAGACCTCAGAAATTTGCAAGTTCTTTTTGATGAGAAGACTCAAAATGTGTCCATATATTTGGAAGTAGAACCAAGGTTTTGTCTGACTCCAAGCGAACTTTGTGTAAGCCTCAACAAGTGCTGTGCATGCTAATATTAGTCCATACCTTCCACTGTTGGGTCATACTGGTAACAGTACAGCAAGTAGGCATACAAGTATGTGAGCACACGTACTGAGCAGGTGATCCCTATGCAGTTTTGTAAGTGCATACGCTATCAGGCACATTTCTTTTAATCTGTGTTCTTAATCACAGGTTTCAGAACTGAAACTCATTTCCTCCTCCTGGAAGGAAGACGGAAGATGTAGGAACATCTACAGATAAAAATAATCTGTATTTCTCTGAGGTTCAGTACAGTACAACAAGGGGTGAACATATCTTACATAGGAGTATAAATTTTGTCTCTTCAGAACGCTTTTTTTTTTTCCTGAATGTGTGTGTGTATAGAGTTCATATTATGGAAGTAACTCTGTAATGGCTGAAACCAAAATTCCATTTTTACGCAGGATTTCAGCTCTGATAGTGGCATGCAACAGATAGGTACAATTTATACTCTTCCTCAACTGTTGTTGATGCTTCTGCAGTAAATTCTTTTGATTCTAGAGATAACCTGTGTTAGGACTTTCTACAGTAGATGATGTCTCTTTATGTGTTCAATTGGGGAATCTTCTTTCGTGAGTTTTAACTTCTCAGATGATCTTGCAATTGGTTGATGGAATAGTTAGCAGTACTTAGGATGTAAGAGCACTTCATATGATATTTAAGTGCTCTTTTAATGCAGCTTTAAACTTGCACTTCACTAAATCCTAGTTTTCCTTACTAATTACATTGTGAATAGGCAGTCAAGTTCATCTGTTATGCACACCAACTTGTGGTAAGAAGCTTCCGCTTTATATGTGAGATTAGGGCTTACAGGCATCATGGATACAACCATTCTGGTACGTCCTCAAACTTACCCCAACAGGCTTGATGCAGTTTTGTCCTTCCAGACGAATGACTCCCCTCACCAACCTGCCATGAGCATCTCGCCACAAAATCTGTGGTACATATGTTGAAAATTTTTGACTTGATATGGGATGACTCCTGACAGCTTGTCTGGGTTCTGAATAAGCTTGTAGATGGCACAAAGGAAGCTAACCTTCTTATGACCTGTTTGAAAATTTACTTTTGGATATAACACTGAGCTACTTACAAAATCAGAGCAATGTAAGGACATTGCTTGTGACCTGGTCCAGGACAGGGAACTATTGCAAATGCAAGTTCAAAAACCTTTCAAGTCTACATATTTTTGTGCCCAGAAACTCAGATAATTTTCGAGAGGTATACCTATTTGTCTATTTTATGAGGAGGAACTGAAAAAAGTCTGCAGTAGAGAAGTATCAGCCTAGATCCTGGTGGTACAGGACTCTCTCTGCACCAGGGTAGTGTTTGCCGTACAGCAAGAGGAAAAAAGCCAGAACTCTGCCTTCAAATCCTGTTTGGAACATCAAGTAGCAAGGGAAGGCCTTTCAACCAAGCAGCGGTGTATGTAAACCAAGTTCTGAAACAGCCTCCAAGAGTTTGACTCCTCAGATATCCTTTACTGGTTTCTTGCCATGCTCTAGAAGAACACCTCTGGTGAGTACGTACGTGTGAATACCGTAGGGTGGGTGAAAGGAGCATGTACCCAGACTGCAGCTGGGACACCTGCCTATGTGTTAAGTGTCACTGGAAAAAATAGTCTCTCTTGATGCCAGACCATTTGGGCCATCCCTCACCATCTCCCCTCCTAGTCCATGTGTGAAAGGCTCTTACCAAATCACCTTTCCTCGTGCAGCAGGGGATGTTAGCATCACTCTAAAATACCTGTCCAAAGATAACCTTTAGAGAGAGAACTTTCAGAGGGGTGTTTGGCTGGTCTTTCCTGCTCTGTTCGTGCTCTTAAATGCGTGCAGCCTGCAGAACTCAAAGGTCTGTAGTGTGCACTGGTCACTGAGACTCTTGTTAAGACCCTAGTCCATTTTTGTTCAAATACTGCTAAAGGGCAGAACCACATCACCAAAACCTCATTTAGGGTTAATACCTGTTGTGCTTATTCAAGTGTCGCTCAGGAGATCTGCCTTTGTGCTTACCTTACTGGAGTGTTGCTACAGCTACTCCTGAAGACCTCGCTCCGCGTTTCGACTGTGCTGGTGTGTGTTACATGGTTATCTTTATGCAGTCTGTCTGCAGAAATGAGATGGAACTTGTTTGTTCCATTGCAGAAACCGACCTTCCTTCACACTCCTTCAACAGACTTCAAATGGCCAGTTCTGTCCTGGAATAGGGGCCATCCACTTCACATAGGAGCAATAAGCAGTCCTAGATAACAAGAGCTCCAGATGACTCTTCAGTTGTTTGCACGTTAACTGAAGCCACCTGGATGTAGGGTAGCCTGTTTTGGGTCTTGCTGTGCAGCAATGCGTTCTAGCAAAGCCGCGTAGCAAACCTCTTTTTAAACTGCCTGCTTCTGTTTTCTATGGAAGAGCAGCTTGCTTCTCTCCCTGTTCCTCACTTAGGACAGCCTGTAAACCCATACTAGAAACATTAATGATGAGCTGTTTCTTACAGCAGGGACAAGCCAGCTTCTTATGACCTACACTTGCTTGTATTCTTACTTACATGTTTCTCCTCCAATCTTAGGGACATGGCAGTTCTGGAAATGCCAAAATCTGACAAAGAACGTCCGTCATTTTTCTTATTCTCAGTGATATTCCTCTTATATAGTTTGTAGAATAACTCCAGCAGAGGGCTTTAGGTTTTAAGTGTCATGATCTGTAACTGTATTCATTTCATCCCTGAGGTTAAATGACAGATTTTCTCATTTGTCCAAAGTCAATTCTGGTGTCACAAACATCTTGGCAGCGCATACTGCAGTGCAGACCACTGAAGACAGATTACTGTCCAGCCTGTATACAAGCTTCACAAGGACTGAATAGATTTATGAACCATGGTAAGACCTCTGACCTGGTAGAAGCATGAAGAGAGGAATGAAAAGCTGTGACATGGCTTTCAGCTTTACTTAAATTTCTGAAGCACCATAGCAGTGTAAGGAAACACTAAGAAACTACTGTGGAGCTCTTTAGCCCAAGACCCAGCACCATCCTGTAACTTTTTCTGCTGTTTTATCACAGCATGGTGAGGAGGTTGGTGGGCAAAAGCAAGCCATATGCTGGGATCCCAGTGCAGTTGGGGAATCCACATTGAACAATTATTAATAATGTTATTGTTGAGTCTCTGCAGTGGCTCAGAAGCACGTAGAGAATTTGCATCTAACAGTATTGCTACCTTCTGTGGTGAACTTGAACAAAGACACTGCACAAGCTTAACCACCACATAGAGAAGCTGAGAGGTGCATTGTTCTAGAGAGAGGTATCATTGTGTTAAAATGAGACCCAGATAAAGGAACAGTACCTCTGCAGTGTGTCAGGGTGTAGAAGCTGGCACCAAGAAACTTGCCGCTTGTGATTACTCCAGGTCTTCAGGACAGGTTGCCCTCTGATCTCTCAACTCCAGATCCTCAACGCCATGGCAAATAAAGAGAGCAGGACTGAGTGTGACTGCCTTTCTTACAGCAATTTGGGAAAAATGTATCAATGTCAGCCCAAATAAGACTTTCAATTGCAATGAAATGAAGAGTTACAGAGAAAGGAGTTGTTTGTGTCCCCAGGTCTTCGTACCTGAAGAGAGGAAGTGTACGTCGTTTGATCCCTTTCTTTCTGGCTCACCTGTATGACCTGCAGTAGCAGCAGCGAGCATATCTTGGCAGTGAAAAGCAGTGCATGCTAAGGAACCGAGACAGACTCCACGCCGAAAAGCATGCAGCCAGAAGGAATAGTTAGTCATACGGCATTCAAGTTGCTACTAGTTCAGGAAATTGTATATCATGGAAACATGATGATATGCAAAAAGATGTAAAATAGGCTGTCCTGCAGTGCAGTATGGACATAATGGGTATTTGTCTGTATTTGTAATTCAGTCCAACTGGTTCAGTAAACTTGAGTGTGAAACCATCTGCAAAAAGCAAAACCGGTGGAACTTTAGCATGAGCTTTTTCACTGAACTCAGTAAAGCAGTTGTGAACGTATGTCATATCTGAAATCCGAAAAATGATGCCGGAAATGGTACTTTATTCAAAGTATTCATTGGAGTGAGGAAGAAGATGATTGAATAAGACTCATAGTTAGAGAGAACACCAGGAGTGAAGCAGAGTGAAGTCCTGTTACTACCAAAGAAGGGACAATGTGGCCCTAAGACATAGCAGGAGTAGCAAAAAGCCACCAGACTTCACTATACCGATTTTGTTGTTATTCTACTGTAGAAGAAGTAGGGTAAAAAGATAATACATGTGATAAGTGGCACATCAACCTGTAGTTTTAATTGAAATAATTCTCAGCACTCTAAATTTTGCCTAACATCTCAGGTTAAATTCTGAACGTATTTTTTTCTGATCAGTTTTTTTCCCATTTCAAATAACAAAATTCTTGAAGAAATCTGTCCTGAAATGTGTTTTTGCAGCAGATCAATGGTACAGCTAAGATTAATAAGGTTTACACTACTGAACAGCGGAGAAGTTGTCTAACTGGACAATTATACATTTTTTGGTAGGAAATCAATTACTTGGGGTTCTTCTTGATCGTCCAGGTTAAAAGGATAATTGAAGCCAGAAGACATTAGGACCTTTTAATGATTAATAGTAGCTTTTGAGTATATTTTTGGCACTGTAACACTAACTGTTAGTTTCTAATTATTTTGAGCGGTGAAAAGACAGGGAAATACTTTTCTGTCTTTATTAAACCACATCAGAGAGGAGAGCACAAAAGTGTGCGTTTTCTCAAAGATTCACTTCATTACTCCCGTTTTCTGTTGCTCCTCTGTTATTTTTCCTATTTCTCCGACTGGTGGCCACACATTCAGTCTTTGGTAGGCATGCAGGTTCACAGATTGCCATGTTGGGAGACGTGGCCGTAGAGGAGTGTGAACGTGCCTTAGTGTAACATTTATGTGCAACTGGCTTTTAATAAACCGTTTCATTTTCTCCATTGCTCTGCATATGTACAACATCGGATTCCTGGCATCCAAGACCTGCTGACTGCCTTTATTATTCATAGGTTTCATTTCATTTGCATAAATGAATATTGTCAATACACAGAGGGTAAAAGCAGTCACTCTGGGATTTGGGAAAACAAGGTTCAGCTGGGATGTTGGTGGCAAGGTGCATTTGTTGTCGATGAAAGCTTGCATTATTCCTGTGTTAAAGATTCTTAAATTGAAAAAAAAACCCCAAGTTAAAGGATCTAAAAATTTTTGAGACATTACATTTAAAAAGTGTTATAGAAGAAGAAAGATGCTATATAATAGTGTCCTGGGAACTGAATGTTTTGTGTTCTGCTGTCTGTGAAAATTGGGTGTTAACTAGTGAAACAAAGCAGAGTAATGTCAGACTCTGATCTGTTCACGTTACTTCATGAGTTATCCCAAACATCATCAGTACTCTATAAAGAATTGTAATTGTGTTCTCAGAATGCCCAACACATGCATGCTTTATTAAATAGTAATCAAATTATTTCTTTCAGAAACAAAGAAATGAGCTACTACAAATTGTCTTAGATTTTTTTTTTTTTCCCTAGTAAATTAACGTATCTGATTATATGTGTAAGTATTTGGTAGTGTATTTTTAGTGCACTGTTAGATGAATGCATCTGTGACCCTGCATGCTGCTGTTCTTTCGTTCAATTTTCCAGCTGCCTGCCCGGTTCTGTGCAGTGGCAATGGTCAGTACTCTAAAGGCACCTGCTTGTGCTACAGTGGCTGGAAAGGTCCGGAATGCGATGTACCCATCAGTCAGTGTATTGATCCCTCGTGTGGAGGTCACGGTTCCTGTGTCGAAGGGAACTGTGTCTGCTCTGTTGGCTATAAAGGAGAAAACTGTGAAGAAGGTGAGATGTTTTCTTTCTATATTGGGAGTTTGTTTTCTGGGTTTTGAAGTTATTTAATGGGTAGGGAAAAAAAAAAAGGAGAGAACGGAAAAAAAATATAAATATAAAACTACTGTAACAGTTGTAAAAAAAGTACATCGCAATTCTACTGATCTATCAAAGTTCAGACAAAACTTCTGGCCTTGTTTAAACATTGTTCTGCAGTTTTAAGAATGCCTGTCACAAGTAAACCTGAACAATTCCTTTGTTGAAGAGTGAAGAGAAATCTTTTCTTATAGATTGTATTTATTGAACAATTTAGAGGAAAAAGGAGCAGTGGTAGACAAAATAGTATAGCTGCAGCTCCTCACAAAGCAAACATACCAGTCACTATTCAGACAGTAGCTGATAAAACAAATTTCAAAGACTTGGGTATCCACGTTACTTACATGTGGGGCAAATAAGCTGCAGGCTGTGGGATTAAAGAACGGTGCATGGCACACAGAAATGATAACTGTCCTTTAAATGCAGAAAAGCTCTTCTTGTTGCATTTGTTCAAGTCTTTGTGTATATAGAATAAGCAAATTTAATAAAATAACCCGTGCAGAATGTGGTCATAGATTAAGCTTGGTATAAGCTGTATTCACAGTATTTTCTGTTGTAATGCACAACATAAATTGGACTGCTTTTCTTTTTAAAATACATTAGTATGGTTTTAAAGGGGAATTTAACTCCTTGGACACTTGCTAAATAGAGACTTCAGCATACCTTGGCACGTCCTCAGAGCACTAATAGGTGAAGCTGCTTTATGATGACATTCCAGAGCTTATTAATCCTCCAAAAGTAGGAGCATTTTGGGGACTGAAGTGATAGGAATGGAGCTGCATGATATTAGGACTAAAGGAGTCTCTATGGAGTATTCTGAGTGAAATGCAGAGCGGTCCACCACAAGTATAGAGTTTTATCTTACCCTAGAGTAAACAGCTGTTTCTCCCATCAGAAAACAAAGGGAAGAAAGCTACTGGGGCCTTAACTACTAAGGATTTTGTTCTTTGGGTGTAGACTGCAGTCATTGCCTTTGGGACAAGATCTTATGTTAGTTTGAGTGAAGTTACTTTGCTAAAAGCAAAAAAAAAAAAAAAATAAAAGCTGGGATCCTCACTAGTGGGACTGCCAACACTGCAACTGTTTGTTTGGTTCATTCCTGTCATTTCCTTCCAAGAAAGCTTCACAGCACTGGTTATTAAAGCTCTAATACAGAACTCAAGTGAAGTTAGTAGAGTTTTTCCGTTGTTTTTAATGGGTTACATTTTAAGTTATATCCAGAAAATTCTGTAATGTCCTTTTTGTCTCCTAGAATTGATAGTTCTCAGTTCACCTGAGTGTATTATTATAGGAAATACTCAAAAAATATCTGAAATGCCTTGCTAGAGCTTGCATTGTCTTGGAAATCAAAGATGCAGAGGACTGTCTTTAGCATGCTCCACAACATCCAGTCTGTTCCCCAGGAATGCAGAAGCTCTTTCTGGTGCAGGTAGTAACCTGCAATTGTTTGCTTCATCTAATTTAGTTATATACATTTCATCGTGTTTTGTGTGGTCATGTAAGTGCTCGTATTGCTACAGACTATGGTAGGTGGCCTAAAATGATCTTTCTTTCATTTGATTCTGTAAATTTTACCTTGTAAGCAGTTCCTCCATCATCTTGGTTGTAATTTCCAGCTAAATCCATGGAATTCTCTCTCTACTTTCAGTTGTCTACAACAGGTGTGGTATATCTGAGCTAGACATCTCGAACCCCCTGTCACTCTGTAACAGAAGGCTCTTGTGCTTAATGCAGCTGATACTAAAGTGAAAGTTTGAGATGGGTGAAACAAACACATCATCAACTCCAGAGCAGTTTATAGAAGCTCATGCCTGTCTTTTTGCGAAGGTGTTAATACCATTCAAATTTGGAAACACGGCAAAATGTTGTCAGTCAACAAAGTTTTTGGGGAGGTGAATTACTTTAAGAGGTGAAATGAAATACATTATTTAATCAACAGTGTGCTTGAAAGGATAAGAGGTTTTATAAAAAGATAAATGGATTACAAAGGCAAGAGATATTGAGTGCAAACGTGGAAGGGGCCAATAACATGACAAGAAAGGTTAAAATAACCTTTTGCATACATCATTGGGCAATAAATAATTCAATAAATTGATTTACAAATAAATAAAAAACAGCCATCAGGCTTCTGTTCTAAAATTCCATTTTGTTTGTACATAACTCTCACATTAATTCAAGAGTTACGGGAAAAAGGCTATAATATGAAGGGGTGTGTCTCCAGTTGCAGGAAATCATCTGGTCTTATTTAAAGGTTTTGCATGAATTAAAGTTTTACCATTCTAATGATAGAATGACGCAAATAAATATATCTGTATTTGTATAGCATAAATTTCCTCTCTTGATTTGAGCTTCCAAGAGGAATGGTGAAGGTTGATTCATTCTCCATTTTCCAAGTAGGATATTGAATTAGAACAAGGGGGTCAGCATTTTTTTTTTTCCTGTTAGCTTTTTATTTCTGATATTCGTCATGGTCATACTGTTTAAGCAATTTACCTGAAATGAAAGTGGCACTGAAATCAATATTTGTGATGCACAATTTTTGCAGCATAAACACTGTTGTTCTATTAATAAATTTGCACACAAGATGAAGTGGCATATTTGTCAGGTTTCATTCAATCTGGTTTAGGAGGAGACAAGTGAAATTGCCAAATTAGGTTAAGTTAAGGGTGGCTTTCTTGTCAGTGTCATGGTCGAGTCATTTTTCAATGACATTTAACTTCATAAGTGTAATTCATGGCTCTTTGGGGGTTTTATGGTACATGTTGTTCAGAAAACTCCTTGACCTCCTTTTTTGTCCTTAGGGATCTAAATTGCTTTCAGTACCTCTTTTGTCAAACCTACAGAGGGCCCAATACTAAATGAGCTCTAATGATCTGAGCTGCCGAGGGCCTGCGAGTCGTAACTCTACCGTACTTGCCAAGGCGCGTCCTCCGTTGTTTAAACACCAGAGAAGCTCCGTTTGTAAATCCTTATTAAATACCACTGTAAACCCTTCGGAAGACGTGGAGACAGAACCTTTGCAGCTTAAGTTTGTGTGGCTGTTGCAGGTTCACCTTTTGCTAATTTGGCAGCTGAGGATCTGGCCCGTGATGATAAGTGTAAGAGCATGTATTAAAATAGAGCAAGGTTTGAGTTCAAAGTAAAAACTCTCTGCAGTTTAAACGCTGAAAGCTGTTACTTACCCATATGGTGGAACAAAACAACTGTAAAGTATATTTGCTTAGAACAGTGGACAAAGGGGGTTAGTGTGTTATTCTGTGAAACAGAAGATTGGGATCTTAGGGGTGTTGATAGGCTTATTCTGTTGAAATTCGCAGCTGCATGAATATTGTAATTCAGGGCAGGAGAAAGACACATACTTTATGTAGCAGAAGGTGGTGTTTTTCATATGCTCCATATGATAATTTTAGAACATTTTATAAATTTGTCAAATCTTGTCTGAACTGAACCACGAAACAATCTTGGTTTACGTATAAGTACAAAATGGCATTATAGTATTTTCATGTCCAATTAACTCAGCATTAAATCTTAAAAAAAGGGGGGGAAAAAACTGTAGCCAATGTAATCATTAAAATGAAAATAATGTAAGAAATTTTATAGTAACTTATTCCTGTACTACTGTAATCTGAATTAAAATCAAACCTATTCTGATAACTCATGTTATTCTATCTCTAAATGTGCCTGCCTCAATCTTCTGTTATAGCTAATCTATGTACTTACTTTAAATGTTCTGCAACTACATAAAATAATTTGACAAGACTCTGTGTATAGAAAAGTTGAAATTTGAAAGATCAAGGATTGTTCACATAAGGTAGAGTGAAAATGTCTCTGCCTTAATTTAGAAGGATCAATTTGGAAAAGATGAGAGATAAATCACTTTCATTATAAACTCAGATCTTACTGGAGCTGCAAGAGAAAATGCCAATCATTCTTGGTCCTTCTGTTGTGAGCTAATATATACCAGTCATGAGATGAATTCATTTTATTTAGGACATGAGTTTGACCTTGGCCCTCAGTTCCACAGCTAAAGGCGGTTGGCAAAGCCTCTATGTTGGTATTTGAGGTAGAGCATAGTATACTTATACAAATTCATAATATAAGATAAAAATTTGGAAAACCATAATGTTACTGATAGAGTTTATTTGAAAGACAGCTCATAACTTTATTTATCAGGATTGAAATGGCAACTGAAATTTCACTGGATGCTTTTCCATCCTAACTCTTCTCACTTTCTTATTCTGTCATTTCTGGATTGAAAAAAAAGATGAAATCCATATCAATATCTGTTTTTCTTTATTTCTTTAAGTGGAATTATCTGCTGGTTAGAATATGGGATGAAGTAACTAAGACTCTCACTTACACAGCTCAGCTACCAATGGAACACAAATCAAATGTTCGGAAGTGCCTGAATAATTTAGGAGTCTGAATGAAGCTGAAAGCCACTGGTACTTTGAGTTCTAGGTACTTACAGTGGATATCATAATGTTATTCTAACCCATCAATAGTAATGATGGCAGTATTGATGAAGATACTCCAGGGAAAAGTATCCTTTAAAACGTGTAATTTATTCAGTTGGGTTTTTTTATTTTGCTATTTAAATATAGTACATGAGTCACTGGAACTTCAGTAGATTTCAGAAGAAATGTCCCCAGCTGAATGCTTGTGTGTGGAACTCTTATTATATATATTTAAGTGTCATTTTAAAGTCTTTGTGCTTCTTCACTACAGCATTCCTGCAGTAAGCTTTCATTGTTCAGTCACACTTTGTTTTATCTGGAGCTGCTATAGAACAGAAATTACTTCGCACTTTCCCTTTCTTAGACCAGGTGTTAATATGACTTGAGGAACTACATCAATTTGCTTTATTTATCAGAGTGCTATAAACTTTTCTGAGCACGCATCTGCATGTTTTCCAAACATCATAATGTGTGAACTGACCTTTCTCCACACTGTTTTTATTTTCTTCTGTAGTTGATTGCGTAGATCCAACGTGCTCCAACCACGGAGTCTGTGTAAATGGAGAATGTCTCTGCAGCCCAGGTTGGGGTGGAATAAACTGTGAGCTTCCCAGAGCCCAGTGTCCAGACCAGTGTAGCGGGCATGGTACCTACCTGTCTGACACGGGTCTTTGCAGCTGTGATCCCAACTGGATGGGTCCTGACTGCTCTGTCGGTAAGAGAAATATTTTTCTTTGATTCTGCAACAATATTTCTGTTTTCTTAAAATGTTACTATCTATGACAAGTTTGAAATGCAAATAATTTAGAAAATTGTCTTTGGAACATATTTGGTCCTGTCTAGTTACATTTGGTCCTGTTTAATTATCTAAGATACATGTCTATATCTCAGCTACTATTTTTTGTAACATTCTTAATTTGGGACCGTCAGCTGGTGGGTGAGGGTGTGCAAATTTGGAGTTTGTTTTTTCATTCCAATCCTGACCCCCATTTGGATTGATAAAGTTACTGAAGTGCTTCACATCTGTTTCCCAGCTGTAAATGAAAACTTCCATAGTTTATAAATATGCTCATAAATATCCTCAGTTGAGGAATGGAGAGCATTACAATTAAGTACATTTTGGGGGTTTGTTTTACTGTGCATCAAAATGCTACTCATTTATGAAAAACATCACAAAACAGAAAAATCTCTTTTCAAATAAAGGGTATTTTCCCTTTTCAGTTTACATGGAATATTTTAAAAAGTAAATATAAAACTAGACACTTAAAAAGCAGTCATGGAAGTGTAGGCTAAAAAATTTAATGCTGTGCAAAGCTACTGTTGTAAAACTTGGTTATTCTAACAGAAGGAGCTAAAGAGAAAGAGTTTTGATAAGACAGCTAATATTCTATTCTGGGGAAAAGAAATACTGGGAATTTTGCATTTAAATTGTAAGCTGAACCTTGAGATGGAGCTGTAGGCCATAAGCAAGTCTCAAAATAATATTTAAAGTTTTCACACTTATTCAATTATTTCTTAAGATTAATGACTTACAATACCCCACCAGTGAAATGAATATCAAGATGTATTTTTTCTGCTTTATGCATCAGCAGCCAGAAAAAATCATAAATGAGAGTTTCACTGTCAGTTTCTTTGGTGAATGAGGCAAAAGAGCCTCTGTTTGCTTTTCTGCAACTCCAGCTGGTAAAGAGCAGAAGAATTTTTGGAGTAAGACAGCACATAACTGACCACGTTAGTAGTAGGATTCCAAAATCTCTCCCTTGAAAGCGTCTTCTACCTGTCACTCTCAGAGTCTAAGTGAGTTGTCACCATTCTCTGCTGAATGAGTTTTAGGTGAGTTTCAGTCTCGTTCTTAGCAAATCGGTGTCTGTATCAAAATCACCAGAGGCTCAGCTTTCAGTAAAACACAGCTCAGGCTCCCCTTCTGCACTGCTGATGGGCGTTGCAGAAGCCACCTCTGAAACTTGTTTGTATCCGAATAGAGGACGCAGCTCTACAGCAGTTTGTCCCGCATATATTAGCAGATTTTTTAAAAATTACTTTTAAATATAATTTAGGGGGGTTTTAAGCAGAAGTTAAACACTGGTTTTGATCTGAATATGAACAGGCCAGCTTTTGACAGCATACAGTTTTCAGCAAACACATACCTTTTTTTTCTTAATTTTCCCTTCACGACCAGGTTGCTGCTTCTGCCCCGCTGGAGCAAGCGAGCGATAACTTCACTCTTTTCTCCTCCTAGAAGTGTGCTCTGTAGACTGTGGCACTCACGGGGTGTGCATTGGCGGAGCGTGTCGCTGCGAAGAAGGGTGGACAGGAGTGGCGTGTGACCAGCGCGTGTGTCATCCCCGTTGTACAGAGCACGGAACTTGTAAAGATGGGAAATGTGAATGCAGAGAGGGCTGGAATGGGGAGCACTGCACCATTGGTAGGCAAACGACAGGCACCGAAACAGGCACATATTGCTTTCTTTTCATAAATCGTAGAGACATAGTTACTGTTGTGTGTTGTAATAGGCTGTTCCTTTAAGGGCCTTAGTGCTTTCAAATATTATATCTGACTCAAAATGTGTTTGCTGAAATGCAGATCGGCTCTTGGAACAATTTAAAACCAGTGACAAGCTGATTTGTAGGAAGAAAAAAAAAAAAAAAAAAAAAAAAAAAACAACAACAAATTCTGCAGCAAATGAACATTAGTAAGTGAAGATGTAACAAATGGTCCATCAGGGTATCATCTGAGTTGAGATTTTCAAACTTAACTAAACATTCCTTTGTGTGAATGGCATCTTTTTTAATTTCCTGGTCTGATGCATCGGTGCTCTCCTGCTATTATACATCACCTCTGAAACACATCACCACCATCACCACACAGAGCAGGGGTCAAGTCGTGGAGGAATAAGTGTTCCTGGCGTTACAGAAATAGCTCCCTGGCATTCTCCTGTGTTGTGCTGTGACAGTGGACATGGTGTTTACATACAGACAGCCCCAGCATGGGAGGGCCCCGTCGGGAGTGCTGCATGCTGCTGTACCCTTTCCTAATAGCGCGCTGCTCAGTACAGCATCGGCATCGCACAGCGTGCCGTGACGAACGCGATCGCATCTCGGCTGCGATGTGTCAGCCTGGGAAGTTCAAAAAGGTTATACTTACACAAAGCAGTGATGGTCTGTCCTCTCGATTCCTGTGCTTGAAAATTTATTCTGAAGAGAGATTAATTGTTCCAATTGTTATTTGGTTTCTACAAGCAGTCAGGTAGTGTATTTGGATTATTTTGTAAAGTTACTGAAAACAAATGAAAAAATTGTTATTTTCCCTATGCTGTAACGAAAAAAAAATGGGAAATTCTGGGTGATCACTTCTCTTCTGAGATGTCTGAGCAAAATTACTTGGAACAAGAGAATCCAGCTGCTGAGACAATGTGAGATTCAGACAAGTGTAGTTTTCTCCAAATAATTTTTGGATTACTATTCTGTATATCTGAAAAGAAACCTAGTGAGTCAAAATCCAAGGTCATACTGTTTTAATTATCTTACAGTGGTAAATGTAACAAAGAAAAGGAGTAGGTCACTTGAGATTTTCATGGCAGTCAGGGACCTTAATGGGACAGTCCTATTACAAGTGAATTGTTATTTCTTTACTTTGAACTATGGTGAGAGTCTTGCATCGCTCAAGCTGTTTTTCTTTTTCATTCCCCTCTGATTTCTCCCTGGATATACGAACCATTTCCGATACACACGAGTTGGAAACTAAAAGTGTACTCTTATTGGAATGAAGGAAAAAAAAAAAAGGACAAATAAATACATGTTTTTGGGGTGTATCCTTTGATGTAGTGGTGCTGCTTCCACCACGCTATGCTATTATGATTTAAATCAAAGCTTTTATGACTGAACACTTTGTGACCAGCATAGATGCAGAGTGTTTTTTCACAATTGCTTTCTCACTTCCATCGTATCAATGTATCTCTGCTAGATTAATCCAGGCATTTTGTTTTCTTAATAAGTATTTCCCAAATCTTTACAAAATGCCTATTATATAAATATTTTTGCATTAAATTGTCTAATAAGTGGTTATTTTTAAAGTTGCTGTTTTGCACAAAATTTGGTTTGCTTTATAATCTTTTAGTAATATGCCTATGTTTAGAGATAATTAATGTGTTTAAAGTCTCTATTACTGTGCACACAAAAAGCTGCCTTGTAGTGTTATCTCAAAAGCATTCTGAAAATTACAAGCTGAACTAGTGAACTCTGAAGTGAGAATTTTAGTCTCATTTTCAGAGCTGTGAAATAAATATTTTCCCTATATTGATATATATAATAAAATCATCTTTTCAGAGGAAGCATGATATTGCTAAAGTGATTAAAATATGCATAAGCTTTTTCTGTTTGGTATGTGTTAGAAAGATTTCCTTGAAACTTAATATGGGTCCGCCTGTGACAAAGATGAGACTAAGGCAAAAAAATTAGGTTGCCCTTCCAGTTATTGTATATTGAATTTGTGCAGTCATAAGACAGGTATATATTCTTGTGACAGGCCTCTACGAGTAAGAATTTTACTATATTTGTATCGTCAGCCCTGATTGTGACACCGTTTACAGAACCACAGAACGTGGTGCCAGACATGGAATTCAGTTCAGAGGGACAGCTGAGCTGGATCCCACTGGCTCATTTCACGTGGGGCTGAAACAGAAAGATCTTGGAGGATAAGGATGGTCGAATTAATTTTTGTCAGTATTTATTCAAAAAAATGCTAGAAGTTGCTGCTGGAAAACTTCTCCTTAGAGTGGATTGATACTTTGGAACAAGGATGAGTTGCCTTAAATTTTACAGGAACTCATTTAGAGTGCTCCCTTTATGGTTTCACTTTCAACTGAAAGCTTGACAGACCATTTAATGTCAGCCTTATTCACTGAGGAGTGTCCACCTAAAAACATAATATACAAGAATGAAAATCTCGAACCTTGATTTTTTTTAATTAGAAAGATGATTTTTTTTTTTTTTTTTTTTTTAAATTCCAAAGCCATTGGTTTAGTCCTGTTTGGAAGGTACCTGGCAAACTGCACAGTCTTTTTGTTCTATGGCAAAGCCAGGCCAGGCCAGAATAAAGTAGCAGAAGAGCAGAGATTGAACCTCTCCCTTCCCCGTACATAGTTTAAAGTTTTGAATGCCATATTGGGTCTTCGGGAGCAATGAATGGCCAGGCTTACTGCACAAGGCATCTGAGAATTTCTCCGTGTGGTCTTCAAGCAGAAAGATGTGAATCCCACAGGAGAGTTATTTTATTCTGAATTTCCATTTATTGCTACACCTACTCTGAAATTGCTTGAAGTCAGTAGAAGAATTTGCTTTGATTGCAGTGACTTTAGGCTGAGCCCACTTAGAACTAATCCAACTAATTGGTGAGAAAAAAAACCCAGGTTTTTATATATGCAAACCAAAATACATTTTATTTTGTTTGTGTGTCTTTACCAGTTCCATGTGCTATATTCATGTGGCAGTGGAAAAGAAATGGTTAGAGCAACCTGCAGGTATCCAGGCTCACTTAGGATGTATTTTTGTATTTAATATCAAATTAGGTCTTTATAGGTAGTTGACAGAATGCAGACTCTGTGGCATTCCACTGTTGAGTCTCTAGGCTCAAAAAATTTAACAAAAATGCAGTTTCTCTCTGCATTTATGAAAAACACTCGGAGAAGTCTCCCGCAGTGCCACCGTTAGCTCAGTCTTAACAAGCTGTTTGTGCGGAGCAGCTTTTTCCGATGTGCAGCAGTAGAATTGTGTCTAGAAATCAGTGAATGCCAATTCCAAATTATACAGATTTTGATAAATCTGCATCCAACTAATATAAAAATGCAAGGAGTGGTGTCTGGTCTTGTTCAAACGCTGCACGTAGCAGAGCAGAAGTCTGCACCAGGCACTACGTTTCACTTAGTTACTTCAGGCAAGAAGAAAAATTGCTTACTGGAGTGCTGATAAAGAAAATGAATCTCTTCCCAGTGCAAAAATAGACCTGTCAGGATATGTTTATTAAGTGATTACTATTCATTGATTGCAATTATGGAGGAAGTTATAACTAAATAATAGAGGGTAATCTAGATGAGGAAAAAATATTGGAAAACTAATAACAAAGCAAAAGACTAAGATATAGCAGTTGCTAAATCTTGAACCAATTTCATGCCAGAATTTTAAGATGGAGGATTTAGCTTTTCTTTTAATCATCTGAGTGTTGTTGAAGTGTGCTGTTATAAAACGGATCTGTTACTTTCACTGAAAATAATACTTGAATGTTTAAAACTTGGTTTTAAACTGCTGTGGGTGTGTTCTCATATAAACTGTCAGGATTGTATAGTAAGGATGATGTGGTGTATATGGAGATCTTAAGAAACAGTCAAAATAGCATTTTAAAAGCCTAATTCCATCTGTAATTCATATCCCTGCAGCATGAAATACGACTGTTATTAAGTCATTGCTAAAAATCTCACTGAGAGACCGGTGAAACCCGGATTTAATCCTAAATATTTATGAGTAAAATTTAAAAGTCTGCAAACATGTTGTATCTCGTAAGGGAAGCTCTCACCACACGACGCTGTATGAGGTTTGTTTTGTGGCAGCCTGTTTTATTCCCAAAGCCTTGCCTTTGTCTGCACACGTCCTACATTAGATGTGGGTTAAGCACTGCTGCTATCAAACAGAAAGTGGCAAAAAATTGTAGTAAAGGTTCTTTGCTAATACAGATACTCTGCTCAGATTACACTCAAGACATTTCTTGTCTTCTCCGTTCCTTTTTTTTTTTTTTAATTTTCAGTGCACATAAGCTGTACCCCCTTTGACAGCCATAGACGCTGAACCTCCAGCTGCCTGCCTGCTGGGCAGAACTCGAAGAGGGATGCTGTGTGCGTCTCTGCGGGCTCTGCTTCCTGAGCGTGGTCCTGCTTTCCAGCACAGAGCTCCAGAGGTGGGGATCTGCCACTCCCCTTCCTCCACTGAGGCCTTGGCCTCTGTGCTGAAAATGTCAGATGCTGGGACATGTTCCTTAGTAAATAACAGACTGGGAAATCTGTATTAGCCCTGTATCTTATCTTCTGTGTTTTCAGGGCCTTGAATAAAGAAGAAAGATTGAAAGAACTGTGATTCTGTCACCTACATAGTGGGAAATAACCTAAAATTTTCAGATTCATAAAAACGTGCAGGGAAAAGAGAGGACTGTCTGTGTCTAGGGTGATTAAGATAAGAAGTTTAAGTTACAGTACAGGAGATTTGGGTTAGGTTAGGAAAAATCTTGTAACAGTAAATGAAAAACCGAAGTAGATTGTGTAAAGAAGTTGTGAACTCCTTATCAATGGAACTTTTAACAGCAATGTAGACAAACATCTGTCAGCAGTAGCAGAGAGCTAATTCATCCTGCCGTGGGGCAGAAAGCTGGCTAGAAAATCATTAGCCTACAGGAGCTCTCTTCCAGTCTGATTTTAAAGGGAAACATTCCTTCTTAGTACGTCATTTCATAGTGGCCTGTGTTAAGATTTGTACTGTCACTCCCTTGGGGAATCTAATGCCACTCTTAGAAGTAGGACTGATTGTTTATCCAGCCAAGGAGACTAATCTGTGTGTTCTGTATCTGCATAGCAGTGACTATCAATGTATGTACTGAGCCACTGTGAAACATCCAGACAAAGAGCAAATATTACACCCAGTAGGTAAGTAGTTGAGATCCTGTCCCTTTGAAGTACTAAGACTCACCCAACTGAACAGTGAATGGATAGTATTCCACCTCTGGTTTTGCTAATAGAAAATGTTTGATTCCGCGCCGCCCCCCCTCTCCCCCGGATCCCCCCAGAGTGTTTTGGGATGACTCTGCCCTTTCCAGCTCTTAGGCATGTTTATATTTTTTGTAGACTGGAAGGAATACCATATATAAAGTGTAAACATTTAGATTTTTACCTTATCATTATGTAAATAATCAATAGAACCATTAATAATGCAGCATTGTGTTATCTTTAGATACAGCAGGATATTTTTGTCCCATGATAAAGTTCTTTGTTTCAAAGATTTTTTTTCTTCTACTACTGATTTTTCTTGTTGTAATTACAATGGTAATGATTAAAAGATCAGACAATTTTCAGGAGAGATGGAAAGTGTGTGGGAGGAGACAGCTGAAAGCCATCGTATCTAACAAAGAGCAATTTAGAATGAGCTAGATATATTAGACTTCTCTGATGCACATCTAACTTAAAATTAATCTGTAACAGTTTATGACCTATCAAGGCATAAAAGAACCTCTAATGACTATGATAGAAATTCAGATTGCATGCTGTAGAGGGAGGAATGCATTTTTTCATTTTATCTGAGAAATGTGTAGAATGTTTGGGTCATGACCACTTTCCATTACTGATGATGCAGAAATACGTTGGTAATATATGTGATGACATGACCAAAACTGTTAGAGAGATGGGCTGTTTCCGTATCTGCAGATTCCCGTTCATCACCTGTATCATACAGCCATCCTCTTTTCTTTACGAGGGTAGCAAGTTTCTAGATGAGCACATCTGTGATGCAGTCTTTAGCTAGGTGGTGTCAAGCTTTCATTTTGAGTGTGAGAAGGTGGTTTCCCCTCCATGCATCTCTCCAGCAAAACGGAAGGCTAACAGATACCTCATGAATTAATCTGAGAGATCCTCAATGGTTTCTGTCATTCTCTGCACATACTTTACATTTTTATTTCCATCATGCAAGCATAGAGAGACACATAAGGTAGAAGTTTTCCTTATAAAGTGATGTTTTGATCACTTCATAGTGTATTATAACTATATATCATAATATACGTTATCTATATTATATTATAGCATGTTACATTTTATAACCAAACCCAAGGAAATGTACTGGTCGATTAGACCTGCAGTCATCTAGGCTAACATCGCTCTGCCCCAGGAAAGATGCAAGTTCCTAGTAAATAAGCAAGTAGGAATTCTTCCTGGAAAGCTAATGCTTTTTATCTTTTCCAACTACATATGCTATTGGGGTGCTTTGTTGCTTCCGTAAATGCGTCATCTTTGGATTCACCTCCAAAGCTTCTGAATAAAACCTCTTGGCTATGAAGTCCTCAGATTACACACTGTGTGAGTAGCTTTTATTTGGAATGTCATGCTCATTTCTATTTCTGATTAGTAACTTTGTAAATTCCTACTGCAGTAACTAAAATATACTTTGCTACTTTTCTGCATCAGGGATGAGTAAATATTCTAAACAATTTCTGTAGCTCTGAGGAGCCCGGAACAACCATATGCATCCTGTTTCGTTATCATAGCTGAGCAAGATAGCTGATTATGTACATTTGGAAGGAAATATTCTATGTAGAGATTTGTATACAGTGAGAGTGGTTTGACTTTCAGGGAATTTAGAAACAGAATTCTGTTTCATCTGTGGAATTTACAGAGGGCAGCTGGGGATCTTTTTTGGCTAAAAGGCAAGCTTATTCATGAGGAAGAACTTTCCTGTTTGCGTTCTTTGCTGAGGGCTTCCTGTAAATGATTGAAATATGTCACAGTGCAGTGGCAGAACACTTGAGTGGCTCTTTTTCTTTCTCTGTATATAGGATATTTGCAGTACATGACCTTATTTCTTCTCTTTCTAGCCCCAAAAATTTAATGAGAGTGTTTTCAGCAAAGCTTCCTGCATTTTGTCTGGTACTTCAAAGATGCACCCAGCTGATACTGGTGAATAGTTTCCCAAACTAAAATCACATTTCCTTTTTCTCCTTTTGGATGGGCTTCTGCATGAGTTATATGGATTGTCTGGCCAATTCTTGAACTCTTAAAAGACCTCAAAAAGAGGGGGAGGGCAATCAATCAGGCAGCTGATCTAACTTTTGAAAGGGCACAGCTGATTTTGCTCTTCATAGGAGTATTCACACCGTCAGGCAATCTTCTCTTCTTCCACAGATAATGTTTTCTGAGTTATTTTGTACCCTGTGGTGTCAGGCACCGCTTCAGCAAGTGAGTGAATTACGTGATGTTGCTGGATACAAAACAACAAAGACCCGGGAATGCTTGTGAGAGGTCAGTGACATGGATTGTATAGAGATAGAAAGGTAGTGCCAGATCTTGAGAAATATAATGTGTATATCTATATATATTATTTATACTTACTAAGAAAGAAATACGAGAGAGAACAATAACTGCCCATTCTTTTGAGGCTTGCTTGTTAAACATGTCTTTTCCTTATCACTTAAATTCTTGCTTATACATTCTCAAGGTATAATTCTTGTATCTTCAGTATCAATTTCCCATTATCTTTCGTGCTTCAAGATGCAAATAAAGCCAAATGTGTTTTGCCTGACTGCTGCAAACTCTATGGAATACCAGTTCAGATGCAAAGCTTTTCCTTTTCGGCTTCTTGTCAATTTTGTCTCTGATTCCTACATAGTATCAAATTAACAGTGGGATACATTAGAAGTTAGAGACTTGTCTTCCTAAGACACTTTATGCTTTGAAATTCTCTACTTAATATTTTCTTAGTTTAATTTTGTATTAAAAACATTAGTGTCAAAAAGAAAAAGGAAAAAAATAGTCTCTGTAGCTTCTCTGAAGTGTCAGTTCAGGATTTTGCTGTGTGATCTATTTAGGGCTTTGGGGAAAAAATGGAACTATTGAAAGCTGTCTCTTTAAACTGTCAGTTATCTCTTGTGCAGTAACTCCTCACTGAGGATGAAAAACACACTGGTGTTGAATATTGATACATCCTTCTTTCACTAAAAGCCCTTACTAAGACAATTTTTAAAAAAGATCTTAAGGACTGAATAAGGGAACTTGTTCAGGGTACCAGCTATGAGGTTTCCTGAGCCTTTCTTACTGAACCGAGTTTTTACAGAATTTATATTGTTCAGCTCCTTTCTCTTG
This sequence comes from Tetrax tetrax, assembly GCA_009806455.1. Classification (NCBI taxonomy): domain Eukaryota; kingdom Metazoa; phylum Chordata; class Aves; order Otidiformes; family Otididae; genus Tetrax; species Tetrax tetrax. The sequence goes on along the minus strand of WHYT01017258.1, from coordinate 139,195 downwards.
TTCTTTCTTTCCTTTCCTATTCTGACCTGGTTATGAAATACCTATTAGAATAACCTCATTGATGGAGATTATTCTTGTGGGTAGCCTCAGTCTATTTAATTTTAGATACAATTTTGCTATACATATAAAAAGAAGCAAGGTTTTCAGTCAAACAGAAATCATCATATAATGTAGTGTATCTTATTTGCTCAAAGAAATTGCAAATATCATTTATGTAACTGAAATGTAAGAGCTAAATACAAACCTGAGTGTTGTTGAAGGTGTTCAGGTCTGAGATTGTGGTCTTTCATCTCTGCACATTGAGAGTGCAGATAGATGAAGTAATATTAGGGTCTTTATTACCTGCTTTATAGCTACTGTGCCAATTGTAACTAAGTGTTAAGATTTCTGCAATTGCCAAGACACGCTTCTGTAGTGTTTTCAGTCATATAGTATTGATTGACATATAACTGTCCATCTCATTCTACCAGTTGTATTCAAAACACATCCATGCTGGGATAGATAGAGACAAAGCAATGCTGATGGCTCATTAATCTGACAGCAGTTTGCAGTCATAGTACAAAAAAGCTGAAGGAAAAGTGGGACATGAAAAATTAAAGTTACTGTATTTATCCTCATTCTCTCTTCATTCAGTAACAAGATCAGAGCAGAACGGAGTCATGGTCCAGCTGTCTTCCTGAAGATTTTCAAATCTGAGAGCTGACCCTTAGCGCTGGGTGCTACACACTTGACTTAAATATTTCTCTCTAAATAAGTACCTCTCTGAACAGCTAAGCAGTTTTCATGAAAAAGTACTAACTGTAGCTTTCACAGAGACTTCAGTGTGACATGGATCATAACATTATCCCTAAGAAAATTTAGGCAGAGGAGACATGTTTGTCTGCTTATCCGCGTAAAGCTTGTTTCCTGCTCATTCTACTGGTCTTAAAAGATACTCTTATTCCTGCCTTACTCTTATCTGCCAGTTCTGTGGCCCCTGACTGATGTCTATCATCAAGGATTCATTGCCTTTTCTTGCGCTGTCTCAGTGGTTCTGGGAGCCATGCGGTGAGTCCCAGAGGTTCAGGTGTAAAACAGTTTCTGCGTTCCCTCAGACTCAGCTGACGTAATGGCAATGAAGGCCTACTCAAGGCATTTGTATTTTCTCTGTTGTACAGCCTTTCAAAGGCTGCAGATTTCCTGCATTCTGTAAATAGGGAGCCATAATTTGATAATCTACCAGTCAATATCACGATTCATTGCTTTTTCCTAATCCCATTGTATTTTTAGTTTCTATTCAGTTTTTAACAGTCCAGCGCAGAGCAAGTTGACCACCTTGGCATCCATAGACTGTGGCCTGCTTTTAAAATGCTATAAAATAAGATACCATACAAAATAGCTGCAAGGAAAGGTTTAAGTGTTTCTTCTTAAATGTTCTGGAATTATTAGGATAGTCTGAACTACAGAAGCCGATAGTTAGTCTTTCATGTAATTAAAAAGTATATACACTTCTAACAAGTATATTTTTACAAAAACCCATATAAAGTAAATATTACTCTTTTCTGTATTCATTCCGCTTAATTATAAAATTGCAGATGAGGGTTGTTGTTTTTTTTTTTTTAAGGTAGGCATTGAAAGAGTAAAGTTATCTATGAGAGTGCCATATGAGTAAGATTCATAATGCTTCTAGACCACTTATGTTTTAATTTGCCTTCAAACAGTCAGGTTTTCAGAGCATTCAATAACTGAGCTGAAGAACCCCAGTGCATCAAAATGCAGTCCCTGTTCTGAAGAAAAATAATAGTGATAATAGCTTTGTTATCTAAGAAGTAAATATAATGGTCTAATAATGATTAAAAATCATTCTTTTCAATTACAAACTAAAACATTTTGTAGTGAAAAATGTTAGTAGGTTGTGATTTTAGGCTAGAAACAATACTAAGAGGACAATTATCCAAAAGAACAAATGAACCAAAAAGAAGGGATCAGTTTAGGAATAATATGTTTACCTTTAACATGGTAATATGTTGATGTTTAAAGCAGTACTGCTTCAAATCCAGTGATTTTCCAATTGGTAGGAATCAAAAGGGATTGCTGAGCTTCTTGTGGAATGAGATCAAGAATAGCACTGAAGTTTTGTTGGGTTTTTTTTTTTTTTTTAATTCAGCATGCACAAACACAAAAGTTTAAATATCCCAAAGGATCCTGATTCTCCTAAAACCAGAGATGCGTTAGAACAGATGAGAGAACTGACTCTTTGTTTTGGCCGCGGGGAACGTCAGAGAGTAGGGCTCGGGTTGCAGTGTAGCCTGGCACCATCAACTTTTCAGCAATTTTAAATATAAACTGATCTGACTTCTTTGCTTTCCATTTAATAAAGCAAGGTAAGATGTGTATATGCTGGATTACAGATCATTTCTCTCTGAAATTAATAGAGGAATTAGTATTGTAACATACAGTCTTACAATGCAAGATAGTGTGCCCAGAATTAAGCAGCTACAGACAAGGAAGTTGGGTGTCGCTCTCCCTCTTTCCCATTTTCTTTTATTTTTAAATAGCAGACTCACTTGCATTTGAAGAAGAAAGGTATTACTGAAAGCAGGGAGCTGTGGATCATTATTTACTGCAAAAAAAAAAAGTGAAAGCACAATATGAATTTGTTAAAATGTTAACAGATTCTGATTAATTCTACCTATTATATCTTTTTTTATTTTCCTAGTAACTTGATAACAGTACAGGAAAAATAATGGCAATATGCCTTTTCTTGTTTAAAAAAAAAATCCTGAAAAGATATTTTAGACTTAAGACAGAAAATCATTGCATAGGATTTTGTTAGGAATATGAAATGAAGGTTGACGTGGCTCACCATGCAGCACTGGTAATAGATGGTTGCACTGGGGGAGGGAGGGAAGTGACATAGATTTTTATATCCAATGCAGCTTTTTGTTGGCTTCTTTGGAAACTAGGGGTGAAATTGCTTTTTGTTACTGCCTCCCTTGGATCGTTATAAACTGATTCTTTATCACGAAGCCAATCCATATATATCTTCATTGTGTCCTGTGAATGTTTGAATTTCTTTTTCTCCCAAAATAAGCCAGAAATATCGATTTAGAGTGGAGCACGCCTTCCATATTTAGAGAACGGGTTATTAGAGTCAAGGTCACTTTGTCTGTGAAAGCTGAGAGGGCAACAGCTGCTTGAAGGAAGTACTAGGTGAGTGTTAAGCTATAGAAAATGTTAAGTTGTGTAACGAGGTCTGCACTCACTGTTTCTGCGTTATTCTTCTACAGAGGTGGTTGTGAACCAGAAGCCTAAACAATGTGTATATATATATGTACTGTGTTACTCTTGCACATGTAGGTAGAAGGCTGATGGGTAAATGAAAAAAAATCTGTATTGATGCCTAAGCATTAGCTTGCAGTTGTGACTTTCCTTAATTCAAATCCAGAGGGACCTGTAAAAGTTATCAGTTTCATGATTTTTCATTGGAATCTTTTGTTGCATATTCTGTAGCAATTTTGATTGCTTATACGCTGAAGAAAAAAGTGAATCAAAATCGGTGAGGCCTCCCCTTAGTTTCAAACAGTAGTTCACATCCTTTATCAAAAGACTTAATTACGTGTGAGATATCACTCAGATACCAGACTTTATGGATACATTGAAGTGTCTCCTGAAATTGTTAATATTTTCATACCATATAATGAAGGCAGTGTTTATTAAAACCCATTCCTTTCAACCTTCCATACACAGAGAATTTGATAAGTGAGGCCCATCTTCTTTCACCAGTATTTGTATTTCTAGTTACCATGAAATTCCTAAAATCATAATTACCTAATTCAAAATCATTACTGTGTGGAAAGATTTAGGTGTGAGATGCTTTGTAAAGGGAAATATTTATTCAGCGGAATTGTGATAATTTAACATATTGTCTTCCATTTAAAACTGCATCTGTTTAATCAACCTTTGTTATTACAATTTCCTCTGGTCTGCTTTGGATTTTTGTCAGTATTTCAGAGATAAAACACTAGTTTAAAAATTTCTAGCAAGGTGTATAGAATGTGTCTGATTTCTTAAGGGGAATGTTCCTATTGATACTAAATGGGAGTTCTCTTAAAAGTTATTTTCAGAATACGCCCCTAGATCTTATTTATTTATTTTATCTTTTATTGCTTGAGGTAAAGATGTTATAAAATGTGAGTTGCTGTTCAGATGTGAACAAATGACAGTCAAGTGAAAAGGAAGATGTCTGTTCTTTTCAGCATTGCTTCTATTTCCTTTGTCCTATGACTCAAAATCACAGGTTAATTAAAGATAATGTTTCATAGGGCTACTGCTTCGCAGGACTACTGGTACTAATCCTTTATTTGAATTAAGTAAGTTCGTTCCAGCTTAGGAAATAAATAGAATTAGTAAGTTGTTTTGTTCAGAAGGAGAAGCAGGTATGCGTGCTGGAGAACACACGCAATCAGTTTGCTGATTTGTACCTTGGGGAGAAAGGCAGTGTCATTAAACTGTGGGATAGTTTTTCCAGTGAGTGATACCCAGTTAAGAAGGATTTCTGCAAAAACTTCCTAACCGCTTACAGAAGTTATACACTAAATTGGATATGTGCTATGCCGGTTTAAACCTGTTGCCATGTAGGTATTTCTTTGGACACCTAAAGCCATTCCCAGTTTCCCTTTGCTTGATTAAGACCCATGGAGATCTCATGAACTCAGTAGAGTCCAAGTGCGTCAGTCATCAGGTGAGAGGCCTCCCACTGGCACATCGAGGTTGCAAGGTGTTCCTTTGCTACCCGGCCGTGGGATACAGAGTGGAGTGTTGTGTAAGTCCAGTGGGCCAGTGGAGAAGGTCCAGAGGAGGGCCACGAAGATGATCAGAGGGCTGGAGCACCTCTCCTGTGAGGACAGGCTGAGAGAGTTGGGGCTGTTCAGCCTGGAGAAGAGGAGGCTCCGGGGAGACCTTATAGCGGCCTTCCAGTACCTCAAGGGGGCTGCAGGAAAGATGGGGAGAGGCTGTTCAGTAGGGCCTGTTGTGATAGGACAAGGGGTAATGGGTTTAAAATCGAGGGAGGTAGATTTAGATTGGATATCGGGAAAAATTTTTTTACAATGCGAGTTGTAGAGCACTGGCCCAGGTTGCCCAGAGCGGTGGTGGATGCCCCATCCCTGGAAACGTTCAAGGCCAGGTTGGACGGGGCTCTGAGCAACCTGATCTGGTTGGAGATGTCCCTGCTCCTGGCAGGGGGGTTGGACTGGGTGGGCTTTGAAGGTCCCTTCCAACTTTACCCATTCTGTGATTCTAAATTCTCTGCAGCTGAAGCTGGGCAGTACTGCTCGCTGTCTGCTCCAGCTGATGGCATACGGCTGTGCAGCGGAAAAGGCTGCTACGTGCTGCTGGGTTTCACAGCTTTGAACAACTTATTATCGTCTAAAGGAAAGCCTAATTAATATGTGTTTCTAACACATTCCTTAGAATGCGATAACGGTTCAACTATGGATAAGAAATGAGAAATGATACCGTACGCAACTGAAATTGTGGGAAACTGGCAGAGTGCAGTAAACAAAGTTATAATTTTAATTGAACGCTGAGGGTAAATAATACTAAGTGGTAACTGGGATAGAAAACAGAACGGTAATATTTCCTTGACATCTCTTTGATATATTTAGAGAAACTATTAACTACTCATGGTGTATTTTCAGTGGTGCAAAAAAGGAGCAAATTGCACAAAACTGTAGCAAACTGTCCTTTAGATGTCCCACGCACAGATTTTGTCATCTTGTCTTGGGGTTTTTTTGTTGTTGGAAATTCTTTTTTACTGGTCTTTGTTGTTAATAATGGTGAGTCTGCTTTTCCCTGTTACTATTTGGGATGTTTTTAAACTGAAGCAGACAAGACAATTCACAGTTGTGCACCTTCTTACCCGACGTGGGTCGGTGACTGCAGTGGGTTCACCCACTGATCGTACAGCCGTCCTGCAGCCGGGGCGGGGCGATCTCCAGATTTCTCGGCTGCGTCTCCATGTCGCTTAGGCGCAGTGTCTCTCCTGAGAGGAGTGCTCCTAGCAAACGGTCCCGTTACAACTAATAGCACCTGCCTGTCCCAGCGCCGCCGAAAAACTCTGTCAGATAGAGGCGCAAGGCAACCAGGGATGTCCCTGCTCCTTGCAGGGGGGTTGGACTAGATGACCTTTGATGGTCCCTTCCAACTCTAACCATTCTATGATTCTATGATTCTATGAAAGCCTAGTTGGTGCTTCTGATGGCTTCAGTGGAGAGATGGAAAAGCAGTACTCTGTCTGTGAACAGGAAGACTTCAGTGTTTGTTCCAGAGAGTTGAGGTCACTTCTGGTGAGGCCAGGGGAGGAGCAGAGCTATCAGTAGCCACATAGTAGATGTTTTTAATGTAAAGCAAGCAGAGCTTAGAGAGCTTTTTCTCTTTCAAATTTCTTCCAAGTGCAGATTAAATACCCTTGGCATTCTTGGGGGTGTAGTGGTGAAGATGATCTCCCTAGTACATCAAAATCAGTTTCCCAGAATTACTTGGTATTTCAGTATCAAGGGAACTGGCTAAGATTGAAGAATTAAGAGGTTTTTTCCTTCACCACTTAGACAAGTAAAGAAGGAACAACAAGAGAGCTATCCTGTGCTTTGTGCATGCAGGAGTAAAAACTGTTTGTGAAAACAAATTTTTTATTTCTTCAGCTTTTGTTAGTCATTGTGCAGTTGGTAGATAGAAAAATTGGAAAATTGTATGATATTCTTGAGGCTTCTGTCTACTGAAAAGGCACACAGAATGGATGCCTAGCACTTTAGAATTAAAGGCATGTGTATAAAATATATTTTATGTAGTGAAATACACATCTTCTATATCTGCCAAACAATTCAGCATACACAAATACTCGTGTAACTCGAAATGCGTTGTTTATGTATTTTAATTTGTTTTACACGTTGCCTATGTGACAGAATACTGCTCCTGTCTTGTTGGTGTTATTTCATTCTTTACATTTGTACATATTTAGACTTCATAAATTTGAGCGCTAATAGGTGAGGTGTATTTATTTTAATATTCAAATATCCATTATTTTTTGTCACTTCTTAATCATATTTTACTGTCATGAAGATTTAGGATTCCTGCAAACCAGAAGGGATGGGAGAAGCGTTTAGTGTATATTATCAAGGCTTTTTGCGTTCCAAACTATCCCGCAATACTTCTTTAAAACTTCTTTTTTTTCTTCAGCACTGTCTTTGGATTTTCCATTGGGACAGCTGAAATGTTTGGGTTCCATAGTCTGAAACCATACAGTGAGCAGCTATTTATTGGAATCCATGTAATTAATACTTTAAGAAGATTAGCTGCAAAATATAATACCTCTCTCTCTATAGCACTTTTCATCCTGAAGTGGTTACAAAGTTCTGTACCAAATTAAGGGATATTTGCTCATAGAGCATGCTAATCTGTTACACAGAAGTGGAGAAAAATGCATACTTATGTTAAGGCTCATATTTATTCTTCTGATAAGATAACCTGCACACGTAACAGGATCTGCATTTGCATACCTGAAAGCTAATTGCTAAATTATAAATTCCATGCAGACATCAATATCTGATGATAGCAAGTAATTATTTTGTAATAATGCTTGAGAAAACTGGGATTCCCTGCCCTGAGAATTAGGAAGTATAAAGCTCAAACTGAAGGGTTCATAGATAATTCAGGTTGGAAGGCACGTCAGGAGGACGTCCTGTCCAACCTCTTCCTCAAAGCAGCGTGAGTTATGAGGTCAGGCATTACGCTCAGGCCCGTAGTTTAAGGCAGACTTCCTGCAGCCCTCTTTGTGGTACAGCGGGTGGGCTGTTACTCACCGCTGAGCGTCTTCTGTAGCATGTTGAGCAACATCAGTATGTAATATCTGCTTGTTCTCACTGCGGTGCCCTACAAATGCTGGGCGGCATTTGTCTTGAGGAGAGCTAGCCAGTGGCGATGTAGGCTCCTCTGCTGACCCATCAGGGCGTTCGGAGAGAAGAGGTACATCTGCCTCGCTGGAGGGTTTTCGATTGAATAACAGATCTGGGAGAACCCTGTACTGCCAGACAAGGCCTTGGTAGCAACAAGCAATCCTGCCCTTTTCAAGCCTGATCTCCTCTTTGTATCAGCAGGGTCTGAGATTGTAAGTATTTGAAATTAGATCCCAACTTTGTGTCGTCTTGATGTATACAGAGATCTTAAAAGTTCCTCTCTCAGCAGGTGGGGGATAGTGTTACCTCTAGTTTTATGCAGGCTGCATGTACATCATTAAATTGGGTTCACCTTTGGATAAGCATGGCACCATGCCATCTCCACCAGCAAGCTTAGCCTGACTGGGAGCGTGGGATGGAGTACCAGCATCCTTTGTTGTCTGGGCTCTGTATGAAAACTGCATGCAGGAGCATGAAACCAGGAAAACCTTTAAAGCCAAATGACTTCATACTTTCTTCCAAAGTTAGGATAAAATCCTAGAGGTACTTCAATAAGCTGGGTACGATTCTGAGTTCATACATCATCTTGGCTGCTAAGAACTGCAAAATCAGGGCTTTGCATTGTTTTCTGTTTGAAACAAGGAAAAAAATAGGTCATTTATGTTGAATTTTATAAATTTCAGTTAGGCCAAAGAAACTGAGCCTTTGAAATTAATTTCTGGGGTTTGACAGCACAATATCAAATATATTTTTTTCCAGATACAGATACCACTTAATACAAGAATTACGTTGTATTTTTTCCTCTTTGCACTCCCTGTGGTACAAAGAGGATGGAATGGGTACCGAGTATGGAAATGTGATGCAACTTTGTGCATCAGCGTATATGAGATTATTGAAGCTTTGTAGTTAATAAGTGTATCTAAAAGTATACCAGCACTTTGCCAAAACATTTATTCAGAAAAGTTCAAATGCATGTTTTTGCAAAGCTATGGCTGCCACGTATTTCAGATAATAGCAAAGCCAATTGCATTGTGTGCAAGGAGGTGGAGTAGCAACTACTGTGTGAATCCTAATTTTTATGAATGAATACCTGAAACTCCCTGCCATAACACTGTGATTAATGTAGGGATTTTAGTTATTACATTTTAATTAGGTTATATATTCTTTTAAATAAGAGGTCAATGTTTTGATGTTACTCTTCAATTGGCTGAATTTACACATCTTGTCTGATAGGTCACTGTATTGTTACACTGCCACTAGGCTATTTCTATAGATGTTATTTTAGAAACAAATCCAACTTGAGAAGGTTTCTTTCTCAGAGACGATATTACATATTACAAAGGATTATGCCAGTCCTTACATCCCATATCAGAAACATTAATACAATAAAATATTATGGTTGTGGTACCGGTTTTATGAATGCAATTTCACTCGGAATTTTATTCTAAATGGATTTTGTTACAGTAAGATTAATTTGAAAGAACCAGCTATCTTAAATACATATTTTACTGCACTTTTTATCTTTCTTTTTATTGGGTATATGAATATAAGTTGAATATGAGTCTCGTTTGGAAAAAATACACTGTGTAACTTGAATGTGCTGCTATGGCCAAATTTTAGCTCGTGCTCAAAATGTCAGCAAATAATCCACTTAGCCTGTAGAGGAAACTGTAACAGTGCTGTAGCTTTCGGGCTGCAGTAGTGTCTTTGCTAACGTCCCTATGTTTCATGTAACTGCTTCGCGGATGCCGGTACACGCGTGGAACCACGTGTACACATGTGGCCATTGATAAAGCCACCATGCACAGAGCTGGTTTTTTCTGCAGGGTGTGTGGCATCTTCTGAGTTGAGGTTGGGGTCACACCAAAAGCTGGTGGTGGTTAGAGAACTCTGTTGGTTGTGCAGAAGAGGGAGACCTTGAGGGCGTCTCCCTCCAAGAAAGAAATGGGAGCCCATCTGCCCCAGTCGCTTTAAATGAAGTTGGATAAAAACGTAATGTACTGCTGGGAACAGTCCCGTGTTAACAAGGCATGATGCTCTGACATCCATGGGAGGTTGTTTTTTAATCTCAAATTTCTGTGACCTGGACTGCAACATGAAGGGTTTTTTTTCCCCTTCAGAAAGATGCAAGTGACTTTTCTTGAGCCTTCCTTTGTAATACCAACAGTTCCCTTTTGTGAGAGCTGTGCTTCTCTTCTAAGGAGTCACACAGTATTTTCTTACGTTTTCCTGTTTTGTTTGGAAAGCTGGATGTTTTCTGAATTGCACAGATATATAGTAAATAGAAGGAAATTCTATTATGGCTTAGATATATCCCAGGCAATACTTAACACAGATGACTGACTGTCTGGACAGAATGTATTATTGTGGAGGAAATCAGGATTCTGGAGTCTTGAAACTTATTTCTTGGCCTTTCTGTATTTTTCAGCCTGTTCAATAAATGAAATTGTAACTGGCCTGTTCTTTACTTTTAACTCAGGCGTGTATTCATCTCCCTGAACACATCTGCAAATAATTATTTATTCCCTACATTCCTTTGTTTGATACCTAGCTTAAAGAACTATTTAGGGTATTGGATAATTTATTTTTCAGAGAAATTTTTTTTTTTTTTAAAAAAAGAGGAAAGAAAAGAAGCAAGGAAGGCAGTCACAGCATCTTGGTGACAAATGGTTCAGAGTCGCAGGGAAGCTGCCGCTCTGTGGGAGCAAGCAGCCCTACCGTGGTACCCAAGCAGTGAAATCAGGCTTTGTATGCCACTGAACAGCCGGCTTAATTCTTAACAATTTGTCAGTCTGTGCGACTGCCCAGCTTCGAAGAGCTGAGCAAGGGCTTCTGCATGGCGCTCTCGGCTGTGCTGGGCCTGCCCAGGCTCGCTCAGCGGGGCCTCACCTCTCTCTAAACCAGTGCTGCATTGCATTCACATGCGTGGTTTGGGTTGGAGTTTATTTAGTTGGAATTTTACTCTGCAGAAAATAACTTCTGTGTGCCTACGATAATACTGTGTCATTTTTATTTGTATGCCCTTTCTTTGGCTTTAAGTAAGCCCTGTAGGCTTTGGAATTGAAGGATTAACAAATAACAATAGCAATAAAAAGCATAATATTATTTTTCAATGTTGCTAGGTACCTCATTCTGTGTACCTCATTTATTATTTGCTAGATAGCCGTCGGCATACCAGCAGCTCGCTGAAGGAATGAACAGAAAATATGAAAACAGTGATTATCCTCTAAAATCCAAATTAAACGGGCTATTATCATTACTGCTTTTGTGCCATTTCTCTGTATTCTGTAGGTACCATCGTGTCCCAGACTACTCTTGTTTGCTACAGTTCTGTAGTTAACAGCTGTAATGAGGAGAATTTAAATGTTCCCCGAGAAACTCGTGTGTATCCTGTGAGGAATCCGTACAGCATACTGCGTAGGACCGCCCGGTCCGGTGTCCGCTCCCGTCCGTGAGGACCCCACTGACTGCCAGCGGGCTTGGGATAAGGGTGTGTACACGGGGTCAGGCTGAAAGATCAGCCAGAGACGCTGCACGCCAGGCCACAGCCGCCCTACCCGCGTGCTAAATGGGGAGAGGTGCTGGGAACCGTTCCATCTGCCGGAGCGCAGTGCTTGGAGGATAGGGGGCCGATAGACAGAAGAACTCAGCAGGTGTAAACTCTTGAGTTACATTTAATTTTCTGTGTACAAACTGAGTAGAGGCTAAAAACATTGTCCGCTTCTCTAAGTGATTATGAAATGCCACCTGTGGAGATTTTACTTTCTTCCCTCCATCTCTCCTATTGTCTTTTTTCATGTAATTATAGTAAGAGGCCACCTATTCCTTCAAGGTTTGAAAACTTTAAAAAGAACAAGATTTTTCTAACTTCTTTTTGCTTGGCTTCCCCTTCCCTTGCTTCTTTTTCAGAGTGGTTGGCCTGCACATAAATGGGAGTTCTGATGATCATTAAGCTTTAGACTGAAAACACAAATGATTTGGACAGTGTGTTCTTATATTTTGATTTGCTTAAAATGTTTGGTTTGGAGTTTTAAAGTAGTTTATGTAAAGGAAAATCTTTATATGCTGTGTATATGTTGGGTAGCTGGAGTTGGAGAGTATCAGTGGAATGAAAAGGAACTTTGTGCAGCACTTACCCACAATTGTATTCAAATTTTGTATGTACTGCCTAGATACTGGAAATCAATTTGCTGAGTTAAGAAATGAATTAACGACCTTACGATTTAGTCTCAGAATACTTCCATTGTAATAAAACCTGTGAGTATTCTCTTGTAAATATATCCAGCACTATGACTATCTTAGAAACAAGCACTGTCCATATTGATTTTGTTTGCTATTCATAATGATTCTGCAGACTTTCTTGCTAAATTCAGCTTTTCATAAATCTCTCCTAAGTTTTTAAAGTATGAAACTATAGAAATAGATAAAGTTTACATAGGCCTGGAGGAAGCAGTAGACAAGCTTGCTCACAATGACCTCGGTAACAGCAATGTTTGTTTGTTTTGAGACTATTTATTTTTCTGTTGTTGCCATGAAAAACACTTTAATTTGTATTGTTATAGCATCTTCTAGCCCCATCATGGACTGTGACCATGTGGAGCTCTGCAAACAAATAGCAAATTCTAGTGTTTTCAGTGCATTTTATCTGTTGGATTATGAGATCTTTCAAACAGGATCTTTCTCTTCCTGTTGTGTCTCGAACCTTTTTGATCCCTTTTTGCTGTGAATATTAATAATATGAAATAGGATGAATGTAGTAATTGTGTGTATATAGTAGCAGTTGACTAAATACCCCTCTCCATATTGACCTGTTCTCATTTCTCATAGTGTTTTGTTAAGTAGTGTCCTGTTCTTCCGGTGCTACATAATTTACTTGGCATCCATGGTAAATCATCTTCCCCTTAGTAACAGGCACAGTCAAGAGACAGAAATCTAGTTTATTCCTAGAAAAAGGAACTCAACTATTTTATGGCAAAGATACCACTTTTTTTTTTCTTAAGCCCCAGTTCTCTCATGTTGTTGCTGAGTATTCATTTGTACTACATATCACCACAGTTCCTCTCACTGTGATGTACTGGCATCGTATGTGTGTCGGAATGGTTAAGCTGAGAAAATGTAATTGAGGGGCTTTCAAGTATTGAGAAATAGTCTAGGTGCATCGGGGACACATGTCCCCGTGCTCTGAAACAGATAAATTTGCTGAAGCTCTGCTTACTGATTTGTAGAGTTTCAGAGTTGTCTTTAAGCCTTTGTTGTGAGCCGTGAGAGTCAGGGTTCTCCTGCCACTTACCACTGTGGACGTGGCATGATATTAACTTGCCAAGAGGTGAGATTTTAAAAATATGAGCAAGTTAAGAGTCTAACAGCCTGTTTGAACAACGAGGAGTCAGAAACACAGAAATCATAGAATCATAGAATGGTTAGAGTTGGAAGGGACCTTCAAAGGTCATCTGGTCCAACCCCCCTGCAAGGAGCAGGGACATCCCTGACTAGATCAGGTTAATTAATTTGTTCTGTTACTCTAATGTAGTTGGGTGGTTGGAAAAAAAACTAAGACAGAAAATAACTTCAGGCACTGAGCACTAGCCCTAGTGTTCCAGAAAGGCAAGATTGCAGAGGTTGTTCTGTTCAGTGAGAAAGCTAAAATGTGCTTTGGGATCTCATATGTACAGAACACCGGTTTACATCATTCTCTCTTAGATCTAGAGATATAATGCCTTTTCTCCTTTTCCTTTACCAATGCCTTCCAGCATTCACTTTACATGAATGCTGGACATGTTGTCTATCTGTGGTATGGAGAAGAATGAATTTTAGTATTTTTATTTTGAAGCCTTCTCACTCTGATGGTCCCTCACAGTGCTGGTCAAGGATTCCTGATGCTACATTGCAAAAAGCACGGAAATGTTTCTTGCTGTTTTAGTTGCTGATGCATATGTACCTATACTAATGCTCCCAGTTACCAGTCCCACAGGCAGGCTGGGAACTGGAAGAGAAGGAAGGCTGCGTTGGTGTTTCACCTCTAGCAGCAGTGGCCTGTACAGAGACATTGCCAGAAGTGTGAGACACTTGAACTGCTGTTGGCCGTCCTCTGCCTGTTCTGTGAATAAGTAGGTTGTCAATCTGGCACTTTAAACAAGCACTTTCTTCTTTTTTAACATGCCTTTTTGACATTTTCCATTAAGCGTTATTACTGTAATAGAAAAGATGAGGAGGATTTCTCTACATACCAGGAATAGCAACTTCTCTGCTTAGCGTGAAGGGCCCTTTTCTGTGCTGGGACTGAGAGGTTCATACTGCGGCGGATTACTTCTCAAGGTTAGATGTCGGTAGCCCTTCCCTCTGTGACTACCCTGCCCTCTCTGCCCGCCTTACTCGCTGAGTGAATTCCTAGGACAGCCAGGTGGTAATGCACTGCCGGCGCGCGCTGGGACTGCAGCATGGAAGCAGGCTTTAGCGATGCGCTTGGCGTTAGGATGTGCCTCGAACAGCGTGCGTCTGCAGCAAAGACCACGTGTCCAGCTGTGATCGCTGAGCGTTTGCTGAGACTCTGAAGGCTCCTCAGTTAGGCACTTCGTGACCTTGTCCGCTCCCAAAACCCCTTGGCATGCATCACGGCTCAGTAGCCCCATGTAAGTGCTGTGTGTGCAGAGGATGTTCGTCAGTACTAATCATCTAGTAGAAGATCTAAATAGAGATACTCAGTGCACTGCCTAAATAGAAACTTTTTTAGAGGAAAACTTGTTATTAACAGATTATCATGATCTGGTTGGCCAACAGGCTTTTAGAACAAATTTTGGTCTAACAGACTAAAATGCTATGTAAATATTGCTTGAAGAAAGACAGGAAACACACGTATGTGCACACGCATGTATGGAAACAGTAACCATGCAAAAATATCTAAATAGTTGTCCATTACTTAAAGCTGTTTTGAAAGTTAATACATCATTAACTTAATAGATCTTTCAAGGAAGAATTTATTGTCATAATACTTGGATCTTATTGTAGTCTACTGCTGTTTTTTTTCCCTTCTGATATTTGTGTTATTAAAACACAAAGTCTGTCTTTGAAAGGCCACAGTTAAATAAACTCTGTGGAGGTAGCATAGTGTTTCCTAGCAACATCATGTCTATACCAGCGATGCTTGCTTCTCTCTTTAAGCTAAAAGCAAAGTCATATCCATTAATCCCCAGCTGCACGTAAAACTTTTCAGAGATTTTGCTAGCTCCCTACTGTTCATGTTTTCATCTTGCTCGTATGCTGCAAAGCAGACTGCTTCAGTGATTTAATTCTCTTCAGTGCCTCAGTATAAAGCCAACTGTGTGTGTGTATTCACAATTACTATTTGTTTTTCATTTAAAACAAATAATTTATCCTACAGTATGATGCCTTCCCTCAAGCCTTACCATTTTAGTCATTCAAACAACCTGACAAATGAAAGAGATGAAATAAAAGCCTGGAAAATATATTATCTGTGCTACAAAAGCAAGTGCAATTTTTTCATAGCTAAGATATGTAATGCCAAAATAACCTTACATTTAAGAGAAATCGACACTGTACTTTTTTAATACACAACAACATTGAAATAAAACTTCTAGGACTTGTTTCTATCTGCTGTTTCTATCTTGTACAGACAGCTTTCCGTACAAAATCAACTGTATGGTCTTGGCCCTTTTCACGGAGGTCTGGTATCTTACTGCGCAGAGCTTTGGTGGAAGTCAAGCTGCTGTGCCAGTGCTGGACGTGATGCGGGTTCAGGCACCATGTTAGGACAGCGTGCGGAAACTGTGGTTGCTGTTGTCTATAAAGAACCTTTTCTGTGGGACAGCTGGGATCTCAGAGGTCTCAGTCCAGCACCTTCCGCAGGCCCAGCATTCTTTTTTATTTTTTTTTTTTTTCAATAGGAAACTTTCAGAGTTACATCGAAAGTTAATGTGTCTGTGGACTACTTAGTCCTTTTAAAAATTAATTAATCACTATGAATGTATCGGGTAATAACCCAGTGAGGAGAAGTAAAAGCGAATGCTTTCATACCATGATACCAGTTGTGTGAGTACCAGGGATACAAGGCAGCTCGCTTTCCTGCATGGGAAACTCCAGCAGCGGGTGAAAACCAGTATGGGGTCAGAGGAACTTGTCTGTAACATCACCTGGCTACACCCAGGGCAGCTGGGAGGAGCAGGAAGAGACACAAACTGAGCTGTGGCTTTCTGAGCAGGTTTATAGAAACACACAGGTAGTCTAAATTAGTGATTTCTGGGAAGCTGTCCAACCATTCAGCACTGGTATGAAAGCTCTGCTCGTCTGAGAGTTGGTCCTGTTCCTGGTCACCTGCAGAGGCCAAGGAGCTCCAGTGCTCCACATCTGAAGTGGTGCTGCTCAGACAAAGGAAACAGGTTTATTTGCTCTCAGGAAATTTCTCATTGCTGCCTTCCGCACTCACAGCTGGTGAAACGAGTATCCACACTCTGCTAGGGTGCCCATTAGTTCCTTGGTGCTCTTAAAATGCCTGGGGAAGGCAGTGGAGTACTTACTTAATAGTCACAGCTTGGGGTCACGGTGGGAAATGGAGGGGACTAAAACCCAGCCAGTCGGTGAGACCCGAGAGGGCTGTAGCAGGTCCCTGCAGATCCTGATGCCAACAGTGACCCATCACTGCTGGTGGAGGGGAAAATGAGAGAGCATGAAGCTTTGTAAGCTGTTTTGAGGTTAAATTTTCTGCTCAAGACCAACAGCAGTGAGATTAATTACTCCATGTTCTCTGGTGGTTGTAGAGACGGCAGGATTGGACTGTATTTCCAACCCAAAAAAAGAAAGCCTGTGAATGATTGGGATCCAACGTCTTTTGTCAGTAGGGCAACGCAGCCTTCTCCTCCTGCTCAACTAGCGAAAAGGTGCTGCGAGAGGTCTGCTGAAGGACTCTCCAATCTGCTGCCAGCTCCACAGGCAAACGCACATTTCTGTGGATTGGGTATTGAAGGATTTATTTGTATAAACCACAGCTGGAATATGGTTTTCTTACTCTCTGTCATAACGAATATTCAGTAAGATACAGTAGTGCCTCCTGAGGCTCATTTCATTCTGGAAGAGCAGTCGAGGTACTCTATTACCTGTGGATGTTTTGTTAGAACATATGAGCACCTGAGCTAATTAATATTTTTGTTCCTCATTCAGCTGTTGCTGTACAATAAGCCACATCATATCCATAGTCAAGTCAAAACATCCTTCTTTTGTGGGATGTCTCTTCTATCGTGTCTTTGAGAAAGCATGAAATGTCACATCATGATATAAGTAAAGTTAGTGTTACGTAGGTTTTTTTAAATGGCCGTTAAAGAAGGAAAATATTTTCAGAACTGTTTATTTAAACTTTGTGTTTAGAGAAGCTCTGGAGAATTACGCAGTGCACAATACAAAAGGCACTCTGAACGCTGACATGCTTGTTGAAGAAGCTGTTCCCCCTCAGATGCGTGCGTACGCACACGTACGGTGGGAACAGTGAGCAGCTGTGATCGTCTGTCAGCAACTGTAATTTCTACCAGCTTAGATCTGAACCTTTGCAGGGTTCTTAAAATGCGTTAGGGCTGATGGTAGGACTCCTCCTCCCTTTTGGCTTGAGTTAAATCCCCGTTTCTGTGAGGTGTCCTCTTCCTCCACCCCCGGGCTGCGGCTCTGGGCCCGCAGAGCGTCTGGCCTGCCGGCAGGAACGAGCCTTTTTGTCTGCACAGTGATACTGTCAGGAGTCTGAGCGGCAGCGGGGACGAGTGTGTCTTGTACTTACCTTCTCCATTTCTTCAACCAGATGGCTGCCCTGATCTGTGCAACGGCAACGGGAGATGCACGCTGGGTCAGAACAGCTGGCAGTGCGTCTGCCAGACCGGCTGGAGGGGGCCTGGATGCAACGTCGCCATGGAAACCGCCTGTGCCGATAACAAGGATAATGAGGGAGGTGAGCAAAAGTCTTTCAATTCCCAGTCCCTAAAGAACAGAGGGTTATACGCGCTTTCTTCGTGAGTCATTTTCCTTCAGAAAGACTTCGGCTGTCGTTGTTGTCAAACGTTGTTGGTACATTTCTTCTGAAACAAATGAGACCGCGCAAGCTGCAGCCCTGGGGAGAGAGGTGGAGGGGCCCGCGGTGGAGAGCCGGCCCGGCGGAGCAGAACCTCTTCTGTGGGCTCTTGGCACACGTGAGCTGCAAAGCAACTTACTGTGCCTGCGCGCGCAGGCATAGCAGCTGACGGAGCAGGGTAGTTAGCAATATTTTTTCTGCTCTGTGTTGGAGGCCGGGGTCGTGCTCTCATGTACACAACCTGTGTAAGCGGCTGAGCTTGCTGTCGTATTGCACCGCTCGCGTGCCAGACTTTAAAGGGCAGAGTGAAGTGCGCTGAGATCCCAGTTCAGTTTTCCCTCTCCTTTATCAGGCATATCCCTGTTAACTATAGAATTTGTGTTCTGTGCTTACCTCAAAGAGGGCTTTAGTTTATCTTACTTTGTAGAGATTTTTGTGGTGAAATAGGCTGTGCTGGGCTGTAGGGAGTTCTGAAAAGTGGCGCCATCTAAATGCAATTGCTTGATCTATGTCCTTCATTTGAAGTGGCTTTATACCTTTCATTACAATGTCTTTAGTAAGTCGCGTAGGTTCTTTTTCACTTCTGCTCTTCATTGAAAGTCAAACATCAGACACAGCTTTGAGACTCTCGCTTTTCTTTGACCAATAATTAATCTAAAGAGCACATCTGTTGTTTGCTGATTAATAAATGTTTTGCAGTATTTCCTAAAACTGCAGAGAAACATTTGGCTTATTTGAATTACTGCGTCTAGGGTAAAATTCTTGTTGAGTGCTGTAATTTTATATAAAACTTCAGAATGTAGAAATTGTTAAGTCCCAAACTGAGGAACAGGAATACTTGGTTTCGATTATATTATAGTAACCACATCTGAACATCATCTGCTAGTTTTAATCTGTAAATCCTCTGTAAGTTCCTTGGTTTCGCATGTGATCAGTGCTTACATAAATATTTTAAAAGAGCTGGAGCCAATTCCATTTCAGAAAACTTGCTTTATAGCTGTTACAGGCTTGTAAAGAGCAGAATCTAACTGCCAAATTACGTTTGGCATTTAACTATACAACACAACCCACTAAACTTCTGTTAAGATGCAATGTAAGAAAGCATTGCACAGGTGAACTGTTTAGGTTGTCAATTTTTACAGGCTTTGAAGGAAAACTTGGAAATGGATGTATTATCAGATTTTCCTCAAAAGAGGACGTGAGTTTGGAAAACATTATTAGAAATACTGGAATAAGCTGGTTTACTTACTTATCCAAGACAGTATTCTGCACTTGTAAAACAGGCAAGTGGATGAAAAAAATGAACAGTGACACCATTCAGCCATTCATAAGAATGTAAAATTGCAGAATTCTAAAACTTAGCTCATGGAAGGCAAATAGTAGTTCATCGAAGTCATAGAATCATAGAATGATTTGCGTTGGAAGGGACCTTTAAAACCCACCCAGTCCAACCCCCCTGCCAGGAGCAGGGACATCTCCAACCAGATCAGGTTGCTCAGAGCCCCGTCCAACCTGGCCTGGAACGTTTCCAGGGATGGGGCATCCACCACCTCTCTGGGCAATCTGGGCCAGAACACCCTCAATGTAAAAAATTTTTTCGTTTTGTCCAGTCTGAATCTACCTCCCTCTATTTTAAACCCATTACCCTCGTTCTATCACAACAGGCCCTACTGAACAGCCTCTCCCCATCCTTCCTGCAGCCCCCTTGAGGTACTGGAAGGCCGCTATCAGGTCTCCCCGGAGCCTCCTCTTCTCCAGGCTGAACAGCCCCAACTCTCTCAGCCTGTCCTCGTAGGAGAGGTGCTCCAGCCCTCTGATCATCTTTGTGGCCTCCTCTGGACCCTCTCCAACTGGTCCATGTCCTTCTGATGTTGGGGGCTCCAGAACTGGACACAGTGCTGCAGGTGGGGTCTCACGACAGTGACATAGAGGAGCAGAGTCCCCTCCCTCGACCTGCTGGCCACGTTGCTTTTGATGCAGCCCAGGATGCAGCTGGTATTCTGGGCTGTAAGCATGCATTTCAGGGTCATGTTGAGCTTGTCATCCACCATCACTCCCAAGTCCTCCTCAGGGCTGCTCTTGATCTGTTCTCTGTCCAGCCTGTATTAGTGCTTGGCTTTAGCATAGTTGCAGTCGAAAGAAAACTGTTTGGTCTAGGAGAAAGCTAGAAAGATTAAGGAGAGAACTCTTCAGATGTTCTCAGTGCTTGCAGGTTGAAGTTGTTTTTTTCCAGAGACTAGGGAGGGTACTGCTCATTGCTTCTTGTGGGAGTGCAGACAGTTTGAAAATCTATGCTTGTTCCAAGGTCCAAACAACCTGAAAAGTCCATTTGACCCACACATTTTCATCTGGTGATTTTATGATGAAGGCAGAAATTAATCTCTTCTCTTCTGACCCACAGCTCTGTACTTTAATCTGATGATCGTTACTGCTCTCTAATAGTCTCACCCTTATGACATTTCTGTAGTTTTTCTGTCGGGGAGCTTAGGTGATGCTCGGCACCTGTTCAGCTCGCTGTTTCCCCACGTACTTGCAGGGTATATCTGAAAAACTGAACAGACAACCCCTTTGATTCAGCCACGCTGTGTTCTGTGCACGGCGCAGGTGGCGCAGGCTGCGAGTTACCCCCAGGCTGTGTGGCACCGCAGTACACTTCTGCCTCTCTGATGCCTTTGTGATTTTTCCTGTTACAGTTGGCGTGATTATATTTTGAGCTTGAGATTTCTTTGAGATGGCATGGGGTCCTCTCCAATATGCGCTGTCAATCCCATCAGTTTGTCACATTGTCAGTCACAAGAGCTACAATAAACCCAAAACTGAACATAGTGTTAAGCACTTCATACCTGGTATCTTAGAGTGCGGATCTGCCTTTGCCTTAAGCTGTGCTACTCTTTCTGTGTCGGGTTCACTACGCATCTGGCCAGGAACACGTCCTGTGACCTGTGTGGTTACTGATGTTATCACAGGGGAGTGTGCAGGACGGAGCGGGAAGGAGGGGTGTGTGCTCTGTGCTTCAAGGTGCATTTTTGTGTAATTGTGACTGTGTATATAAAGGAACAGATAAAATCAAGTTTTCTCATCAGACAAAGCTGAAAACTGTCCTATGGGAATCAGTGTTAAAGATTCAACCAGCTACCAGAACCCCACGTTTCACATAAAACACAAGATTATTAAAAGTTAAAGAAATCACCTCTCCGCCCAGTCTCTCTCTTCATTTGAAACTCAGCTGAGATTACTTGCAGCAAAATGTTGAACTTGTTTGCCTCTGCAAATATAAAAATATTAACCATTGTATTAAGCAAGTAGTTCTGGAGTAGTACTGAAGATGCAAGCTGTTCTTTCGAAAGGCAGCAGGGTAGCTAGAAATAGTTTTTTGCCTAAAGGAGATCCTTGTCTGGACAGCTGAGTCTCCCTCCTTTTCCGTCAGTCCATTCATGTTGTTAAAATGTAGTTGCTTCAGCGTGTCACTGAAGTGCAACTATTATTTTCTGCCTACCATTCTTACTGCAGTTGTATCTCACAACCAGATTCAAAGGCCTTGGGCCAAGTCTTCATTTCATGGATGTCAAGAGCAGCACTGACTCCAAAGGGATTCCCTTCTCTCCTCTTCTGTCTTATTATCAGCCACAATGTGCACTGCATACTATAGTTCAAACAGGAAAAATGAAATACAATACTTAATGTTTTCTTTCCGTTTTGGATTGATGTCCTGTAGTTGGTTTATTCCTACAAGTGGCAAATGTCTTGTTGAAATCTTCATTTTAACTTAGATGTCAGTGTGTCACATTCCAGAGCAGAGAGGGTGTCCGAGCTGTTTTCACTTCTTAGAGCTGTTCAAGTAGAGCGTTGCCTGATCCAAGATAGCGCTGGGAAATTCTCCTTGTTTGTCCTTCCCATCACATGTCAAATCTAGATATGGGCTTCACGGAGTCTCCATTATAAACCTCTCTAGGGTGGCTATGGTGTGTAGGCTACTTTGCTGGAAAAGCTTGAAAATACCTTATTTATTTCTATGTTAATTTATCTGTCTATTTATTTATTTTTAAGCAGGAAGCCTAACTGAAAGGTAAGGGTTTTCTGGCAGTGTCTGGCTTTTAAGATCTTTCTAATTTAGAAAACACTTCTGTTTTCCAAAATGTGTTTGGATTACATATTTCACTAACTGTAGCCACTTCTAAGTCTAATCACTTTCCTTCATCAGTCCCTCACTAGTCTAATAGTTATTAAGCATCTTCTGGAGGGATTAGAAAAGCTTTATTTTAAGACTTACAGTTGTGATTACAATGTATAATCCCTCCAATAGACATATACAACCCATTTAATTCACCATGGATTTATTTTAGGAAATTAAGGGATTAGAAATGATATTTTGAGGAATGGGTACATTACTTTTTAAGTTCATATTTCCTTTGACACGTTGCGTAAAGAAATCACTACAGTGGCTATTGATACTCATCTTTTTACAGTATATTTTATCATTTTGTTGTTCCTAAATCATGAAATGTTTTGCTGTCACAAACAGTATTCGTGAATTTTGTATCTTTAAGTAGATTTAATCTTAGCCCTTACAGTGCCTGCAAGTAAAATGGGCGATGTAATGCGTCGCCAAAATCATACTTATTTTCTAAAGAACAGTTTCAATAGATGATGGATGCTGTTGATACCAGGAGCTCACGTTTGAGGGATCTTTGTCCTGAACTCGCTGGGATAATCTGGGAGAGGTAGTTGGGTAAGAACTCCGGTGCTGCAGAAGCAGCACTGGCAGGAGCCCATATCACCCACTGGGGTTGCTCTTTGTAGGCTTTTCTTTTCCTCCTTTTTCTTTTCTCCCACCTTTTGCATCCTTTCAGACTTACTCTGCTCGTGTTTATAATTTTTATTGACAAGGCAGTTAAGTGATGTGATCCAAGAGAAACAAAAAAGGAAAACAAACAAAATTTTGTTTCAGATTTCATTAGGATGGAGAGGACAGGAGCACATAGGTTAAAAAAAAAAAGAAAAAAAAAAAGCAAGCTTAAATGCAGTCACTGCTGATATCACTTCACAGATCACATTTCTCCTCAAAATGTAATTATCTGGACTAAAATGGGGTGGGGAAAGAAAGGAAGCAACCTACAGCAGTATAGAATACTCAGCTAAATAGAATGAGGAATTCCTTGTTTGTTATGCAAAGTGGGACGTTCTTTCTAAAATACATTTTAATTTATTTCCAATTGCCTTTCCAAAGAGTTGTGCATATCTCAGAAGACAAATTTTGCCCTTCAGTTTGTTACTATACAGCTGTAACCTCACCAGGAAATACAGTTGGCAGTAATTCCGTTTGGCACAATACATTAAAGATAATGAATGAGAGAAAGCTGGCTCTCTGCTCCGGTATGAATTCCCTTCAGTTCACAAGAAAAATACATTTCTAGAGAAGTTCACTGTCAGGACAGTGCACTTGACTGATTGAAAGGCTGTTTATTTGAGTTGTCTTAGAAAACTCATCTCTGAAATTAGACAGAAAGAAAATAGAAAGAAAAGAGAAGTGTCTTCCTGCCATAAACATTTAGAAAAAAATTGCTTTTAGAAAATTACAAATCCTGTGACTTGAGACTGCATCAGGCTTGTGACATTTAAGATAATACAAGTATTTCACAGCACAAAAGCAAATCATGTAATTTAGCTTGCCTCAACAAGCATTGCCTCAGCAGGGGTCTCTAATTCAGCGCAGACAAAAGATTTTATGAAGTTCTCAATATAAATACCCAGAATACTCTTGGCGCAGAAAATACCTTCCCGGAGCCTGGACAATAGACAGTTTTAGAACATTAAATGTAATGAGTAGTTGAAATCTATTGTGCGTGGGGGCCAGAGAAAGTTGTGTAGGCTCAAGTGTAAAACCTGTATCAAAACTAGACATTATGTAAGTTTGGCAAGAGCTAATGAGTGCGCTTGTATGTGATTTTGTATAAGCTTCGTGTCAGCCTCTAATCGCCTTTGCGCACATTAGCCAATTTACCCTCGCACCGTCTCTCACGGGACGCGTTAGTACAATAACATGCTCTTATAACCCGGGGAGAAGCAAAAGCAAGACGCTCACTGACTGAGAATTTCACAGTTTAAAAAGCCACCAGTTGTTCCGTAGGTATCGTGCATACACTGGAATGGAACAAACTTTTTTTTTTTTAAAGATTGTTTTCATCTTGGAGCCCTCTGTCATCTCTGCTCTAAGAGATCTGTGTTTGAAGTTGGAGCATCAGTAATCCACCGGTGCTCAGAGGTTCTGATGACCACCACGCACTCGGCGCATAGCCTTAGCGGGTTCATCCAGCTGGCACTCAGGAGATGGAGCTTCTCCTGGCCGCCAAAGCTCTGGGCAGCGCAGGGATCCTGAGTGGGGAAGAGAAGTGGAGCTATCACTCTGTTGAGGCCGTATTCCAAGGTGCCTTTCAGCCTCATCAGGGAGCTTTTCAGGCATTCAGAGGCACACCCAGCTTAAACAGAAGCCAGATTTATTCTGCTTTACCACAATTTGGGATGTACAATCCAACTTTTCCTGAAAGGCAGCTTTGGTTTAGGTTTATGGTCCCCAGAATACTCAGTTATGCTCACAGTTTGTTGTAAAAGCCAGTGTTATAATGGATATCCTGGCAGTTCAGAGAGGCTTTCCAGTTTGGCTCGTTGAGGAGCAGGGCTGGGACAGGATTAGAAGCATTTTCTTTCTTGTTAGCACCAGGAACTTCTGAGGAATTATTGTGAATGACATATGCCAATATAGCTAACAGTAATTAGATCAAGCTACAAAAGTGAAAATGTGGGTTGAATATCAGGTAAAACTTCCTGGTAATGAGGTGTCCTGGGCTGGGGAATAGCCTGTCTGTGGAAACAGTTCTGCATTGCAGTTTTGGAGCTCAATTAAAATATTTCTGTGTTGGCAGAGAGAAGGCCTACTCTTTTGATAATCTGATAGAGCATCTCTAATTCTTTCACCTTGGGTATATTAATACTACACATAATTAAAATCGGATCATGATAAATTAACTAATTTGCCCTTAGAGTGATCAAAGGCCCTTTTGCCCTCAGGGTTTGTAGTAGCTGCTGTTCCCCCCCTCTCCGCCTCCATTTTAATCATCAGTCTGAAATGTTTATTGGAAAAAGAAAAATTTCCAGGAATTACACTCTGAAAGTCACCAGCTAGTGAAGTGTAAGGATGCCCTCTACTGAGCGTGTGCTGAGAAGGTTTGTTTTGGAGACAAAATTGCAGTTGCTGGGTACAGAAAGCATTTTCTCAAGCAGCTGGATGTCACGGCAAAGTTAAATCATTCTAATGTGCATCG
This sequence comes from Tetrax tetrax, assembly GCA_009806455.1. NCBI lineage: Eukaryota > Metazoa > Chordata > Aves > Otidiformes > Otididae > Tetrax > Tetrax tetrax. Next base: position 113,879 of record WHYT01017258.1, on the reverse strand, counting down.
TGAATTGAACCTGAAGCACAATCTGCAAGTATTTGATGAAGAGTGGAAAGTCAAGATAATTTACTTGTAGGAGTTAAAAAAATCCACGATAGCTCAAGAGTCAACTTTCCAAAGAAAGATGTGGCACAGTTCTGGAGTCCAGTCACCTGAACATTCTACTTACATGTAATACTTGAAAATTTTCTTTTTGCTCTATAGTTAAGTCTGCCAAAAAGCTTGTGAACAGTTCACAGAAAGTCAAGAAATTTGTATATCCATTAACCAAAGTGAACTCTTCAAGAGGAATACCATGTCACTTGATTGGTTTCTGAAAAGATTTGGGAATTCAGAAGAACCATGAACAGCAATTGACAGCTAATCCTGTGCTGCCAGTTTAAGTCAGATCAAAGTTTTCTATTTATTTCTTCTTAGTTGAGGCCAAGTCAGACCTTCTTTTGGTCTCAAATTGTTGGAGGAGGTTCAGCACCATCTTCAGTCGCTCTACGGTCTCTTCCTGTTAGCAGAGAGTCAGAGAGCTGTGAACTGGCCACTGTAAATTTAGATGTGTGCTATGAAAAGCAGCAATATCTTGGTGATGTTAATGGTGAGGGTTTTGTCATGGAATTAACCACATAAATAATTCAGTGTGCTTAAGGAAATCTGGAAGACGAGGAGCTCTGAAATATATATTAAAAACCAAAGTACTCAATTCTAATTAAAATTCATGCTTACGGCAGAATTTTCTCTTACAGAAGGTACTTTTTTTACTAGCCCTTTTTTTAATCAACTGAGTCTAATGCAACTAAATGACTCCGTAACCATTCACTTCATAATTCCTGGTACAATACGGCTCGAGAAATGGACTGATAGGAACCGTATGAGGTGCAGGGTCCTGCACCTGGGGAGGAACAACCCCAGACACAAATGTGTGCTGGGAAACGCTTCTGTTGTCGTGAGAGTGACTGGGCACTGGAGCAGATTGCCCAGAGATGGGGTGGAGTCTCCATCCTTGGAGATAATCAAAAGCTGTCAGGGCATGGTGCTGGGCTGTGGGCTTTTGGTGGCCTTGCCTGAGCAGGGTCGTTGGGCCAGCTGACCTCCAGAGGTCACTGCCATCCTCAGCCATTCTGTGGTAGTTTGTCCAGATAGCAAATTAGGCAAACAGGAGCTAGAAACGTCATACATAGAGTCAGAGATTTGAGAGCAACGAGGTAAGTGATCGCAGGAATGCAGACGGTATAGCAGTCTGTAAGCCTTTACACCAAACAGCAGTGCCCACGTTCTGGTTCCATATGCTGAACAGATCCATACCTCAGTTTTGCCTTTGCAACAAGCTGGACCAACTAGTTGGCATAAGGTAAAAATATCCTAACTCCTGAACCTACCATCTGGGAATAAATTAGAACAGGGGAATATATCCATGTATTATAAGTAATAATGTTCCAAACAAGTAAGTTGTATATGTTTATGTTACGGTATATGTCTGTCTTTTCTAAAGATTCTTGTAAGCCTCTGAAAGTGTGCAGGTCTGAATTCACATAACTGCATAGAAACCTGCCAGCGTGGAAGGGATCACGGGGTTTCTCTCTGGTATTGAATGGAGATGTTTCTAGCCTCCCAGGTCCTGAACTGGCAATTCAGAGCAGTTTGATTGCCTGCTTGATTGTTTGTGAGATAACGGCGAGATTGGCGGTGACAGGGTAATTTACTGAAGATTGCAATGTCAGACTATATCCAAGGGGGCCTGCAAGCATACAGATGTGATCCGCTTGACTGACAGGGTGCTGAGAGATTGATATGCCAATTGGAAGTTCGTGGTGTCGTCAGGAGCGTTCGGTCCCAGCAGCCCATAATCTGCTGCGTGATGAGGTCGTTTCAGACAGAGCATCCGCTCACCTCTAACAACAGGTGTAGCGAAAACACGGTGCAGCTTGAACAGGTAAATGTAAATTTGTCAAAGGGAGTAATTTATATCCTGTGTTTCGTTTCTCTTGGTTCTGATGTGTTGATAGGATTCTCTTGACTGGTGGTCATCTGAATAACAGAACTGAGCGGACTAAACAGTGGGCAGCTGTGCATTCAGAGCTGTAGAGGTGTCGCAAACAGAAAGAATGCAGGATGCTGAGGAAAAGTTCTCAGAGCTTACTGGGAAAACTGCCTTGAGTTACAATCTGAAGCTAGTGACGTCTTTACAGTGATTATATAAAGTGGGTGGAACAGAGACCGTAGCAAAAAAGAAAACTCCCACCACCACGTTGGAAAGGGTTTCGAGATGGATGGAGCTCTTAATGTGAATAGGCGACTGACCTTAAAGCGGTGTACAGCTCTAGCAACAGGGTGGTTTGTCTATCTGAAATTTCCTTAGGGGGCTGAATGAAACATTGTCAGCACACCTTGGCAATTTTGGTTTTAAATCAGAAACAGTCATTTCAAGCATACACAATCCTTTTGAAATACAAGGAGAACTGTAAAATAAGAAAGATTTTTATAGGTTTGGATTGGTTTTTCTTTTGTTGTTGTTGTTTTTCCAGTTATCACTGTGTAGGGTAATGCTGGTCTGTTGTGCGTTTGAAAACTTTGAAAATACTCTACGGTACTTTTGTCAACTAACCTACTGGAGTGGTCTCTCTTGTGCATGATATTCAGCATGTGCCTAGGCGATATTTGTGTTCAAAAATTCAAAATTTTCTCTGACAGTTTGCAGACCAAAGGACATTGCAGATTGAGTGCCTGATTCTTGCCAGACTAGATGAACAAATGTTTCTAAATTGTTACAGATCATAATATTTTAAAGTAAATTATTAAATTACAGTAGAACTCAATTGAGAGAACATATTTCAGTTAAATGATTATACCAAAGGAAAGGATGATGCCAGAAGTTGTTACTGTATGTGCTAAAAATAGTCAGTTGTTATTAGTTTTCTAATTTATCGATCAATCTCCAAATTGAGGATTCCATTTTAATTTCTGATGTTTACATTCTATTTTTTCTGGGAAAAAAAACTTCTTACTAAATGTTTTCGATGGATAACCTAATATGTAACACGATGGCTGAACCCACCAACTTTGTGACTGATCCTTCCTTATCCAGGCACGTGAACAAGTTCTGATTCAGGTATCTATGGGAAGTGGGGGTTCCAGCAGCACTTCCCTATGCATTGCCAAGATTGGTACATTGGCACTTTTCTTTTACTTAGGTGATGGTAACTTTCTCTGTCACACCTATCTCCTTCCCTCATCTCCCCAAACAGAAGAAATGAAATTAAGCAGCATAATTCTCATTACTCTTGTAGCCCATCAAAGAAGTCTAAAAATTTTGTAAAACAAACAATTGGAAAAATTTTGAAAAACCGCACACAAAGCAGACAAACAAACAAAAACATAAACAAGAAATCCTGCACTCATTCCACTATTCCTGCTTCCCACTTTCAGCCCTTAACAGATTTCTTAGGGATCAGTTCTCATCTAACAGTAGTTTAAATTAATTGTAGCAGTAATGGTGTTTAACGAGCGTACTTGGCAACGTCTCATCCTCCCTGCATTATGGTTCAATTCCCAGTTTTATGGCGTAGAGATGTTACAAACAGTAAGCATTAACATTTTTTCCCAGTGCCTTAAAACGTCCATTAGATATTTTTGCTTGATAGCGCTGTGCAGCTGGCTGACTCTTGGTGATCCTTCCCTTTCAGACGGCCTGGTTGACTGCCTGGACCCAGACTGCTGCCTCCAGTCTACTTGTCAGAACAGCCTGCTGTGCCGGGGTTCACGCGATCCTCTTGACATCATACAGCAGAGCCATTCCGGTTCGCCAGCTGTGAAGTCGTTCTATGATCGAATCAAGCTCTTAGTGGGGAAGGACAGCACTCATATCATCCCAGGAGAAAATCCCTTCAACAGCAGGTAGCAGCTGTACATGACACTGTATCCGTGCAGTTAGGTTGTATGGGAAAGCTTCCGCCAGAGATTTGATTTATGTTTTAACACGAGGTGTCGCTTTCAGGTGCTTCATGTGTTTACATCTCAGGCATCATTCCCTCTGAGGGCACTTTGTTGCAATTTATAATGTGGCCTTTGTTTTATAACACTGAGTTTTATTAGCATTTTAACATTCTCACAGCACGTAGAAGAGTATTCCTTCCACTGAGTAGGAGCTTCTGAGGTTTGTATTTTATGAAGACTGCAATCTAGAACAAGAGAAAATGCAAACTAATTTCCACTTAGAAAGAGATTGCGTTTTATTTAGTGCTATTAACAGAGAAGTTTCAATAATGGAATAACATTTCAAATAATTTTAAAGATACATTAATTTAGAGGCTTTTATTATTTATTCCTTACAGAAAACTGTTTTACTTGCTGTTTTACTCACATCATCAAGACATCTAATTAGGTTTTTGTTTTAGTCTTCATTTCCTTTTTCTGTCTGGTTTTCCTATGAATATTAATTATATATTTATAATGAATCTAGAAACCAGCACATCATTAATTGATATTTGATGCATTATATGCTTACAAGAAGAGTGATGTTCCTGTTTCTCAATATTATTTAAATATTTCTCCATGGATAGACACTAAGAAATTGGTGAATATGTTAATTGTGATCCTATTGCCCAATTAAAACTGAGGGAGGGAAGAACTTCATTCGAGATAATGCCCAAAAGATTGGACTTCATTACAAGAAACTGTTTTTTCAGTTAGGATTTCATTATAGACCTACTGGTGATGTATAGCAAGTCACTAAATATTTGTCTGTAAAATTAGGATCATTGTGTTTCTGGATACTGCAGGCAGGTCTCCATTGTATTCACCCCTACGATGCCGAAATAGCACAATCATTTTCATATTCTATCAGAAAAGCCCCGTTGGATCCTACTCTGTACAATACAGACTTTATTCTAACCTGTAAAATGCTGTATGCTCACACACGGAGTTGTTTGGAAAATGATGAAAATTGTTCTGTTTTCATCTAAATTTGTTGTGGGTTTTTTTTCTCATCAGCTCTGTAAAAATAAAATTGGGGAATTCTTCCAGTTTTCTCCAATGTTGCATGAAAAGGAAAAAAAGACAAGAGAGAAGCTTACTAATTCAGGAGCCTGAATAATTTCTCAAAAAAGGAACAGAGGCTACAGCATAAAATAGCATACAGGACGGTTGGTACATGCTGCTCTACCTGTGTTAGGTCAGCAAAGTTTCTTGAGTGAAGAGGAGCCGGCAGTTTCCTGTTCCGCGTTGTGTGCTAACCAGTGCTTGATCTGTTGCCTCATTAAGCCACCCAGAAACAAATGAGTATAGGTCCCGTTTCTGTATTCCACTGGAATGTGATACTGTTTAGTTGTGTTACTAGCATGAGCCAACAATTTATTCCTAGGTCTTGAATATTTTACCAAAGCAGGTCATTATCATTCCAAATTTCTAGGCAAGTGTAGTGATAAACAGACATTCTTGTGCCATCCAAGAAATATTAGAAACTATATTTGAAATAATCAAGCTGTTTATATGTGGATATGGGTTGGAGTCTTCAAAACAGTCTAAGAATTGGAGCTCTGGACTAAGTGGAAGCTGGGCACTGCAGTCCTAAGGCTCCTTTTAAAAAAATCTAATTAGAATTTTTTTTTTTTTTTAGTGTTTTCTAGAGTTCCTGGTGCCAGGAGTCGTAGTTCTGTTTTACTCATGTGAAGTACATGGCATATATTAACGTATCTTTGCAAATGGCATATTAATAACATTTTAAAATTGGCTTTAGCCTCTAAGTTGTGAAGGTGCTTTTGAGAATTCTGCAGCTCAGCTGTTATTTTTGGTACCAATTTTAAGCAAATCTAATGTATAGTGTCAAATTGAAAGTTTTAAAACTAAAGTTTTTGATTTGTAAAAAGATAATGGCTTTTCTCTTTTCTTAGCTCAACCTCTGTCCTGGTTCTGGCTAGGGCAGAGTTAATATTCACCTGAGCTGGGTGGAGAACTGGAGCTGGTAGCCCCCATGGCTGGGGCACCCAGCTGGGATAGTTAACTAATTAGCTAACAGCTGGGGTTAATTTACCCAAATGAGCCCAAGGGCTGTTCCATCCACCTGACTTGGTGCTCAGTATCAGTGAGGAGGGTGCTGAGGGGAGCCTTCTGCTGCTTGGAAGAAACCAGGTGTGGAGATTTGTTGTGAGCCATTCTACCGTATTTGTATTCCGTCACTGTTTTGTTTTCTTCTGTCATTGCTGTTAAATTTACTTTTTGTTTAATCTCAACCCACGTGTTTTTGCTGGGGTTTTTTTGTTTGTTTTTTTATTTTGCTTACCAATTGTCCCTTCTGTCCCATTGGAGGGTGGGGGGAGTGAGAGAGAGACTGTGTAGTCTGGTCCCGATCAGGGCTGAACTACGACAACCTCTCGTTCAATTGGAAGAGATTAAAAAGCGGGACAAAAAAGTGCTTAGGATTTTTTTTTCCAGTACTAGTATAAGAAAATTAAGTTATTTCCTGCCCTACTACAGTAATAAATAACAAAATGTATTGATTGCAGAATTATTTACATCTCACTGATTGTTTCTGTGCAGAAAGAAGAGCAAATGAAGTTTTTAGGGAAAAGAAAATAAACGTGTTTTTACATGTTTGACTTACATGTAGCAATTTAAATTGTCTGTTACAATTTCTAAAGATTACAAAAAAAAAAAGGTTGTCCTAGGTGTGACTATTAGTCAAAGTATTCCTTCTCATAAAATACAGATTTTAGCTACAAATTTTAATACCTGTTGTGTTTCATGTTTTGGCATTTTAGAAATACAGATTTGGCATTTTAGAAATAAAAAGGAAGATTATTGGCCAAAATGTTCTTACTCAAATTATGTTCTGAAATAATGAAATTGAAGGTAGAAAAAATTGAGATGAAAGTTATTAGTTCTCTTCTGCCATACAATGATTTCTTTTAAAATCTGCTTTCTGCACTGTTCCCATAAGAAGGCTGAGTGACTGTCTTCCCACAACTATTTCTGTGTGTTTGTAACAAAATGATTTAAGCAAAATGAATAATACTAAGATAATTATCTTGGTCCAATGTATTCCCAAGTAGATTTTTCTCAACAGGTATCAATTTCTGTTAAATTCCATATTCTGTTATGAGATATTGATTTCAGAGTTAAAATTTGACCTGGGTCAAGAAATGGTTGAAAGTTCTAAAGAAAAAGTAACAGAAATGGCTCATTTTCATTCATTAGTTTACTTTTTATGTAATATTGAAGAAAATATTACACCGTGTTTCAAATAAAAATACGAGGAAGTCGTTGTTAAATAGCCAGTATAATACAGTTAGACATTTACGTCTCAGCACCTGGAACATTTCAGAGTTAATAGAAAATACCTGAAAGCAACCCCTCGTATTACTAATGAAAATAGATACGTACATCGCCTCAGAAATGCAAGCACAGGCGATACTGCAGGTGTTACACACATCCCAGAACTCAATTACATCCTGTCAGGTTTTGACAAAACACAGCTGAGTTCAGTCCCCTTGGCCTGCAGCCCGGGCTGGGCCCAGCAGCCGGTGGTGTCGGGATGCTGCGCCCGCTGGGGTTGCGGGGCGGGTGCCGTCCCGCCAGCACGAAGTCCGGTCGGGGCTTTTCACGCTCTGGCTCTCTCTAGCTCCGGGTGAGAGTTGGTGGATCACGCTGGAAGCACCTAGTGCTGAAACAGAAATCTTTTCACCTAGGGCTACAGCAACACGCAATTTTGCAGTCCCTAGGATGATGGGTTGCAGCAGCATTTAACTTTCTCCCTGTTTCCCAGAATCGCCTTCTCCTTTTTTTCACGTTTCCAATGTGGAAATGGAAGCCATCTGCAAGGAGCTTCTCCTCTTCCACCTCCCTTTTACAGCTTCCCCCAGTCACCAGTCTGCTTCTCTCAGGATGCGGGGAGGGCAGAAGGGAAAGGAGCCAGGGGATGGAGACTCCTCTCCGGACCGGCCGTGCTGGAGAGCGGCGGAGCAGGGAGACGCGGGGCTTGGCTGCTTCCAGTGCTCAGGAGGCTGAGGACGCAGCCAGGCAGGCAGCAGCAGTTTCTGCCCACTGAGGGCTTAGCAGCAGCAAAGCACTCTCAAAAGAGGAAAAGGCTGACTGTGCCTCTTCCAGGAATAACCTGCCTTCATCTCCTTTAGGTTAAGCAAAGTTATTTAACCTGTTGGCTAAAAAAACTCTTTCTTTTGCCTGTGCAGAAAGCTGACCTTAAAACTGAATCCTTTCTCCTGTTGACAAAGTGGAAAGCAAGGGTTACAAATCAGTAGCAAATGTGGTGTGCAAACATCACTCACTCCGTAAGATGAAGAAATGTGAACCTTAAGTTGGAAAATCGGTTATATAAAGAAGAGGGTGTGGCATTACACCGTATTTTCCAAGTGTATTAGGCATCCACAGACACGCTGTTGCATCCAGGGAGATTTGTGAGAAGTGCCCGGTCACCATTTTGGTGGGACTTCAGGGTCACAGTTCTGGCTTGGCTGAATGTGGGAGAGCTTTCTACTTTGCAGAGGCTCGTTAGACAGTGAGACAAAGCCTCATTAGAGAAGGCAGGCACTCACTCCCAGTCTGCACACACAGACCTCACTGCATAGATAAGCAGTTTATTGACGGAAGGACATAGAGGGAGCCGTGCAACTGTGGTATCTTCAGTGTTCTAAAAATCTTCAGAGTAAACTGGATTTAGAGTACATGAGGCGCAAGTGTTCCACTACTCAGTTTATAAATGATGTAGCTTTGCGTTTGTAACTAACTTTAATACCTTTAATTATCTTTCTTTTTCAGTCTGGTGTCTCTTATAAGAGGGCAAGTGGTGACTACAGACGGAACTCCTCTAGTTGGGGTCAACGTGTCATTTGTCAAGTATCCAAAGTATGGCTATACCATCACTCGTCAGGACGGCACGTGAGTTTGCCTGCTTCGCTGAGTACCTATTTCCTATGTCGTGTCTTTGCTGATTAACAGATGGTGTGATCTAACGGAGCCATGTGGTACCATGCATTGCATTCCTCCCAGGGCACAGAGCTATTAAGTAAACACAAAAGTAATTTTTCACATGGCATTTTGAATACTCAATGCAAGTAAATATGAAAAGGCTGACTTCTGATAATGTGTTAGGAGGCAGACTCATTTCAAATAAATTGCTCTGTATCTAGGAAAACATTTGTGGGCTACAGTAATATCCAGCTGAGACCACAAATATTTCGTTTTAAAATGCAAGCCAGGCTAATAGTGCTAGAAAAAAAAATTGTAGTATCGTTATAGAATAGTATATTTTGTTAACAGTTCCCTTCTGCCTCTCCTTTTGAAGATCCACTATCTTTTGAGTTTCTTCAGGGTAGAATGTAATCAAAAGATTCTAACTGAATATATTTAGACAATTTCCTGCTGTGCAAAAAAAGTGCTTTTTCCCCCTTGGATCAGCTGATTTGAAATGCACACAAATTCAGATAAACAAAAATCTATGTGTCATGGTTTTAGTGTACTGGCTGTGGTAACTAGAACAGTATATATGTGACACGTGCATTGTAAACATTTGCCATTTAAATCTTGATTTTGCATGCAAACAATTGAATTGAAATAATTAATGAGTCAGCTGAACTATAAGACAGTATTTAATTTCTACATATCACAGAATATTATTGTGTTATAGTAAAAGGATAATGTTGGTTTCAGTGTTTTAACACTGCGTAAATGGTGAGCTGAACTCTGTATAGATCTGAATAGATTATTGACATCATTGAGTAATTTGTTACTTGGCCAGCATTTACATGAAACAACTGGTATCTGCCTGCATTGTCAGAACAACCTAGAAGTATTTTACTCATTTAGGCCAGGTTTCAAAATGCCTGCGCTGCTCCACATGACTGCTATGATTATGTAGGAGCTTGAGAGTAAATACCTAATCCTCTCAAAAAAATGATCAATGAATTGTCCTGGGGACAGGAACTTTTATCTTATTTGTAGAACACAAGTGGCAAAACATCTCATTACTGCTCTCTTACTGCTGTGTGTCCCATTCTCTGCTCTGTGGACAGCATCTTTTAGGAAAGGGATAATTCAGCGTCCAGCTCAGTATGAACTTGGCTTCTCTGCTAGTTTTGTACGTAAAGGAGACTTGTAGTAGTAGATGTGGTGATTTTTTTAAATGGGTATTTTTAATTTATTTAATGCAGATTTTATAATATACAGGAACAAGGTTTGTCTGGGTGAATTCAAATCAACTCTTGTCTTGGCTGGATTTCAGCTGTTTAGTTGCCAAGGTCCACATCCCATTACTGATCATTTGAAGGATGACACTAAAATATACCTATTGCTGTAGGTGTACCTGTATATTTATTTCGTTAGTCAGGAATGCTATTACTGGAATTATTCAGTCTTGTCACTTCTAAAGCCCACATTTTTCTAGATTTGACTTAGTTGCAAATGGCGGAGCATCCCTAACCTTGCACTTTGAACGAGCCCCATTTATGAGTCAGGAAAGGACAGTGTGGTTGCCGTGGAATAGCTTCTATGCCATGGACACGCTTGTGATGAAGACAGAGGAGAACTCCATTCCCAGCTGTGATCTAAGTGGTTTTGTCCGTCCTGATCCAGTCATCATTTCATCACCACTTTCAACTTTCTTCAGTGATGCTCCTGGCCGGAATCCCATTGTACCAGAAACCCAGGTAAGAACAGCGTGAGTGAAAAGGATACAGAGATCAGCGGTCAGATGGTAGTGCTGACCTGAGCACGTAGCACAGGGTCACCGTTTGTCCCCTGGAATGGCAGTAGCAATGCCTCTGTAGAGTTGCATCCATTCTGACAGGTACCAGATCTTCTAATGAGGTCTGCAGGAGATAACATAGGTCTGTGCCACCCAGACACATTTATCTTTGATACCTTCTGCCTTCTCATTATCATACAATATATCAAGTATATCTCCATATTTCATTTGACAGCTTAGGTGTTTCAAGAGAATTTTGCAAAGACTTGGTGTGTGCTGCTGACTACAGGCTGTTTTCTTGTATGTTATTTAGGACAAGGGAAAACTCTACTGGCACTGTTGTTTCACTGCTTTATTCAGTTGGTCTTTACTGTACACTGGTAGTGAAAGTTGCAGGTTCCTGTGACTGTATTGCTTATGTTCCCCTTGCATATAACTTGCAACTTGTACTTATTTGCACTTTTGCCAGCAGTGGGCTCTTAAAAAGCAGGGTACACAGATGCCAAATAATTATTTGTTCAGAAATGTCAGCTGAACTGCATCACTGCACTGATTTGATGACAACCATTCCCAATAGTAGAAAATCCTAAGTTCATAAGAATATACAAGGAGAAGATTATTCTAAAAAAAAAAAATAACAAAGCGCTAATGTAAAACCTTTGCTCTTTCTCCTATTCAGGTTCTTCATGAGGAAATTGAGATCCCTGGCTCTAGGATAAAGCTCAGCTACCTGAGCTCCCGTACCGCTGGATACAAATCCTTACTTAAGATCGCCATGACTCAGTCACTTGTGCCACTGAATCTAATCAAAGTTCATTTGATGGTAGCGGTAGAAGGGCATCTGTTTCAAAAATCGTTTCAGGCATCTCCCAACTTGGCATATACATTTATCTGGGACAAAACAGATGCGTATGGTCAGAAGGTTTATGGGTTGTCAGATGCTGTAGGTAAGTCAGCATATAAAAGCTCCAAAACTTTCCAAATAACACCTGTAATTCTTAGTAAGAAAACTGCAAAGATTTCTTATGGAGAAGAAAATACAGAGTTCTTGTCTTCCTGACACAATTTATCTTTGTATTATGTTTCTTTTACACAATAAAGATCACATTCAGAGGGTCTAAACTCCATCAGCTTGCCTGTGTTTCCTGATGGGTAGCTGCCTTAGAAGGTTTAGACCAGACAATGGGAAAAGCTGGCCACAGAGACTTAGGTGAAACCTAGTCCATCACTATGTTGTTATTTTCTTTCAGTTACCAAATGAACCTCATGCTGGACTGGCTGGCACTCTTCTGTGCAACTGGATTTTCATGCATGCTGTTATTACAGCCTCTTGTGGTATAATACATTTTAAGTGAAAGCAGTGGTTTTCTAATGCTGCTCAGACCTGTAGTTCTAGAGCTGGTTTTAGTTCCCTTTGTTCTAATGGGTGGAGAAAAAGAGTGATCGTTGTAACATTTTTAAGTTTTCATTTTAATTTGAATATCAGAACAATTTTAGTACAACAGTCATACAAGTAGGCATCAGAGCTTTACCAGTGTGGAAAGAAAAACTTCATGTTAAAATCTTATTTTCAAAAGTATTCTTTGCTATAGCTTTTATTTCTTACATTACTGCATAAGGTATTGCTTTCCTGAGTAATCCTTACAGTGTGTGTGTGCTTAAAAGCACATAAAGTTTTCACAGCCCTTTGGTATATGGTTTGTAAAATGAACACACTAAATAAATGCTGTGAACGTGGGGAAAATTAAGAGTTTGATCTTGTCCTGTTATCTAATACGGTAGTGTTGTTATATTTTTAAAATTATATTTCTCACTCTCCTCTCACCAAACCAGTCACTTCTCGATGCCAGCTATTCAAAGAGAAGTGATCAGATCCCTGCAGAGTACCTGTGAAGGAAGTTTCAAATTTGTGTCTCGTCAAAGATGTGAATTTAATATTGTAGAATAAAAGAGAGGCACATAATCGCTCCATCTTCTTGAGGTGGCTGGGGAACTGGAATGCTGAATGACTTGAATGTGCTCTGGACACTTAATTCAGTGTTTGTTCCACAAGTATATTAGATTTTATTTTATTTCAGTTTCTGTTGGTTTTGAATATGAGACATGCCCTAGTCTCATTTTGTGGGAGAAGAGGACAGCACTGCTGCAAGGATTTGAACTAGATCCATCAAATTTAGGAGGGTGGTCCTTGGATAACCATCATGTACTTAACGTAAAGAGTGGTGAGTTAGTTAATTCTATGTTTTCTGAGCCGTATGGAGATTTGTCCGTGAACACTTTTTATTTGCATTTTATTTACGCTTTTGAAAGTGCAGTTTCTTCACTCTTTGTTTCATCTTTATCTGAATAAGGTATGGGACATGTTTCAGTTGACAGAAAGTTTTTGTAGAATTTTAACAAGTATTTTACTTTTCCACACAGCATTGCATTCTTAAAGTCCCAATGTTTATCTTCTATTCTGCTGTTCATTTATTCCCCTGTAATGTTTGTCTTCCTTCCCTGTTTTTCTGATCTTAACCACACCGCTTCTTTGTTCCTCTTGTTTGACCTTTTTCGCTCTTATCTGAGATGGAGCTTAAAAGGAGTGAGTCTGTGACGAGATACTGAGTCGCATTTGTCTTTCTTTTGTCACCTGTTTGGTTTTTCCTAACTTCTCTTTGTCTTTACATATCCTAAGTTGAATGTCCCTGGTCTTCTTACAAGAGATGCTTAGGGCGCTGAATGCTTAGCATGTATTTTAGTGCATGGTATTCAGTGTTGTCAGTGACTTTACTTCAGGATCATGCAACTGCATTTCCAAACAAAGTTTCCAGCCAGATATCCACAATCTTTCATACATTGAAAATGGTCACTCTGTCAGAGAATCCACTCCCTTAGAGCAAGGGTCTGTGCTTTGAACAAGTATTTTGAAATAAATCCTATTTTAAAGGCATTTCTTGAAGCCTAGTAAAGATCCTTACCCCCTTGCCTTTCCTCACTGATTATTACCAGCCCTTCTAGGAGTTTCATTTTTCTCCTGTCTTTTCATTTTCTGTGCTGTTCTCTTCTCTGGCATCTCCATTTCTCATTTGTTATTTTCCATGAAAAAAGTGTGAAAGACTGAGAAGGTGGAAAGAGAACACTAAGGTTGACAGAAAATTCCAAAGAAAACATAACATAGGAAACGAGTGAGAGGCTCCAGGGACACAAATAAGGAAGATGTCCTCTCCACGGTTCGCCTTCTCACGTCCCGGTTAATAAGACACTCTAAGGCATTGTGCCAGGCTAGAGGGATCTATGGCAGAATTTTCTTTCGTAACAAATATGAAAGGACTCTCAGTTTAGGTTTGTGCCTGCGGTTGTGTATGTGTGTGTTTTTTAACAGAAAATCTTTATTACACCTTTATTTTTACTGCTGCAAAGCTCTTTCACACTTTGCACTGTTGAAGGACCAAGTGCTGAAGTCATCTCAGTGTACAGTCCTTAGCAGCAGCTGTTGAAAGGAGAACTACTTGAAGTCCTCTGCAATGAATGATTGTAATAACCACCACTTCTCCCTTTGTTATTAGGTATACTGCACAAAGGCAATGGAGAAAATCAGTTTCTAACTCAGCAGCCAGCTGTGATAACCAGCATTATGGGGAATGGGCGTCGAAGAAGCATATCCTGTCCTAGCTGCAATGGTCTGGCAGAAGGAAATAAGCTTTTGGCCCCTGTAGCACTGGCAGTGGGTATTGATGGAAGTCTCTTTGTTGGGGATTTTAACTATATTCGGCGTATCTTCCCATCCAGGAATGTTACTAGTATACTGGAGTTGAGGTAAGGTCTTAATCTTAGCACTTCATTCCTGTAGCCTGTGCTCAAATCAGCCTTTACCATTACTTTTTATAATTTTGTAAAACATTGTCACTTTCAACCTATTTAAATTCCAGTGGAGAAATGGGGCACAGAAATGCATACTTCAAAGTCTGTAGCTTATCAGAGCAATGACTACAGAGAAGGACTAGGACTAAAGAGTACAAACCAACTTGTACAAAAAGTACAAACCACCTTCTTCTGTCCAGTTGGTGGTCATTTGATACAATCTCTCAGTACTATACATGCTTTAGTTTTGTTGGAAAACTACAGAATTGGCTGCCCTTAGGTACTGAGCCAGTGATAAGCAAAGCTGTAACAGCCTCATGAGGAGGATGGAGGAAGGGTTTCCTATCAGTGGTTTTGGGAGCCACTTTCCCGCTTCTTTCCCATACTCGTAACTCAATTTCTGTAGGTTGGCAAGTGCAGTTGAGAGCAACATACAGACTCACTCTCCATCACCAGAACTCATTTTAGATTGTATCACTGCCCCTCAGTCCCGCACCCCTCTGCCAACACGGAGGTTTGGTTACTCAATAGGGAAGGCATGAGTGTAGAGTGTATCACTTCACCCATTTCTGTTCCATCTCCCTTTTTTCATCCTTCTAGGAGAGGCAAGAGCTATTGCTTCAAACCATAACTTAAGTAACTGGACCTTATAGGTACAACACTGTTGAGTATTTGCAGAAAAAAAAAAAAATGAGGAAAAATAGCTTGCATTGGCTTTCTTCTGAGAGTTCTGCAGCCCAGTCAGGCAATAATAGTGCTCTTGTAAGCTGGATACAGCTGCAAAGCACACTGAGTGAATTGAGGTCATTAGCCTTTTTTTAATGATCTGGCCAGTATCCGGGTCCTCTTGCTGCTACTGTACTTTTAGTCTTTAATTAGTGCAAAAACGTGCAAAATCATTGGACTGTTAGAGAATAGGAGACCTAGCTCTATTTTACACCTCTCTCCCATTCATGTCATTCTGTTGATGTCACTGTTGTGAATTCTGATTTATAGAAGAGAAAAGAGATCCAATTCAGGCCCATTCTACTCTGAAATCACTCTCTGACACCTACCTCATACACCATCAGGCTGCCACATTATGTTAAAAAAAAAAGTCATAGATCATCCAGTGCTTTCTGCTAGCAGCTCAGTCAGGTCAAACCACAGAAGGTAGCTGGTGTGGATGTGTGACCTGCTATAAATAATTACATCAATATGTACTGTAACTCCACATTATATAGAACGTGCTGATTTTTTTTGTCTGCTTCGTTCAATTCTGTTTAGCTTTCCAGTAAATAGGTGAAGTTTAGCTGTTCTGTTTAGCCTTCCCAGTCTTGTAGGTGAAGAGAAACATTTTGAAATCAAGATGCTTTATATAAGGCCTTTGTAAGTACCTCACTTCCAGATATCAGCCAGTGAGTTTCCTAGCACACGTGATACTTGAAAATGTTGTCTCCAAGTTTACTGCAGCATAAGCCTGGGTACTTTACTTTCTGTCTATGCAAGAGAGAACTTGGGCTTTTCAGCACGTGTGCGGGAAAATGAGAAAGGACATCAGTAAAGAAACAGAATATGGACTTCTTAATCTGCTTTTGTCCACTTTTTTTAATGAAAGTCTGTTTTCCGTAGTGTAGTTTCTTCAGCTTCTGTTACAACTATTAGCAATGAACAATAAAGCTATTGTATTTTGAGTGCACTTGGACAGCTGCAAATGACTTGAAACATATTTAGGATTTGCAGTGATGTCTTTTGCCCCCTGTTCCTGGAAAGGGAACAAAGGTCCATTCCAGCCAGCATCGTCTACAGCAGTAATTGTGATTCAGTGATCACCTTTAAATGTGTGAGTTACATGGGTAAGAGTTTGAAGATTTGAGACATTTAACTGTGAACGAGAGCAGAATCTTCAGCCAGCATCAAGTAGCTTGAATAACATTGCAACTAGTACGTCCATAAGTGTTACCAACGAAATACATCACTTTATGTGGATTTCACAATGGATGTAATGTTGGTTTTACAGAAGCCAGTATAAATCCTGAGTTACTTAATAAGTTGGTGTGTATATTTGCTTCACACTATCCTTTGTGGAGGTGCTAATAGGAATTTTGCCTCAAGAGTGTTGCATGTCACGCTTAACATCATTGGTACCTCAAGTCTGGGGCTGTGCCTCGAATGCCGCCCAGGAGGCGTGCACCTCTTTGTTTCATTCAGTGAATATTCCTAAATGGAAACGAGGTAAACACAGTGAAACTCAGTGGTGTGGAGATTGTATTCATTTACTTCTGGGAAGCAGAGAACGCTTTTCCTTTGACTTTGTGTCTAGACAGTGAACTAGGGACCAGGTAATGTACAATCTCCCATTGTACAGTATCCTGCTGGTCTCTTAGAAAGTTTTTTTTTACCCTGGGGTTTGCTTTGGTGGGCTTAAATAGATACCAAGTAGCATCCAACCTTCCTTTAAGCAATTATTGCAGAGATTGAGGGGAGAGGAAAATAAACTGTGTAGTAGAATTTTTTTTAGAAATAGCTTGTTGGAAAACTACTCAGAGGTTGCCTCCAACACAGGGACAGTATTTGAAGCCCAGTGCTTCCCCCTTCCCAGTTCTGTATTCAGAAAACTGCCAGTTTGTCTCTCTCCTAGCCCACAAGCTACACATATTTCCATGTGAAAACTCCTTCAGTGGTCCAGAAAGTTTCCTGTAAAGTATAGGAGGGTGGGGGCTGGGGGCAGGGGTCTCCTACTAGGGAACTAGCTCGCAACTCTAGCACGCCTGGTTGCTCTTCATCCATAAACCAAGCTAAGGCTAGAGCTGAAAAAAGGTATCTTCTCCTGTGTCCTTTTGTAAAATAAAACAAATATTATGTTTGCTTTACCATCTATTCTTCAGCTAACTGTTTGTTCTTTTTTCTTCTGTTCCCTTTCTATAAAGAAATAAAGAGTTTAAACATAGGTAAGACACGAGCTCTTTCCCACATAATTTGATATGGTTTGTTTGCTTCATTGTGTTTGCTTTTTGTGTTGTGCTTCTTGTGTAATGTTATGTTCTTCATGTACCATATATAGAAACATTTTTATGTGCTAATTGTGTGTTATGAATATGATAAGCGTTAGCAATTATGAAATGCAGTCAAAAAGCAACCAAATAAGTTCTAACACTAATTAGAAATTTCTAGTAGAATGCAAGTATAATGAACCCCAAGCTAACTTCTACATAAACACTTCTCCCTGCTGTCTCTAATTGGTCTAAATGGTTGAGGTAAACTACAACAGCAGATTTACAAATGCCAGAAGGGTTCACAAAAGCACTAATGACTGCAAATAGGTCAAAAACTCATTTTCCGGTCATTAATGATTTTCTGAAGCCTCATAATTTATTTTCTATTTTCTTTCATCAAATACATTTAATAGTCAGTCAACCTGCGGGGCTGGTTATATGCAACCACGAGATGCAGTCGCTGTGAGATTCATGAGGGGAGGCATAACCTTTCTGGGCATTAGGAGAAAAGATTTTTTATCGCCTCACCTGAGCACTAGGTCTTCTGGATGGCAGCAGCACAGGAAACGCTTGTGCCTTCTTCCATGCCACACCTGGGATGGGGAGAAAGTTTACCCTGGAGAATATCAAGGGCAAGAACAGGAAGAGCTGTTGTACAGTGTTCCATAGTGTCCCTTGCATCACCCTTTTTAATCCGTACTTTCCATTTCTATAATACAAATTAGATTGCAAAAGATGTCTGGACATCAGTGTAATTTCCCCTTTACAATATATTTTGGTATAGCAAGTCTAACTCCATGAAATTTTCTTATCTGGATGAATTCATTCACAATTTGCTAATGATAATTGGTGATGCTGGAGGCTCCTCATTTCCAACTATAGGCTTAGTTAAGGTTTCGGATGCTTAGAGATTTGCTCTGGGCAGCTTCTCTTTTGGGTTAAATTTAAAGAAAAAATATTGTTGTACTGGTGTGAATTTGATGCACGGATGAGAAGAATAGGGAGCACAAGCTGATTCTCCCTGTAGCTGCTGCCAGGCAGGAGGATCCCTCAGACCAGAGTAAGGCTGCACGTGGTGGTCACCGCTGCATCTGCCAGGGAGGGCTGGAGGAGGAGACGTTATTGGCAAAGCTCTCTGAGCAATACCAAATGTTGTGTGAAATCTTTTAAAATGAGGTACATTTCTGTGCTTCCTGTAATTCAAATAAAAGATTACAATGGCTCGGAGAAGACAGAGGCAGAGATCTTTAATTGCTCAGGTGGTGGTTTGAGAAATATTTACTGCTTATTATAAAATGCATCCCCGTTTGAGGTAATGATCTCATAGTTTCTGTGGGGACACAGCAAGTGCACGTCACCTTCCACTGGTCATTTTCTGCCACAGCCCCTCAAATATTTTACATGGAGAGTCTCCCAGTATCTGTTCCCTTACCCAGCTCAGGAAAGAGCAGAGAGGTGCACCGCAGTCTGCAGCTCCAGCGAGCTGTTCCCTGATCTGGAACAAAAGCTCCTGACTGACTCCTGACTGCTGCCCTGAGGGAGACTGCAGAGGAGAAAGGCAGGGTGAGCTCCTGGACTGCAGGGGAGAGGGGAATCAGCCCATGTTTTGCCATTGCTCCTTACCCTGGCTCATACCTTACCCCATCCTGGTGACAGTGGGACAAACCCAAGGCTAGCTGTGGGCAGAAAGGTAGCGGGGGTACGCTCGCTCGGGAAGGCAGGCGCAGGCTGGCAAAATCACATCCGAAAAGAAGAGGGACCCTTCCAGTCTCCCTTCCAGGCCCCTGCCTCCATGGGGGGCTGTCCGTGAGCTCTGTGTGTGCCCAGCTCCAGTCCGTGCCTGCCGCGGGTCCCCCCGTGCAGCCGAGGTGCAGGTGCCACGCATTTTAGAAGGGCCAAGCAAAAGGCACCCTGAGCTGGAGCCCAGCCCGGAGGCAGCAGCAGCGAGCCTGCAGCTGCAGCACTGGGTTGTTGGCTCCTCAGCCGCTCTTGCAAAGCCCTGAGCTACGTTAGGGTGTATTTGTGACGTGTGGCACAACACCAGCCTCACGGCAAAGTTTGGTCTTCGGTGTTAAGGGAGAAGCATGGTAGAAGAAGAGAGCAGAATTTCAAAACAGTGACAAACGTGCAGGTGTTTGTATGGCTTGGATACTCGAGAGACTTGAAAAATTTTATAAATGGAAAGAAATAATTTTGTACGTGGCAAAAAAGATGGAGCTTTGTTTGGAGGGATGAGAAGGAATGTGATAAGAGTCTAGTGAAGAGGTGCAGTCTGCTGCTGAAGATAAGGAGAGGAACTTGGGGAATAAAGAGTTTGTGCTCTAATCTCAAGCATGTCACTAGTCTCCCTGCATAACTTTGTCTTTACCACTTAACCTCTCTGTGCCTCAGTTTCCTCCTCTGTAAAATGGGTATAATACCCATCTTTTTAAAGTACTTTGAGATCCATGCATGAAATAAACCTGCCAAGTCTTTTTTGTTTACTGTGTTTTTTCATCTCTAATTTCTACACTCCTAGACTTCAGCAGATGGGATGACCTCTGCCCGGTGAATTTGGATCAAACCAATCTCCTTCCCACTTTCTACAGTTTTAGAGCAAATTGTTATTGACCTAAAATCATGTCACAGACTGGCATGGAGTCCGATAACTGTAGAAAGTGATATTTTGGGGCCTCCTCGTTCCTCCAAATCTGGTCATGACCCCATGAACGCAGTTGTCTTTGGGCTGCTGATAATCCATCTGCCGAAAGTGGCTTTACTATAGTTTTCAGTGAGTCTGACCAAGAAATGGCTTATGTCCATCGTAACTTACCTCTGTGTATCCTCACTCTTGGAGAGGGGTGCTTTTGCCACGTGAAACTAGGAGTGTGGATATTTGGAGTCAAATATCTCTGGTTACTGGTAAGTAACCTTCATTTTTTTTTTTTTTTTTCTTCCTGTCTTCATTTGTCTTCTATGCTTTGAAACCACCATTGACCTTATTTACGCTCACCCATAGGCTCCAAAGGCTGGAAAATTCACATCATGCTTAAAATCCAACTAAATTGAGTTAAACTAGCCGGGCAAGATTTTGAAAATATTTCTGCACTTCAGTTCTGTGTGTGAATGTATATATATCGCTAAGACTGACGTTTCTCAATTTGCGGATGATTTCCTAAAGTAGTTCCAAAATGTGACAAGCTGTCAAAACCCATATATTTCAGAAGAGAAGTAGCTTTCCATATGAGCACCCATTCTAATTGCAAACTGAGGACCAGTTTTTCAATAACAGAAGGTTTGGAGTAAAAGTCGGACACTTGGGGTCTCTGATTTTAGTTATATAACCAACTTCATCTGCCATAAATTAGATTCTTGATAAGAATGAATGAGAACAAATTTGCTTTAGGAATAGATTTGTTATGCCTCTGCCTCCTATTTATACGAGACCTCACAAATCTTGTGGCATAATACAAGTAACTCAGAAGCTGGTTCTTTGATCTTACTCCTATGACTTCTGCTTTCAAGGGAAGTTAAACAAGGGGAGTAGAGGCAGCAGGTAGAGATGAGCCAAAGAGAACTGACCTGGATCAGATCTAAAGGGGTAAAGAGATCAAGACGGAGGTCGGATGTGCAGCTTGGCTTATGGGGCTGTGCTGTGCAGGGTTTGGTTTAGCAGGATGAATGAGATTTAAAATTACAGTCCTTCTGAAACGCTGACCAGGCCCTAATCAAGTTAGGTCCTCAGATGGCAGTCCTTCAGACCCCACCTCTGTATGGAGGTGTCAGACTTTCTTTCCAGACCTCGCTGTGCCTGATGAGTATCTAAGCTCTGAAAGCCTGTAAAGTTTCTAGACTGCTCAGCTGTTTCTGTTTTATGCTTTCTTTTTCTCTAAAGCAACAATCCCGCTCATAAATACTATCTGGCCGTGGACCCTGTTTCAGGCTCCCTGTACGTATCGGACACCAACAGTCGACGGATATACAAAGTCAAGTCCCTCAGTGGCACGAAAGACCTAGCTGGTAACTCTGAAGTGGTAGCAGGGACTGGAGAGCAATGCCTGCCCTTTGACGAAGCCAGGTGTGGGGATGGAGGGAAGGCAGTGGACGCAACCCTAATGAGCCCTCGAGGTAAAGTAGGAAGAGAAGCTGGAGAAAATGACTGCGTGAGGCTAGGCTGGATGTGGAAATAATTATCTGGCAATTAAATCACTCCTTGCTCAGTGATTTTTATTCTGGGCTTTAATTACAGTGGATTGGCAAGTGTTCGTGCTTTGTTTAGTTAAAGCAAACTTTATTACCCCAACACTGAACGATGCAAAAGGAGAACAGAACACAAATTAGCAGAGTACCGCTCACTCCGAGAAGCAGGCATGTAAACTGGGAAACAAATTACTGTTCAAGACACACTCTTTGTGGAGAAAAACTGCCTGCTGTGGGGGTTTTGGGTTTTTTTTTTTATTCTACATATCCTCTTTTCTTCAGAGGGGGAGGAAAAATAAAAGGATTTTTGCCCTTAACAGTTTCTAATTTTGAACAAAAAGTTTTCAAGATGATGTAGAGATTTGAGGATTTGTTTCTTTTCAAGATTTTGTTTCCATTGTTTCATCTTAATTGTAAGGATGAATTAATCAGGTGAATTAATCAGGTGTTTCAAACATCTTTGGGCCCTTTTTCAATGGTTGAAAATAACTAGATGATCATAAAAGCAAACATAAATGAAAGGTCCTGGTTCTCTGTATAGATAATACTTTAAATTAATACAAACACAGTACGTTAACAGGGTAGATCTGCTTGGATGTTTTAAGTTAAGTTTCTATATAGAAGTTAAGAAGGTAAATCTGTATCTTCTCTCACTGCCCCATAGGATGAGCACTGCAACCATTTGAAGACCAAAATTTTTAGATCAATATTGTATTTTCAGCCCAAGAAACAGACAAGGCAGTGCGCCAAATCAAAGCAGGAAAGGCAAGTGAGAAAAAGCCTGCCCTCCTTCACAACCGGCACGGGCATCCTTCTGTTCCTCCAAGGGAGCACCCTTTCATTCGGTGCCTTTCCTCTCCAAGGGCTCCCAGTGTGACAGGCATCGCACCTTCCCTTTGTCTCTAGGCTGGAAACCCCTGTGCCTTCATCTGGAAACACCAGATGTTCTTCCTATATTCCTTACTGCAACAGGTCAAAGAATTAAAAAATATTCTCAAAGACTATAATGTCTTCTTAATTTTTCAAATTTTTAAAGCAGCTTTAAAATATTTCTAAAAATTCTTCCTTCTAATTTAATCCTTCAGATGAAGAAAGGAACACCTGAGATTCCTGAGATTAAAATTTAGGAGAGAGGAATTTTTTTTTTTTTTTTTTTTTTTTTTTTTTTTTTTATTTGGGTTTGTGTAATGTACAGAGTTTAAATTTAGAAATAAGCTGATGTATTCTGCTGTCTTTTCAGCATGTTCTGGCAATTTCTGTGGTTTTCTTTTCTTTAAAACCCCAAAGGATAAACCTGCTCAATGCCATTTATTCAGCAGAACTGCAGATGCTTGGAGGGTCCAGAACCTGTGCTCAGGTTGGAAAGGAGAAAAGAACAGGGCAAGTGAACAAACATCACTATCTTGTAAACCTGTTAATAAGATGAAGCCTGCCTTGAAGCTGGGAGCCTCACTGCTTCACTGATGCCAGGTTTTTATATTTGCAGGAATTGCAGTGGATAAGTATGGACTCATGTATTTTGTTGATGCCACTATGATTAGAAAAGTGGATCAGAATGGAATTATATCAACCCTCCTGGGCTCCAATGACCTAACCGCTGTTCGACCCCTCAGCTGTGATGCCAGCATGGATGTCACCCAGGTAGACTCTTACTGCATTTATTTTCTTCTCTGCTTTAGAGGAGATGGGCGTCTATTTTGGATGACTGCCTGGCCACTTAAGAAATGCATTATGCAGTACAAGATGATTGCGTATTTGATTCATTACTGAAATGAGTGAGCCAACCTTTTACGGTGGCTAACACAGGTTATTTATGCAACTATAGAGAAATAAGGTTGAGATAATGGGAGTTATTGTCTTAATTGCCTGTTTTTCTGTAATTATTGTAGTGCTTCCACAACGTAGCATTCATTCTTTGCACAGAAACACAATTAGCCAAAGTTACCACTGCAAGTAGCTTTAATATTTCCAAAACCCAAAATCATTGTTTGAAATAGTTGCCGTTCATGACTTGGTTTCATGATTTACGCTGATAAACCCCTCACTAATTTGCTGTTGTTACACGTGGAATTTTAAACACTAGAAGTGTACTTTTCAGTTACGAGTTTTACAGTAACAATTTGTGCAACTCATAGGTACGGCTGGAGTGGCCTACTGATCTCGCTGTCAATCCCATGGACAACTCACTTTATGTCCTAGAGAACAATGTTATTTTACGGATCACAGAAAACCATCAAGTTAGCATTATTGCTGGACGCCCCATGCACTGCCAGGTTCCCGGTATAGACTACTCTCTTAGCAAACTGGCTATTCATTCTGCACTTGAATCAGCCAGTGCCATTGCCATCTCTCACACAGGAGTTCTTTACATCAGTGAGACAGATGAAAAAAAAATTAATCGGCTACGCCAGGTAACTACCAATGGAGAAATATGCCTTCTTGCAGGGGCAGCTTCAGACTGTGATTGCAAAAATGATGTCAACTGTAATTGCTATTCTGGGGATGATGGGTATGCCACTGATGCCATCTTAAATTCACCATCTTCCTTAGCTGTGGCCCCAGACGGTACCATCTACATAGCTGATCTTGGAAATATCCGCATTAGGGCTGTCAGTAAAAACAGGCCCGTTCTTAATTCTTTTAACCAATATGAAGCTGCATCTCCAGGAGAACAGGAGCTGTATGTCTTCAATGCTGATGGGATTCACCAGTACACTCTCAGCCTTGTTACCGGGGAGTACTTGTACAATTTCACCTATAGCAGCGATAACGATGTCACGGAGGTGATGGACAACAACGGCAACTCCTTGAAGGTCCGTCGGGATGCCAGTGGGATGCCCCGCCATTTACTGATGCCGGATAATCAGATTGTCACGCTGGCTGTCGGCACTAATGGTGGACTCAAGCTAGTCTCAACACAGACCCTGGAGCTTGGATTAATGACATATAACGGAAACAGTGGTCTCTTAGCAACGAAGAGTGATGAAACAGGATGGACAACATTTTATGAGTAAGAATGTTTTTGGATATATTAAGCATACATTTTCTTTTCAAATGGTAGTGAGTAGGCCTTAATCTGACCCTACTGAAATTTGTTGCAGGCTTTTCCTGATAAGGCTGTTACGTCTCAGTTTAGTATGATACTGGAAATGATTTAAGTGGCTTCTTGATTCCGTCGGTTTGGCTGGGTCCTTTGGGTGGGTACCAAACCACCTAAACCTCTGCCCGCAGCTGAGGCTCGTGGGGAAGCTCACCCACCGCCAGCACGAAGGACTGTGTGCCGCATCCAGAAACGCGGGTTAGATTGACCAGATTGGGCCCCTGCTCTTAGGCGTCAGCAAGGCTGCAGATAACTCCCATCCAGAGCAGCCCCCAGCAATCCCTGGCTCCTGCTGAGCTGCCTCTCTCTAGGAACCCTCATGCTGCAGCTTCTGTCGGAACTCAAATTACATTTCTTTCTGTTCAGATTCATATATTACTCATGGTTGTTGAAATGTTGATTAACTTCACTGACTGTTCATTCTTGAGACAAGTGAGGAAATTAGATCCCCAGCTATCCGTCGGGCCCCTGGTGTAACTTCCATAATTTGTAGATAACCCAAAAGCACACTGGTGCTCATGAGCATATAGATTAAAAAGACAGAACTTCCTCTTTAAATGAAATTCATCAGAGATGAGGTTTAAAAGTATATTAAGAATCTGGAAAATCTAGTCAGATTTTTATTAATAGTTACCCTTTTCTTAGTAGTTTTATTGCCATCTATTGATCAAAACAATTTTTAAAATGGAAGCTAAACAATATATTGAAAATATATAGAACTTTTGAGTGTGGCAAGTCTGATGCTATATACTTTGTTTTAAATAGTTAATTAATGATTAATAAATACCATTTCTTAAATTAGCGGGTAGAAAGTATGAATAAGACTTGAGATTTAATTTTAAATTGTAGGCTTATTTTTAAGGTTACAGAATAGCACTGACACACATCTGGTTTTGTTTATTAATGCATTCTTCTTGCCCAGCACTTTCTGTCTTTTTAGAGAAAACATAAGTAATGCAGGAATAAAAAGAAGTGTGTTCAATGTGCTCAAAGTACGTCGCAATCAGCATTGCACATCAGTATTTTGACCACGAAGTGTTTCATTCCCGTACAAAGGAAAGCAGTGCCCTCTCGTGGGCTCCTCCTGGTGCGGCTCTGGAAATTGAACCGCTGCGGTTTTTCATGTAGGCTGTGCTTAGAGATGTGGAGGTTTTTTCTCCTTAATATTTTGCAAAAAGTATTTCTTTACCACACATTAGTTACAAAAATAATCCAGTTATGTGAACGCAGGAAGGTATTACCTGCTGATTTCAAGATCAAGTAAAAGCTCACTGTACTAGACGGTGTTAAAATCCACATTATTGCTGATGAGATATCGATGCCCTGCTAGGCAGGTTTTTTTGTTGTTGTTTTTTCCTCATTAGCTAGCTCAAGATTCATATCAGAAGTCATATAAACTAGTTATTTCTCAGAACACCAGTAATTAATTGTAGAATATAAATTAGCAAAGTAATTTAAAACTCTACATGAAAATCAATGAAACATTTAAAAGGTCATCAGAAAGGTGCAGGTTACAAAACCAGCATAACCAGTGACTGAGAATAACATGAAGTACTAAGTTAGCATTGTTTATTAAAAAAACTGTGCTATGATTCTTAAGTAAATACAGAAGGAAGGTGCTTTGATGTTTTACTGAGGTGCATCTGAAAATACAATTTAGTGTGTATATAGTGCTGGCATGTTGACTAGATTTTTTTACAAGATCAAATAAGAAAAGATACGCAACCCTTGTCTCAGTTCAGTGCTACTTAAGTACCATATTTAGGTCTAGGTGCTGTCTTAGATGCTTAGTAACTTAGATGAGGCAGCACAAATAACTTACTTTCTCCCAGATTTGTACATACATTCTCATAAACAGAGCCCATAGATAAGAGGACGGCATTATACTTTTTTTTTTTTTCATTAAAAATGCATTTACTATATAGTGCATGTATAAAGTAAGCTGTACATGGTGACTATTTTCTAACCTATCTAGGTTAGAAAAGAAAGCCATAAGATGCATTTACAAAGACATTAAAAGAAGATATGTGTCTCTATATGTGCATGGAAAACCCTATGTGAAAACCAGAAGTTAGCTATACGCACTGGAGCTACTCATTATGAAATACCAGAAAGAGAGGCGTGTCCTTTAGGCTGATCCTGAGCAGCTGACTTACAGTAACTCCTTAAGATACTTTGTCTTCTCATGCACCCCACAGTTGAGGGGTTTATTAGTAAGATTATAAGAATTATTTCAATCAAATTTAAAAACCTAAACGTAGTAAAAACCCTTAAGTACCCTGGCCCAGGTTGCCCATAGAGGCAGTGGATGCCCCATCCCTGGAAACGTTCCAGGCCAGGTTGGATGGGGCTCTGAGCAACCTGCTCTGGTTGGAGATGTCCCTGCTCCTTGCAGGGGGGTTGGACTGGGTGGGCTTTAAAGGTTCCTTCCAACCCAAAGAATTCTGTGATTCTAAGTTGATATCCGTTGAAGACAAAAGAAGTACTTAGCCAATGAGAGTTTGAGGACAACAAAATAGTTTTCTGTGTCATTACATTCGTGCATTCATACAGAGATAATCAGTACCCAAAGTGTTAATATGGTAGCAGAACTGGAAAAGAAAAAATGTCTTTTAAGTGGTAAAATACTACAGGAACTAAAGTTCTCATGAAAAATTTATTTCAGTGCAGTTACATCAACCAGGCGTTGAAATGCCATACTGTCTTATTGAGTATTCCTTTCTTTTATCTGAAACTGTACCCTGAAAATGCTCACAGAATTACATTTGTGCAGTATAGCTAGGTATGCATGTGTATATGCAGAGAAATGCATACACAAACTATTTTTAAGGGGGGGGGGTGTGTATATACACACTGCATACGTATATTTTATATACAGTGTATGTGTATATGCACACAGTTCATTTGTAGTAGGAACAAGCCAGGCTCTTAAAAAATATAACAGCTACCAAGAGGCTCACATGGGATAATTTAAGCTTGGTTTTGGGCATGAAGCACAGATCTTTCAAGTGGTCCTCAGTGGTATCCCACTTGGTCTTGGGAGCATCCTAAGAGAACGCTGCAGTTTTCCTCTTGAATCAGGCAGGTTTTTATAACAGAGAGAAAATAGACATATATGTAAATGTACGTGGCTGTGCAGCGTGCCCTGCTCCATGTTAAGCCAAAAGCTGCTGTTACTCCGGTCGGCAGTACTATGGCACTGTCCTAGCTGCTCCCACCCACAAGCTGTCAAGCAGTACCCGTCTCAGACCTCAAAGACCAGAACGCTAGCAGGAAAAAATGCGTGAGATGTGGAGGTGCTGTAATATTGGACGTGGGAGAACAGCCTCCGGCGCATTATCAGAAGCCCGCTGGAGGGACGCGCAGGTCAGACAGCTGTAGCTATCTGAGAAGATGGCAAACGGGCACTCAGCTGTGTCTCACGGCTGTGCTGGAGCTGTGTTTGGTGGCCCACCACATGCGAGCTGGCAGTGGCCAGCTCGGAGCTGCCGGGCTGTCAGGAGCCATCTCCAGACTGCAGGCAGAACGGGACAACAGCTTTTGTCTGCCTGGGGCAGTGGTGGCTGCTGTTACCCAGAGCTGTCCTGGGAAATACGGACGTAGAAACCTTTGCTTGCTTGGGCAGACTTGGTCACATTTGCAATGTTAGCAAGTCAGTGGTGAGTACAAGGAGATGCTGCTTTTTTGAAGATACTGGGATTAAGAAAGGATCTCTCACCTTGTAATTTTAGTAGTAGAAAAACTTGGGATGAAACCCTACACTAACTGCAGTAAAGCTCAGAAATTTCAGTGTGTCTAGAATCCACCTCATTTGAAGAGCTAAAGATTGCCTCATCAGATCTGGTTCACCTAGTCTGATGCTGTGTCATAGGCTGTGATACGTAGTGGCAGCTTCTGAAGAAGACACCAAGAAGTCCCAGGTTAGGTAGTATATTTTCCATTGCAAAATTTTCTTTTCTTTACTTCATTAGACCTGGGTTCATGTCAGGAAGATGTGTATATAACCATTTAATTCCTATATAGCTTTATTATTATTCAGATAAATGTCTGGGTGTTGTATTCTACTAAGCACTTGGTCTCACGTAATACATAATTTTTTTTTTAAAATCCCTCAATAATATGTCACTTCTAAATTGTGTGGTGCATAAAAGGTTTCTGTTTTATTAATTTTAATTTTTTTACCTTTAAGGTATATTTTTTTAATAGGATTTTATTGATGCAATGGAGAAAATAGAAATGCCTTCTTTATACATTGGTATTGAGTGTGTGTATATCATTTAAGTAGTGAACTTTTAGTATGTCTAGCCCGAAAACAGTCTGCAGATCTTAGAGAGTACTTTTGTCCGTATCACTGTAAGCGTGTCCATCACTTGCTTATAAACCCTTTTAATCTCTGCCATTGCTATTTTCTAACAGTGTGAGCAGCACTGGGAAATGTGCCCCATGGCAGGGGGCAAAACACTGATTTCCAGAAATAGTATTAGAATATTTCCATTTTTTTGTCTCAGTCTCTGTACCTCCTCATCCATATTTACTTTTCAGACGGCACTTGCACTTTGAACAGAGATGTTCAGTGAGCAGCCCACAGCAATCCCCAGGAATTTTTCCTGGGTTAATTAAAAACCCAGCAATGTGAATGACAAGTTTAAATTTAAGTCTCATTTGCATTGCCTAAAATATATTTGCTGATGGGGTATTTCACCAACCATTTTTCTGGATGTTCACCAAGCTTTGCCCAGTCATGCTGAAGCCACTCATAAGCTTCTCCAGTTTGTCCTACATAACATTGTCTCTTCTGTACTGGTTGACATTTCTGTTGACTTTTGTAATATTCTCTTCATCACTCTGCTAATCACCAGACATACCAAGTAGTCAACTTGCAGACTCTTAGGGTGTATCTCATTATTAAACTTTGAGATTCTGAAACTGTGCAATTTTTTTACTTTTTGTTTTTCCTTGCTAGATGGATGCTTGACTGGATTGCATTCTTCCCTCATCTGTACTTTATAAGTACTTTTCAATATTTTTTTTTGTGAAGACCTCTATATAGCCTTAACCAAACTCTCTTTCATAGATTATCTCAACATATTACCTTTTATCCAGTATCTTGTTGATATGTTAAAAAAAAGTTATACATATTTATATCTATATGGGTAGAAACTTGGGACTTGTATTGAGAGAAATCATGCTGCTTAATCTTTATTTGATCCTGAACTGCTTGAATGAACCCAGTATGTTATTGGTCCCTTTTAGGTCGCGTGATGCTTTGTTTACTGATTTACTACTTTGCCTAATGCTTCCATTGGTTCTGGTAAGGCTTGTTGCTCCACAGGTGATCTTTTTCCTTTCTTCTCAATAGTCAGTTGAACGGGTGCAGCCATTTGCAATGGATTTGAAAGGCATGGTTTATATTTGTATTAACTGAGGAGCCGGTTTGTGTATTAAGTGGCCTACTGTCTGGTTTCTGAGTGATGTAATTTTAAAAAGTCCTGTTGAAAGCTCTGATTTTTTTTCATCTTTACAGCTAACCGCGATGTACAAAGAACCCAGCTAGCTCCATGATACTAAATGTGCTCCTCTTCTCTTCTGTTACTCTCAGGCAGTGCAATGGATTTACCAGTTCTCTTCCAGGCTTCCTGCCCCCTGGATTTCTGCGTTCAAAGGATGACCAGTTGGTTTCAATCTCTACCTAAACTTTTCCCTTTAACTACACAGGACATTTTTTCTTGCCTTTCTGCTGTTTGGAAGTATGTGCGCTTTGGTAGCAGCTGGGTGAGAGACTCTTGCAGAAGTAGAGAATTGCAGGAAGCAGAGTGTCGGACCGGAATACTGATTTTGTTTCAGGTCCCCATTTCTTGCCCTTAAGATCCAAGGGATTGCTTCTTTAGCATATGTATGCACACAAATACAGCATACTAAAGGAAAGGGAGAAAGAGTATGATTTGATTTCAGGCAGCATTCCTTCTTTCCCTCCTCCTCAGGCTTTATACCTCTTTAAATAAATTTAACTCAATAAACTCATGGAGAGCCCTTTTTCTTTTATTTTTTTTTTACTCTTTATGCCTCTGGAGAACTTACTTCATCTTCTAAGGTATATTCTGAGTGCTGATTGCTGCCCTTTGTGTAACTCCAGCCTATCCTGTGCTTTAACTTCTCATCATCCATCTTTATGAGCCAAAATACTGACCCCAAAATGCAGTTCAATACCACAGATAAGATCTAAATGACATTATTATGTTCTCAAGGTGATGTCTTTTTTAATCTCTGATAGCAAGTTCATTCCTTGATATGTCGCTTAAGGCCATACTTAGGAGTTTCCACTAAGTATTCAATTGCAAATGTGCAATGTATGCAATTGTATATTATAATGTCCATCTTATGTCCACTTCGTAGAGTGCAACAATTAAAATACAGATGAATTTACTAGTTATAATTGTTTGAGCCAAATATCACTCTGTATGTCCATAATAATTTAATTAATATTTTAAAATATGCTAGCCTGAATTTCCACTCATGTAGTTGAGATGAGTATCTCTAAAAATTATTATTTCATCATTATAGACTCTTTCAAGAACAAAGAAATAGGTATAGCCAGGATGTTCTTGAAAATCTGTTTCGTTCTGGGGTTTTTGCACAAATGTGGTGCATTATTAATACATTGGGTATTGAAATGAACATATATCCTCATGCTTTTTTGCTCTCACTAACTTTTCTATTAGCTATGATCATGAAGGGCGTCTGACCAATGTAACACGTCCCACTGGAGTGGTAACTAGCCTTCATCGAGAAATGGAAAAGTCCATTACCATCGACATTGAGAATTCTAATCGGGATGACGATGTCACGGTCATCACAAATCTCTCCTCTGTGGAGGCTTCCTATACAGTTGTTCAAGGTACCAAAGCACACTTCCACATCTCCTAACCACACACACACAACTTGAGAAAGCAATTCGCAAAAGATTTGTGTCGTTAGCACACTCACGAGCAGGGGAAAAACATGTAAGGCTTGCAAGAAAAACACCCATAAAGCTCATTCCTAAAATGACAGGTCTTCAGGACAGGTAAGAGACCTTTCACAGTCATGCTTTGTATCAAATATGTATGGTCGTTATCTGCTGGTGACAGTTAGTCCTGCCGCTGCCTCCTGGGTCGGGTTCACTTTACCCACTGGAGTATTTCTCTGTACTTCGCTGCAAAATTGGTTCTGACTTCAGTGCCACAGAGAGGCAGTCTGACTGCGGAACGGGCTGCCTGGGTAGAGATCCTTGTGGAGAGAGAGGCTCAGGTAGCCTCCTTCTATTGGAAGTGAAATCTTCCAAATTTATACACTATCAGTAAATAAAATGGATGATCTGGTGCCACAGTTGGCACTTCCGAGAACAGTGTTACAGCCCAGGTGTGGCAGGAGAGATCAGCAACAAAGTGGTTAAATGTTTGCGTAGAGCTTTCCAGCACCGCCCAGGCATTCTGTCTGATGAGGTG
Organism: Tetrax tetrax; assembly: GCA_009806455.1. NCBI lineage: Eukaryota > Metazoa > Chordata > Aves > Otidiformes > Otididae > Tetrax > Tetrax tetrax. Next base: position 81,620 of record WHYT01017258.1, on the reverse strand, counting down.
GAAACAGTCAGTGATCAAAAATAGACTGAAAGGAATTTGGTGAGTGATGGGGTTTTTTTAATTAAGATGTAATGTCACTGGAATAAGAACATCATCATCGAACAATAGTCTCCTCCTGACATAAATGTCAGCATTTATAGACTATTACACTGTGACACGTCTGGCCACAAAGACTTTATTTCTCTTCTGCCAGATGATTAATTATGTAGATGCTGTCCTGTCAGACAGATGTTGATGCTTTGGTGACAGTTGCACACTGTGGCGCTCCATCCTGGCTGTCAAACAGCTGGAGAACTGCACGGCCCTAGACGTATGAGATTATTTTTATAACTCTTCTCCGACAGCCAAAAGGCCAGGTGTGCACATCAGGCTAGTGCACTTGGGGGGGGGGTGGCAGGAAGGCAGGCACGTAAAGGACCGTGGCTGCCAGCTTGCATTGCTGGAGCCTCGCACCTTGAGGATTTAAAGCCAAACCATAATTCTGCACAAAGCTTCTGCTTGGAGACAGTTTTTAAACAGAGGGAAAGAAAAAGAAGAGGCACTCACTTCCTCCCACTCATAAAGAGTCCAGCAGTCTTTTTTTTTTGTCTTTTTTTTTCTTTTCGTCCTGAAGTTTAATGGTTTGTTGTTTATCCAGCAGTTCAGTTTTCAGGAGTTTTGTGTTCATATTAGAAATAAATTACGTGGTGGAACATATATCACTGTGCATTTTGATTCACAATTAAGACTAAAGGGAAAATGTAATGAAATAAACACAATATCTCTCTGCAGGCTCACTGTTACACTACTCTTCTTTACATGAATCAGTAACATTTGTAATTTCCACCATAGTACCACGTAAATGGTAATTGCAGTCTGACTTCATTTAACATCAACAGGAGTGCAATAAAAACCCAATCAAATTAAGCTATATGTTTTATTTATGACTGGAGTAGCTAAATTATTTTCTTTTCATTATTGCTGTAGATCAAGTGAGGAACAGCTACCAGCTCTGTAATAATGGTACTTTGAGAGTGATGTATGCCAATGGCATGAGCATTAGCTTTCACAGCGAACCTCACGTCCTGGCTGGGACTGTGACTCCCACCATAGGACGATGTAATATTTCTCTACCAATGGAAAATGGTTTAAACTCAATCGAATGGCGTCTGAGGAAGGAACAGATTAAAGGCAAAGTGACTGTGTTTGGAAGAAAGCTCAGGGTAAGTAGAATCTGTCATCATAATAATGATCTTTTCTTCTGCAGGCAGAAAATTAATTTTCTGTTTTGAAGGACGTCTTTCCTATTTTGACTTGTTAAAAATGTACAACAATGGGATTGTCTTTGGTGTGACAATCTTTTCTTTATTTGAGAGGTCAGTTAACTGCATGGGATCATCTGCTGCAATCAGCTATAGATGCATCATTACTAAAGGTACTCCAAAAGAGGTTGGTAAAAATACCCAGAATATTGCTGCAAGTCACTCTGCTTCTGAAGGTGAAGGGGGGAGAAATCTCACCATGCATCGTTTGTAAAAATGCTGTGGCACACTTACCACAGTTAGTCCTGGGGAGCAAACACAATTGCAGCTTGAGCTGTTACGTTCTGCTTCTGTAAAGTCCCCCTACAGATTCATTGAGACAGGCATATTGTGTTTATTCCCTTTCCCAAATGGCACGATTGGAAAATAATTGCCATAATTACAAAGTCATAAGCATAGGATAAGACACACACTCAGGTCATGTAATCCATCCCCTGCCAAATTAAAGATCTGCTGCAGCTGAATTAATCCCATTCTGTGTTTAGCTGGCCTGTTTTTCACCCCTTAAGTATCTAAACTTTCACTGGCTGCTTCACTATATACAGTTTTGTAAGGGCTTTGAGATACTGGGCGGAAAACAAATCTAGCGCTGGTCGAGTTCTGATTCTTTAAAATTCTTTCAACATCATTGGATGTGAGATACCGTTCTGTGTGTTCAAGATGATATATCAAATGCAATATGTGTTAAAAATTATGTAAATAACAAAAAATTATAATACTCATGTTAAATTTTGGGGTTTTTTCCTATTGTTTAACATCTAATTCACAGTGTTGAATTAAAAAGTCTTTCCTTATTCTCACAAATGCTCAGAGTGCACCTACTAGGGAGAGGGGGAAGGTTAGACAAAAAATGGAATGAGATTAGCAGCTAATCCTTAATGACTAAATTTCAGGGCTGCGTAATTGATTTCTGATGTGTTGACCTGTAGAAGTTGATTATAAGTAGAAAATAGATCAGCTCTGCAATTTGACTAGGTGTTCAAAATAACAATAAATAGGACCCTGAAATGAAATTGCTGTAATCCTAACTCTCAATACTAAAAATTTAATAGAGGTACTTGTGGTAATTAGCTGAAGTTAAATACGTCTTAGAGCTGAAACCTTGCCTAAGATGGGTTTTCTTGCATCATGTTTATGTAAATCAAAACACTGCTTTATCTAGCAACACCTCAACAGTTAATTGTCTGGTGTTAGTTCCTGTAACAATAATCACATATCCATTTAGCTCTTTTAAATGAAAATCACTAAGAGATTATAACAGGTTGAGTGGACTGAAAATGAAATTTGAAAATGAGGGAGAAAGCATAGAATTTATTTGCATCTTATTTATTCAAATCCATCTTTATAAATTGTTTAGTGAATGAAATAGAGCAAGTCTGTTGGAGCATTGTGTGGAGCAGGTGGCAGGCAGGGGAGGCTACGGCAGCTGGGGCAGCTGTGGCACGGAGCGGTACAGATGGACGGTCACTGCCGCAGAACTAACGCAGCGCCGGGACAGCCAGTGACAGTGTGCGGAGCCATCTCTGGAATCCCCAATTCAGAATCAAGTAGTACTGAAAGGGATTCACCTCTTGCGAGTACTTACTGGAGCCCATACCCCTTTCCTTCCGTACTTAAAGGGAGGCAGCTAAGAAAGATGGGGACAGATTTTTTAGTAGGGCCTCTTGCCATAGGCCAAGGAGTGATGGTTTTTAACAAAAAGACTAGATTTAGACTAGATATGAGGAAGAAATTTTTTATGCTGAGGGTGGTGGAACACTGGGCCAGGTTGCCCAGAGAGGTGGCGGATGCCCCATCCCTGGAAACATTCCAGGCCAGGTTGGACGGGGCTCTGAGCAACCTGATCCAGTTGGAGATGTCCCTGCTCCTGGCAGGGGGGTTGGACTGGGTGGGCTTTGAAGGTCCCTTCTAATGCAAACTATTCCATGATTCTGTGATTCTTCAGGTAGCGCTGCTACCTGTGCTCCCCGGCTCTGCTTATTGGTGCTGTAGGCACATCACAGCCGTGCGTGTCGGCCCCCCCAAAAGTGCCTGGGCAGACTGCATTAAGCCGAGACAGGAAGACCTGCACTTCACCATTATGTTATCCCACTTACTGTCCACTACTACTTTATGCACCACTCTGTCAGTGTCTTGCACTAGTTTCAGAGAAAGTCTTGATAAGATTCCCTTCTGAAGAGTTTTTGTTAGAGTGCAGCATCACGTAAGTGATTTTTGTTGCAAGACCTCTCCCCAAGGCGCACAGGCCTTGTCCCTACGGCCACGTGTTCAGCAGCATCCGAGGGAAAACCAGATATGCACGTGGGTAGCGGAACAAAAGAAAAAGCTTGTTAGGTAATCTTTAGTCATGATCCTTGTAATAGTGTTATGAGTGTTCCCAGGAAGAGCGGGAGTTAGTCATTCTGTTTGGGTTTCTATATAATTAATATGACACTACAATTACACTTTCTGGTTTTACTTATTTTACAAGTGAAAATGATGTTACTGAATTATCCAAGCAGGTGCTGCTTTACTCTCCAAGTGATGTTTGTGTGTGTGTGCACAGCTCTTGTCTGTGTAATCATTTAAAAAACCCTATTATTTTAGTTTTCTGTGGCAAAAGAACCAATAACCTGTATAACGTTTTTGAGAAAAAGGGAGGATATGAGGAGTCAGACTTTCCTACGTGCAGATTACAGTTGCAGTTACTGTAATGGAGGGAAGAAACCCCAGAAACCCAGCTGCTTTGTGAAGCTTCAGAAAGTAAAAAACAAAACAAAGCAAAACCAAACAAACAGAAACCCAAAAGCTAAAATTCAGTTCATAAATTTTTTAAAGACTTTTTTTTCTTTTTAGTAAATCTGCCTGTCCTTAAGAAATTGGGATCTTTCAATCATACACTAACCCTTTAATGTTACAGCTAAATCTTTCTGGGAAGTTAAAGTTCTCTTCTGCTACCCCAAGATCCCGTGCAGGAAAGGTTTTTGATATGTCTCTGTCATCAGGATTGATCCTACACTTACAAAACTAGAGTAACCAGTTGAGGAAGTACTGATGTTGAGTCGGGCTTCCCTGCCTTTGCATCCATTACAATGGGAGAGCAGAATATGATTTATTTTGCCAAGATGTTTACAATAAATTTTATTTTCTTTGAATCACAGGAGAAATTGTTGCTGGGATAACCTTCAGGAAAGCTTACAGAGAAGAGCTTTTTCTAATAATTGCCCACTGAGGAAAAGCAAGCTGTTAAAGAGCTAAATTTTATTAATGGAAAAATTAGGATAATGAGTGATAATTGGAAATAATTATTCCTTTACAAACACAAAATTGAATTAATTTTAAATTTGCTTTCTGTATAACTGAATTCCTACAGAGCTGGTTGGGATGGGATTAGGTTTACCCTGCCAGTGGATATGAATATACCTCAGAATAACTTGTACGTACTGGAGAAAGGCTCAGGGTTAATTTACATATTGTTTGATGTGTTGGATAAGAGAAAACGTTGCTTAATCAAAGGTACTGCAAAATATAAGCTGACAAACAAATTCCCAGAAACTGATGAATACTTTTTAAGTAGTCATTGCTCTCCAATTATATCTAATTTAAAGACTTCTACTTTATTAATGATGCATCTACAATTAAATTACTGAAAAAAAGCTTTAGCAGTTTACAGCATTAGGCTGAATTCTGTGGCTTAGCCTCAAGTGAATGTATTTATGTATCTCTCATTATAGCACTCTCACTGGAAGCCTCTCCATTTGGCATTCTTATGCTCCTTTGTTTCTGTTTTGCTGTTTTATGTAAAAAAAAAAAAAAAAAAAAATCTGGGACTGAAACACTTCATGCTGTACTTTGGTTTGAAAATTGTAACTGCAAAAATGAAAAAAAAATATTAAGCTAATTATTTAGCACTTTTGTTTCTCAAAACTAGAAGTCCATCTTTACCAGCCTGTATGATCAGGATTCTTAATCAGAAGAAATTAAACCCATCCTAAGTGATCAGTATGAATATTTGGAAAGTAAATGAAGAAAACATTACATGAATGAATTAATAAGCAGGGTGTTGCAGCTACAGAACCTAAGCAGCTAAACCTTATTGTAGGCATAAAACTGTAATTTCTTCTATTGTTCTTGGAGTCATTGCAGGGAAAAAGGCTAAGAATTACTGATGGCAGAAGTAGAAAAATTACTTCCATGCAAAATAATTAATTTCTTTTCGAAGTGCTAACACTCTGCACTTTGAGAGCTAGGTGTGCAGTACGTCTGTCCGTCCTGACAGTAAGGGAAGCCTTTCTCTGTAAGATTACAGCTCCCATGCTGCAGGGAGATGAGCAATATCCAGTGAAACACTCAAAGTTATTAGAATATACTGAGAAATAGAAGGCAAAAAAATAGGAAGACGTCCAACACTTTTCAAAAATGTGGGGAAACTGAGTTCTCCATTGTGCATGCTGTTGTCACACTGAAAATCCATGGAGCGTAGTGCCCAGCGCTTACTGATCGCAGCCTTCTTTCACTCAATAGGTTCACGGAAGGAATTTACTGTCCATTGATTACGACCGGAACATACGCACAGAAAAAATCTATGACGATCACCGGAAATTTACACTGAGGATCATTTACGATCAACTAGGACGGCCTTTCCTTTGGCTACCTAGCAGCGGTCTGGCTGCTGTCAACGTGTCTTATTTCTTCAACGGGCGCCTGGCCGGGCTGCAGCGCGGTGCCATGAGTGAAAGGACAGATATTGATAAGCAAGGCAGGATCGTGTCACGCATGTTTTCAGATGGGAAAGTTTGGAGCTACACCTATCTAGAAAAAGTAGGTGATACTGTTTTACCTTCTGACATTAGCTACACAGAGACAGTACCATTCAGCTTCACTTTAAGCTCTGTACATAATACACACACACAGACAAATTATCTAAAATTTGACTTATTCCAGCTGTTAAGAATCTCTTTGTATCTGGTCCCAAAAATCCTTATTTTTCAATTAGTAAACTGAATTTGACAAATTTTTAATGGGAAATACTTTGTTCGTGTCTTTTGATAGTTTCCTGAAAGTGGTTAGGCCGCCATATAATGGCATAAACTAAAACAATGAATTGTGCTTAAGACCAAAAATGCATGACTAAACCTGACAAAAGTTCAGATAGAAACAGGTGAGTCATCTCTAATCATTATTTATTAAATTAAACTATGGTAATGTGTGTTTACTTAGCCTAATTAAAACAATTCCATCATAAAAGTATCTTAAATACTTCAAAATTGCATATTATTTTCCCTCTCCCTTCTTTGAATCTGTTGGTTTAAGCAAGCCAGAGCTGATGTTCTCTGCTTGGTTTCTCACATACTTCACAGTAGTAGTTGTGAATTACAGCTGCTAAGGGAAAGATAAATCAAGTCATTTATTTAACCCCTCTCCATCCCTCAGGGGGAAAAAAAAAAAAAAAGTCCTACTAAAGGGAGAGTAGCTATAGGTTGCTAACCTACACTTTTTCTGGAGCGTCAGCATATTGATTTCCAAGTAGCAGATTCTCTCATCTGGAAATCTGACGATATTCGTGAGTAGCTATTTGCCCCTAACGTATCTAATTCTCTTTTTATTCATTTAACATTAGTGCCTCTTCAGTAAACTTCTCTTTAATGCCCTCTCAGAGGTCACATGCTGAAAACTAGTAACCGTGTATTATTTTTTTCCCCTATAGTCGATGGTACTACTGCTCCAGAGTCAACGACAGTACATCTTCGAGTATGATTCTTCAGACCGGCTTCATGCTGTCACCATGCCCAGCGTTGCTCGGCACAGCATGTCAACTCACACCTCTATTGGCTACATTAGAAACATTTATAATCCTCCTGAAAGCAACGCATCAGTGATTTTTGATTACAGCGATGATGGGAGGATTTTGAAAACATCATTTTTAGGTACTGGCCGACAAGTCTTCTACAAGTATGGAAAGCTGTCCAAATTGTCTGAAATTGTTTATGACAGCACTGCAGTTACTTTTGGATATGATGAAACGACAGGTGTCCTAAAAATGGTGAATTTGCAAAGTGGAGGATTTTCTTGTACGATCCGCTATCGTAAAATCGGTCCACTCGTTGACAAACAAATATACAGATTCTCTGAAGAAGGTATGGTCAATGCAAGGTTCGATTATACGTATCATGATAATAGCTTTCGAATCGCAAGCATCAAACCCATAATAAGTGAGACACCTCTTCCGGTGGATCTTTACCGTTACGATGAGATTTCTGGCAAAGTAGAGCATTTTGGCAAATTTGGAGTTATTTATTATGATATAAACCAAATTATTACTACGGCAGTTATGACACTGAGTAAGCACTTTGATACCCACGGGCGCATTAAGGAAGTTCAGTATGAAATGTTCAGATCCCTGATGTACTGGATGACTGTACAATATGACACCATGGGAAGGGTAACCAAAAGAGAACTGAAACTTGGCCCATATGCCAACACAACCAAGTATACCTATGATTACGATGGAGATGGGCAACTGCAAAGCGTAGCAGTAAATGATAGGCCAACCTGGCGTTATAGTTATGATCTGAACGGAAACCTTCATCTCTTAAACCCTGGAAACAGTGTCCGATTGATGCCTCTGCGCTACGACCTAAGAGACAGAATTACGCGCTTAGGTGACATCCCGTACAAAATTGATGATGATGGATTCCTCTGTCAGCGCGGCTCAGATGTATTTGAGTACAACTCCAAAGGACTCCTAACAAGAGCTTACAACAAAGCAAATGGGTGGAGCGTTCAGTACCGTTATGATGGACTTGGCCGAAGGGCTTCCTGTAAGACTAACCTGGGGCATCATCTGCAGTACTTCTATGCTGATCTTCACAATCCAACGAGGGTAACTCATGTCTACAACCATTCCAACTCAGAAATTACCTCTTTGTACTATGATCTGCAAGGCCACCTCTTTGCAATGGAGAGTAGCAACGGGGAAGAATATTACGTTGCCTCTGATAACACAGGCACTCCATTAGCCGTGTTCAGCATCAACGGCCTCATGATCAAACAGCTTCAGTACACAGCGTATGGGGAGATTTACTATGACTCTAACCCTGATTTCCAGCTGGTTATTGGGTTCCATGGAGGGCTGTATGATCCTTTAACCAAACTCGTCCATTTTACCCAAAGGGACTACGATGTCCTGGCTGGGCGCTGGACATCTCCTGATTACACCATGTGGAAAAACATTGGTAAAGAACCCGCTCCTTTCAATCTGTACATGTTCAAGAGTAACAACCCTCTCAGCAATGAACTGAATCTAAAGAATTATGTAACAGGTGAGACTTCATTACACTTTTTTATAAAAACACTACCCTTTGGAAGTTAATTTGAGAAAGAAATCAGACTTCTTACTAGGTATTTGCTGAATCCTCCCATCAGGGTTGAGCCATGTTTTTTTTTGTGCTATGAAGAGGACTGGCTAGTCCTGATTCTTTGATGCTGCTCCTCCCCCAATGCAGGACGCTATAAGAGAAGCAAAAAAGAATTATTGGGGGGGGAATTATTTTTTTAAATTGCCTAAATATTTAATTTCAGCGTAGTGCTTTTCCTATTGAACTAGTACTGTATGAAGATGTGTTGATTCTAATTATATATAAAGAAAAGTGAGGTCACCTACAAGAATCACTGGCGGGTTAGTTGCAGAATCGGGAACCAGAACTGCTCAGCATCTCCTCCCTTCAGGGCGACTTTCAAAATTAACTGCTGATTGAGCCCATGGGCACATTATGAATGAGCACCAAGCATGGATTTAATTAAAACTCTCTTTCCCATTTAACTTTTAATATGCAAACAGTCTTTAGTCTTTAAAACAAAAATCTTGATGTTTTTTAAAATCATTTCCTCCTGAAAAACTAAGAAATTTTATGGAATGCGTAGAGCTGAGAAAGAGAAACAATAAAGTAGTTCTGATCATATATGTTAGAGTTTGGTAAAACTTATAACCTCTTCTTAATTAGTAATAATTTTTCACTTGGTAAGATCACACGGTATTGAACTAGCTGCTGGCAATTTCTAAAAAGAAAGGTAATTAATTTCTCTTTAGGAAAGGCTTTTTTGAGAATTGAATATGCAGTATACAATACTTAGAGCAGTGATACCATTTTTAAAAATGAGCTGTCTTAATTTTAGAGGTATTTTGAATTTTAAAAAAAAGTGTGCATTTCCTTCAAAGAAAATCTTAACAAGTTTCACTAGTACACTGGGATCTAACCGTATGTGTAACACACCATAGGTTCTACTGCAACTACTTCACAATTTGAAGATAGTTTGAAAACATTTGTGACTGAAATTACGTTGGGATCAAATTCTGTCATCATAAATCCAACAAAATTCCTATTTTTATCTACCATTGTTTGATTTAGGTTTACGGTGCCATCTTAACAGTATTTTGCTACATTCTGAAATGGCATTCATTTACTTTATCCATCCAGTGGATGAAATCCAGGAAGATGCATTGCATTTTGGTAGAACACACACCTTGTAGTCTGTAAAAATACTTAATTGCTGATGAAAATATTTGTTGCTGTATGGATGAAACAGATTATCTTGCACAGGAAGTGATTATGGTGGCACCTTGGTTTTCATAGTTTTAAAAAAAAAAAAAAAACCAACCAGAAAAGAAAAAAATGCCTTCCCCCTACCCCTAATCCATTTTTACTGTTAACCCCTGACACTGCTTTATTTGCTGGTTTTGCTAAGAACTCCTGTAGCAAGTACAGTGCTGCAAAGCACATTAGCTAAGGAAAATAGTAACTGCTTTGTATATAGGTCGTCCTCTATTGTGCAGAATTAGGGCAACTGAAGTGAATTGTTTTAGAGGTAGCATTATACCATAAAATAAATTGAAGCCTTTAAAAGGAGCACTAACCCTATGCTGTGCCAAAGCTAAAGGCACTGTGTGATGGCATATACATACAAATATCTCTAGAAGTAGAGTACTTTGGTACTTATCTTAGTGTCAGAATGGCTAAGATTAATTTTGCTGTCAGATATCTACAGCCAAGAAGTATTACACTTTTTATGATGTAACATTATCTCTGCTAAAAATTTGGATAAACAAAACCCTTTGCACCAGCAAGCAGGTGCCACGTTGCGACTGAGCGTGTCCCAGAGGTCTGTGTGGAGAGGCGGGCGCTCTGCAGGTGCTCCGCGGGCCTGTGGGCAGCAAGCAGAGCCCGCTGCGCGCCTACCTGCTGCGGGCACCGTGCCTGCGGTGGGCTCCAGCAACCCTTGCGTTGAGCGTGCCTTGCCACAGTCACGTCTCTTGTCAGACATGGAGTTTGGCCCACGGGAAGAAGTGGCAGTAGCAGTACCAGGAGCCATCGTAGGCCAGCGAGGGGAGGTGCCACTGGAAAAGACAGGAGAGATTTTTAAGCAAAAATGGTCATGAACGTAGGTCCAAATCAAAAGAGAAGTGCTTATGCTCTCACACTGCTTAGAAAAGCGAGACAGAAAACAAAAATGTAGAACAAGGTCATAGCTAAAATACATAATTAGTTCTTAATATCTGCTGAGTGATAATTTAGCTATTAATTTAGTTACTTAGCTGTTTCAGCTGGATATGAAGACAGAGTTTTACTGATCAAACCCAGAGCTGAAACTTCCTGAAGCTCACCCCAGAGCTGTGCCGTCACCCTCCCGCACAACTATCCCTTTTCTGTACTGGGCCTGGCGGGATGGGGAGGATATTCTTGGCACCTAAATTTAGACATCTGAATTAAAAGTCTAGCTTCTCGCTGCATTTAATGGAGCCCCCCGATTCCTGGTGACAGTTAATGAAAGTAGGACATGGAAGAGAAGCCATGTGTTTTCCCACAGGACTTTGCAGATGTTTTTAGTACCAACCTAATAAAACATAATTCACAATCCAGTTTATAGGTTACGCTAGCCACATCAGAAGGTGCCGGAGACGGGACAAGTATTGCATACAGTAAAATGTTTGGATAATGCACGTGCTGTAATGGAAAAAGAATGAAAGAGGTGGTATACCACCAATGAACTATTTAAAGTATATTTAAAGCACTGTTTCCTGTGCCTGTTCATGGTGGATTACTCCAGTTCTGTAAAGTGCCACGCTGTAATAGAAATTATGAGTTCCGCTGCTAATTGAAATTAAGGAGGTCAAGGATGGATTTCCTAAGTTTGTGGATTTCTTGTATTTATTGCACACATTTATTTCTCACTTGTCTGCTTACTTTTGATTTTTAGATGTCAAAAGCTGGTTGGTGATGTTTGGATTTCAACTTAGCAACATTATTCCTGGTTTCCCTAGAGCAAAAATGTACTTTGTGTCACCGCCTTACGAGCTGTCTGAGAGTCAAGCGTGTGAAAATGGCCAGGTAGGCAGAAATACAAAGCTATTTTTCTTGATAAATTTGTCCCACTCTGAATAGAACTGTTGGCTCTTCCATAGTTACAGCAGAAGGCCAAGTGTTTATTTCAGTGTAAAATGAAGTGAGTATTGCTAGATTTTATACTAATGAACATATGTCTTTCTTGCCAGCCTTCGTTGTTATCATAATTATAGTGTCATTAGTTTGTCTTTTATTGAGTTCTTCCTTGATTAACAAGTTGTAACTCGATTAATGTGATTAGCAATGACAAAGGGAGACTTTGTCAGGGTAATTTATCATCTGTTGTACCTTTGGTAAAACCACCCCAATAACATATGTGTTGCAATAAACTTAGCTTGGTACTTGCTGTACTGCTAAGAAAAGGTTCTACTTCTCACCCTGTAATTAGCTTTCTCGTCATTTTTTGTCTGATGCTTTCCATAGATGCTTTGGTTTGCTACGCCAGTGAACTTCTGTTAGAGCGTTCATACTTAGTTGTCAGATTAAGGGTGGAAAACGGTCTATGCTTTCCATCTTTATCATAAACGCTGACCTCTTTAGTAAACCTAAAAAGAGTACGAGGCCAATTCCAAACGTGGTCTTTGCTAGGCTTACTTCACAGTTGTGGTAATACAACTGAAATGATCATATAAACCTAAACATACCGCTTTCACAGGCTTCTAATTCATTTGAGAATCTAAATCCTCTCTTCAGGAATTGCTTTGGTTTTTTTGAGCCCAAATCTCATCTATTTTCAAAAAGGCTTCCATTCATAAGCATCTTAGTCGTATATACTGGTTGAAATCTCTGGGCAAATGTGTCCAGAAGTGAAGTGCCATCTTTTAATAGATTGATCCTGTTTAAAATTGTGCTAGACTTGGGTCCTACTTATTCTTGTAAGAGACATTATATAATTTGCCAAAGTTGAGACTTGTGGTACATATATGCTACAAAGGGTGATTAATGAGAAGTAGTTGGTATTACTGACAGCAAAATAATTTGCCAAACAAGTATTTACCTGATTCTGAATGGGATATGTATGGGGCGGGTAACCAAGGGGGGTCTTCCCAGAGCGTAGACTTTTTCACTGCATGGCTTTGCTTTAAAAAAACAAAGCAAAGCTTAATATTGGTCTCTGAAATGAGTATTTTCAGATCTGTATCTTCTTTGGTGTTTTTTGTTTTGTTTTCCCCAGCTAATTACAGGAGTTCAGCAGACGACAGAAAGACACAACCAAGCTTTCATGGCTCTTGAGGGACAGGTCATATCTAAAAGATTACATGCCACTATTAGAGAAAAAGCAGGTCACTGGTTTGCAACAACCACTCCTATCATTGGGAAAGGAATCATGTTTGCTGTGAAGGAAGGCCGTGTAACCACTGGCATTTCCAGCATAGCCACAGACGATAGCAGAAAGATTGCCTCTGTCCTTAACAGTGCCCACTACCTGGAAAAAATGCACTACAGCATCGAGGGGAAGGACACCCATTACTTTGTCAAGATTGGCTCGGCTGACAGCGACCTGGTCACCCTCGCGATGACCAGCGGGCGGAAGGTCCTGGAGAGCGGAGTCAACGTCACCGTCTCCCAGCCCACTCTCCTGGTCAATGGGAGGACTCGAAGGTTTACGAATATTGAGTTTCAGTATTCCACCCTGCTGATCAACATCCGCTATGGACTGACCCCCGACACGCTGGACGAGGAGAAGGCGAGAGTGCTAGACCAGGCTCGGCAGCGAGCCCTGGGATCAGCCTGGGCCAAAGAGCAGCAGAAGGCACGGGAGGGCCGAGACGGCAGCCGCGTATGGACAGACGGAGAGAAGCAGCAGCTTCTGAACACGGGAAGGGTTCAAGGTTACGAGGGATATTATGTCCTGCCCGTGGAGCAGTACCCAGAGCTAGCAGACAGTAGCAGCAACATCCAGTTTTTAAGACAGAATGAAATGGGAAAGAGGTAACAAATTAACCTGCTGTCATCCTTTGCTGGATGAATCAGTAGTCATAACTGTTATCTCCTCTCCTAAGGAGATGAAGACCTAAAGGGGGGCACTAGGCTGAGCTACTTTGGGATAGTAAGTGGCAAAAAAAGCTCATATTTTTTGAGTTAAATGCTACTGTTCAAGTGATTAAAAACCACATCCTGAAGTGGACTAAAGCCAGACTGAAAACTCTAACCATACAAATTAAAAAGTACCCCTGAAATATTACCCACTTGTTCTGGGTCTAAAGAAAAACAAAAAGAAGGCCTCGTATTGTATTACCTCACTCCATTCACACGTGAGCAAACTAAGAAATCCAAGTGGGCCACTTTCACTGACCAGCTGATGAAACACAGATGATTCAGACTGCTTGTTTGATAAATATCCAAGAGGTTTTCATTTAAAGCAAAACACAGGTGCATTTAAAACATGACTTTGGGGTGATTTGTGTGTAGCAGCTGGAGGACAATGAGAATGCAAGTGAGAGCGCACTGGAAATAGTAAAGAAAAATACATTTAAAAGTTACAAAACCACACTTGCACTCTGACCCTCCACTTGTCTGGCCTGAAGCTTAACTTACTCAAAGCGGGCAGAGTGTAAAGTGACATTCAAAATGGTGGCTATAAATCACTACAAATAAATTTCATACTCTGTTTGTCTTTGAAGATTTCCATTGTGGACAGTATAACACAGTTACAGGGTGTAGTCTGTTTAGATTCAGTAGTTTGTTGGTATCAGTTCCAGTAGAGCTGTGGGCATTGTGTTACACTATTGCAAATGGGCACCACGTCAGATCACCCTGTACATACATCAGCCAGAAGGCACAATCACTGTTTCAGATTTAAAAATTATTAGTGTGTTTGTTTGGTCGAGAAACTGAGACAATCACATTACAGTCACCACAAAAGAAAAAAAAAAAAAGTCTAATAAGAACTTTGGTACAAGAACTTTTTTGTAATATACATGTATGAATTGTTCATTGAGTTTTTATATTAATTTTAATTTGCTGCTAAGCAAAGACTAGAGACAGGCAAAGATAATTTATGGCAAAGTGTTTAAATTGTTTATACATAAATAAAGTCTCTAAAACTCCTGTGAATGACTTGTCTTCCATTGTGAAATCTTTTAAAAATGAAAAAATACCAGCGTCTCACTGTCGCCTAATACACACAGCATCTTTTACGTCAAAATGACTGTTGTACTGTGCATTCTACAGTGAGCCAGTCCTTTGATCTCTGGGTAAGTGGTCCTGCATACACACCACCTGGAATTCTGGTTAGGACACAGCAGAAAATTGGTAAATGCTACAGAAATTCTCTCTCTGCACCTCACGACTAGCAACCCTCAAACTGTCACATTTCAACCCTGGAATTAGTTTAATTGCACTAAAGTAACCTCCAAACGGCTTGAAAATGCAGTAACGTGATATTAAATGGAATGTGGGAGGCTGTGCTGTGAGCCAGGAGGTCTCCATGAAATGTCTTCTTTGGGAGAGTGCTTATTTCTACCACATTTAAAAACTGGAGATAAGATCAAAGACCCTCTCCTAAGCAAGCAGTCACTCCTGATGATGTTAAAAGGGAACTATCCATCAGCCAGAGCCCTGCTGCTTTTATCTCGTTTAAGTATGTAGCCAGGGAGCTCCACTTAATTTTGAGAACAGTTTTGCTTTTGGGGTTTCAATTGAGGGTTTTAATGATTCATGATATCAGCAGAGACGCTCGAGCTGATGATGGGCATTAATTCTCCCCGGGGCGTTGCTAAAGCAGAAGGGTTCAGTGCCTGTGTTGTTTAACACCTTATAGCGCTCAGAAAGTGCAGCTCATTTTTGCTATGCCAAGCAGAGCCATCCCGTTCTGGCTGGAGCGTTACACCCGTGTGCTTGCCCTGCGCAGCACACGCACTGGCACCCCAGGCCCTGTTACTCGTCCTCTGAAGGATGGCTCTCAGCACATTTTCAGGTGAAGGTCCTGTATGTCCATCACCACAGATATTTTTCTGTGCTGATGGACTGGAAGTGCTGTTATGTTATCAGGCTGTTGTTTACAAGTTAAACCTCTTACAGAAATGTTGTTGCTCTTTTTTTTTTATGGACACAGAAAACATGAACTCACAAGGTGAAGACACTTCTTATTATCACAGCTTCTCTGGATTACCCTTGCTGTGTATTGGTAAGCTGCTTAGGTCATTTTTTGGCATTGAGTGATTCTTGCAGTTGAGAGGGTTGAAATGAGAGCCTGTTGCACAGCCCCCTTTATTCTGTTGGTAGTGTCCTAAAGCTGAAACTCTTCAGAATTAGAGCTTCCACTACTTCATTTCATCCCTCTGCAAAAGGAAACTTAATTAAACTAAAGGTGAAGTACCCTGTTTAATATTAATTGCTACAGGAAGAGATGTGACAGGTTGCAGGGGATGCAATCAGAAATACAAGGCTCCTTGTCCAGCTCCTTTGCAAATAGCGTATACATCATCAGGATGTTCTTAAACACAGTCATGCTAGCAAAATACTCACACCATTTACCCAGAACTCTCTTTTTTTCCACAGCATGTGCACAACCTGGCACACATGGAAAGCCCCAGCTTGAGCTCTTAGATCCAACTGGCTGTTGTGCTGGACCCGACGGGGTCGTTCCCAGCGTTACCCCTCGCCACTGCGCTTTCTTTGTGCTTCCATACAGGCTCCCTGCAGCATTTAACAGTCTAAGTGGGCAAACTCTCCCAACCGGTCTTTTTGGCAAGTAAACCACAGTATGTCCAGTTACTTAGAAAACCCTTATGTGGTACATAAAAGAGAATGGAAGTATTGCTGTATTTTGTAATTACGACAGAGAGCTAGATGCTCTCACATCTGGAAAAATAGCTGGCTTTTAGAGGCCACAGTAAAGAGCTTTTAACTTAACGAACTGGGGGATAACTGAACTGATATGACTATGGCCAAGCATTTATTGCCACCTCTCCTCTGGTCCTGTCTGAGTTTCCCCTGTTTCTTGAGGGATCTTTTTCTAACTGACTTGAGCATAAGCTGAGGTGTCTGCAGAGTGAACACAAATCCAAGAACAAGCTTCTGTTTGAAGCTAAAACCAGATGGAGAATCATCATTAGAGTACATTTCTTTTCTTCCTGTTGGATTACCATAACTGAAGGAATTTGGTATTTATAACCTTTTATTGCAGCTTGAAAAAAAAAACAAACCTGTTTTGCTTTCTGACTTAGCCCAAAGCCTGGGACTTTGTCAGCGTAGGTGCATGTCTCAGCACACTCTGCTCCTCACCACCACCAGTGTTGTGGCTCTCGAGGTTGCACTCCACAGAATTTTGGCTGCAGATGGCAGTTTTGCCCATGAGACGCTCAGAGGTACCGGCCTGTGCTCCCTTGCGCTGCCTTGCCCATGCCAGTTCCCCAGTAGTCCCATGTTACCCTGCCCGAGTGACCTTGGTGTGCCCCAAATAAAAGCACCAACAGATGCTCTCATGAGCATCTCATCTCGAATGAGAGGCTCTCATTCATTCTCTCATGGGAACAAATGGGGAAGGAAGCATTTAGACCCCATCGGGTAGGTTTTTTTTTCTTTGCTACCTGGAGCGCAAGGGCTGACACATGCACGTAATGCTGGGCTCTGAGAATGCACACAGCCAGTCTGAAACGTGCATGGGAGCCCGGCTATGGTATTGTTAGTTTGCACCTCCTGTCCCTTGGGTACTGTAGCTTCTCAGAGTTTCTTGCCAAAAATGAATGTGCCAACAGCATTCTGTGTCTGTAGTATTGCCCTGTAAGCCCCCAACCTTCATACAGCACAGCCACATCCTTGCAGTAAGGGCAGAAGTGACAGACATCCCTCATCTGCACTGGACATGACCGTAGCACCTCCTCCCAAAGCTCCCTCACGGTTGTTGGTCAAGAGTTTCCTGTGCAAACAGGCATCGGCCTTCCCTGGGAATCCAAGCAAAGCACATCAGAACTGAGTGCCACTGAATAACCTGCATTAACAGCTTTGTGTTATTTCTGTCGGGTGGACTTCTGCTGACAGTCTTGCAAACACTTCCGAAGCGCTCAGTGATGATCAAACATGGGAATATGTTTGACATTCAGCTTTGAGGCTACAGCCTTAGGAAATTAAAATGGTAAAGTTTCTGTCACCCTCTCGCACTGTCCTCTGTTCATCTGGTGATCTTGCATGAGAACCACATGTTATGGGCAGTCATGTACTCGAGTGGCCTTTATTTTAACTGTGCATCTGTTCAAAGGTGAGACTTTACAAACTACAATAGGATGGCCTCACAGGTCCTACACCATCCAAATGTTAAGCACAAGGCCCTTAATATCAGGAAACACAGATTTTACCTGGAAGACAAGACCTTCTATAGCCTTTTCTGCTTCTGCCTAACCCAACGCAGCAGTGCTGGGCAGATCTAGAGTCACAGTCACAAACTGTGTGTCTGCAGCAGCACCTGACAGGGATTACCTGTGCTACCAGGAAAAGCAAGTGCTAGTTATCAAGCAGCTGAGACTGGGTCACACAGCAGCCACCACAACATGCATTGCAGTGCCCTCACAACCGGGCCATTGCACTAATGGGTAAGTTGGTAATTTTAATCTCAACTGACTAAGAGCTCACTATGTCAGCTCAGCCTCTCCACCACCACAAATATAAAAAAAAAAAAAAAATTAAAAAAAAAAAAAAAAAAAAAAAAAAAAAAAAAAAAGAGAGAGGTGGAAGGACCAGTGTGATGTGCTCAGGTACCCAAGTCAGACATTCAGCCAGATGACCCAGACAGGGAAACAGCTTGGCAGAGAAGGCAGGGGACTGGACCCTGCCAGCCTCTCCCACTTGTTGTTTGGGTGGCTGCCTGCAAGTACCCTGCACGCTGCAGGCCAGTCAACCTCTGTGACCACCAGCCCAAGAGCCACTTCTTAACTGGGGAATGTGGGGTTTGCATCAAGGCAAGAGTCAGCACCCCAGCAGATGCCATGTGCCCACCCACACGCTTCAGTTCAGCTGCAGTTCAGCAGGTGCCACCAGCCCTGCCCAGACTTCCCTGCACCTCCTGCAGCAGGAGTGGGTGTTCCTCTTTCCAAAAGTTCTACAGTAGCTCTTCAAAATACCTATCTAATGTAACAGGTTGGGCTTTCCCTTATTCCCTTGCTCATTAAAATATTTGTGTAGCGTCTTAGCCTCTACCAAGGATTTAATGATTCTGGGGTTAGATTCAGGCTACTTTTGCAGTGCTTCTGAGCCAAGAAGAGGAAAAAAAGCAAGTAATAAAGTAAAATGTGGTAAAAACACCATGGGAGACAGCCGTGTGCCAACTTTCAGAGAGAAGCAAGTGAATGCAGCCAATTTATAAATCCTTACAAATCGTACTTACAATGGAAGTAGCAGTTAAGCCATCATGAGTACAGAAGGTGGCAGGCAGTATACTGTAACACTGTCCGTGCTGTGTTACAGCAGCTCAACAGCATTGTTATTGCAGAGAATATATTTACAGCAGTTTTACATCTTTAGATGACAGCTTCTGGCAGGGTTTAGTGTAATTTTGTGGCTGAATATAAAAAGAAAATCTGCCAGCAGAATTGTGTTGGCTGTCCTACTGCCCACTCTGCTACAGCCCAGGCCTTGTGACTGTTTCAAATACCTCTCCCTCCCCAAACTTCATTAACTGAAGCAATCGTAAATGAAAGTAAGATATTAAGAAACATTGCTCAGTGCTATAAATCAGTAATCCAAGTATCTCGTTTCTAGTGGTCAGCAATAGTCAACGACTCAATATGCTCTTCTTGATAAATCATTTTTTCATCTGTTGAAAGGTCTTCCTAGAGATCAAAACCAGATTCCTGTTTGCCTCTGTAGGGTTCTTTTTGAAGACATTCTCATCTTAATGCCCTGGTCTCTGCCCACGTAAGGGGGGCAGGCCATTAACAACCCCATGACAAAGCACCTGAGAGGAGAATTTTCAGACCTGACACAGCACAGGGCCCTTATTAAAAGAAGGGTCAGGAAGATAAACTTCTTGCCCCCTGGGACCTTTTCTGGAAAGCTGCTTTACCCCTGGGTGGCCCCCAGCTTGGGGCTGTTCCGGCCCAGGCACAGGACTCTGCACTCCCCTTTGCTAAACTTGATGAGGTTCCTGCCAGTCCCTTTCTCCAGCCTGTTCCCCTGGACGGCTGAAGACCCTCTGGTTATCGGCCACTGCCCAGAATCTCCCCCACTGGCCCCTTCAAAGACAGCAGGGCACGGCCCGGCAGTGCCATCTGCCAGCTCCCTCAGCTCTGCCGGGCACACCCAGTCCTGGGAACTCGTCCTCATCCCATTTTTTTCCCCCAGACAACCCTTATCTCTGTTGTTTTATTGGACCCTTACCTGATTCTGCTCCACCGAGGGTGTCTTCCTTACTCCAGACTTTCTACCTGGGCAAGCTGAAGGCAGATAATTCCAGAAAAGAGCAGAGGCCACAAAGGCCTTTTTCTGCGCCACCAAGTGCCTCGGCGCTGCTGGGCAGCGAGCTCACGCTGCCATGCTGATCTTTACAGCAAGACAAAATGTCTGCACTGCAGCAGTGCCCTGTGCCGAGCCCCCCAGCAAATCAGGGAGAGCAGCTTCAGCTGTGCGGGGCGGCGGGGCCCGGCTCAGCACCTGTGTGCTCAGCCCAGCTGCGGCCTCCGCTCCTCCCGGCCGGGCACGGGCCGGAGCCGCTGGGCGCTGCCAGGCAGCGCGGCCGCTCTCGCCCAGCCCTGCACCCCGGTTGGCAGCCGTGCAGCGGTGCTTTCTACAGCCCCGTTACGCTCCAAAAGGTCTGACACAGGTAAAGAAAAAATATTGTTCTTGGTCCTATCTGACATCGGGTAATGTGCCGCAAAACTCTCCTAATTTAAAATTTACACCTGTTTGCCTGAGGAAGTGGGTCTGGTTTGTCAGGTTTGTAGTTTGTGCTTCCACCAGCCCCACCGACCACCTCCACCTCCCCTCCTGCCCGCTGCTCCCACAGCCCCCAACGGGAGCAGCCATGCTTATCTTTACAGCAAGACAAAATGTCTGCACTGCCCGGGAGCAGCCAGGCAGATTTTTCGGCCGTTGCATCCACCTCGGTTCAGGTGACAGTACCTGGTCTGAGGTGTGACAGGTACAGGCAGCCGCCCTCCTTCCCCTGTCAGGAGACAAATGCTGCTGTCCCCGTGTCACAGGCCTCGCCTGGCTTCACAAGCAGTCTCCTGTTCAGTGCTAGGGGGCCTTGAGCCGGGGGGGGGCTGCAGCCATGCCGCCGGTGACGCTCGGTCCTGCGTGACGGTCGGATGGGGGTCAGCAGCAGCTATAAAGCAGCATTTGGGTTACTAAAGCAGGGAATAAGTGGTCCTTTAGAATCCCAGCCGCTTGTTAAGTATTTTCTAAGTGAAATTAATCTGCTTTAAATGGGCAGTTGTTTCTTTAGCGTCTCTGATTTATGCAGTAAAGTACATAAGGTTTGTTGGAGTTTTTTTGGTTTTTTTCATGCGTTCATCCGGCAACACCATCACTGCTGCGCTGCCACACAGCCTTGAGCCTCTCGCCCCCTGCCCCATGTAGCACAGAGGGTAAATCCCTGCTGCGCTGCAGGCAGCAGCACCACCTCACCAGGCCCTGAGTGCCAAATTCAAGTTCATGTCTGACCAAAACAGTGCGCTGCTGAGCAAGCCAGATGCGCCTATGTGGGAAGGGAAAGCCTGGGAGAACTTCCTCCTGTCTTTGTGGTACTTTGCCCTTTGCCAGTACAAGCAGCCTTGTCCCCTTTGGGACTTGCCGTGCCGCAGACAGCATGGTATGCCATGGCCTGCACTGCTCCTGCTCTTGGCAGCTGTAGAGGTGCTGCTGGACAGACAGCCGAGGCAGCAGGACAGACTGCTGGGGTGCCTGGCTCCCGTCCCACTGACGCTGAGCAGCAGCCAGCTCACAAGAGCAGCCTTGATGTCCCTCGCCCAGCCGCTTCCCACTTCGAGAGGCAATGGCACCTGTCCCTTCACTGTTCATTGCTACCGGCTGCTGCCCCCAACCCGGCCACTGAAACTGGTCGTTAACGCTAATGGGAAGCAGAAGTTTCACAGCACCTCATGCTAGACAACAGAAATCCCACCTGGCCAGCTCGTTTTGACGTGGCACGGCGATGGCACCGTGGTGTTTGTACAGCTCAAGGCCGATGACCGTTATCAGCACACGTGGACGTGTTTCCTGTTAAATTCCTGCACACGTGCAGGCTATTCCCTCCTGCACTTGTCACACTTGATAAGGACGAGCTCCGGCCGTGCCACGTCCTGTGCACGTCCCACTGCCCCCACTTTGCTGCCACAGGTCACCTGCATGGGGTTGTAGGTGACTCTGGGTTTGAGAGTCACAAGCCACGCTGGCAGTGATGTGAAAGTTCGTATTTTCAGGCCAGAAAGGTGGAGTGCTGTGGCAGCTGTGTGGCTGGTGAGCTGACAAATGACCAGGAGAAACTTGCTTATGGGAGGAAATCTCCCTAAATTCTGAAAAAATAATGGGCCAGTAAAAATAGCAATGAATACCAAATTGATTTTTCTGTCATGTGTGTTCTCCATGACAGGTTGATGGAAATTTTTAAACTTTTTTTTTTTTTTTCTTTCTTATAACTGAGAGTGAGTCTTTGGTCCCATTCCTAACTCCCACCCACAGCGCCAGGGCTGGCTGCCGAGGGCGGACCTGCCTCTGTTTTTGCTGAGCTCGGCAGAGCCCCACGCCAAGCGGTTGGGTGGGCGGCTGGGGGGCAGCTGTCAAGAGCTGCTGATGCCCCTCGGGGGACAGCCGAACGCCTCGGGATTGGGACAGAGGCTCACGCTGGGATCGGAGACTCTCACTGCTACGAGAGCAGCTCCAGCTCTTTAGGTTAAGCAGCTCCCAATTATTGCAAGCTGGAAAACACACATTTGGCTCCCAGTGCACATTCCAAGGGATGTCCACGCGCTCAGGGAAGACAGAGGCCCCAACTTCCCAGCAACGTCAAGGGAAGATGGCAGTGCAGTGCTTCCAGTGGACACACAAGGGTCCAACAAAACAACAGAGATAAGAGTTGTTTGGAGGAAAAAAAAAACAAACCTGTTTTGTTTGTAGTGGAAAAAAAAAAACCTCAGAGCACCCAAAGGTCATAGTTAGGAATGTATTCCCTGGCTGCAGGCTTGTTTGCTGAAGGATAAAGATCTTTGGTGCAGGTGTAGAAAGTGCCAGGATAGCGAAGATGACACGGAGTAAACCTGGGGCTGAATGACATGCTTGTGGCAGCCTGGCATCTCCAGGAATGTCCCTGTCACAGGTGTCCTGCAACACATCCCACTCTTCCGAGGCAGAGCTCAGCTGACGAGGGTTTTCCTGCTGCTGGGGGTTAACAGTGCTGCTGTTAGAGCCAGCCTGGCCAGGGCCAGGGGAGGCCTGAACATTTGTCCCGGTGTAAATATTGACCCACAGCTTTGGAGAATCCTGGTGCAGCAGTGGCTTGGGATCGTCCCACAGCCCACAGCTTCTCGCCCTGATTCACAAACAGCCCTGTGTCACGGCCCCATCACACACAGCTTCTGATTACACAAGCTACTTCTGAACAGAGTGACCAAAAAAAAAATACCCAGAATAAAGGACTGGAAAAAAATTCAGACCCTCCAAGTTGTTGTTGAAGCGTGCAGCAATGCAGCTGTAACTCAAAGAGCACCTGGTCAGCATGAGCCTGAGAACTCCTGCATCCTCCTGTGTTGCAAGAGGCAGTCAGGGCCGAGGAGAAGTCAATTTGGGCAGGGTCCTACAGGCTTGGTGCTGCAAATACACTTGTGTTTTCATGAGGTTTACAGTGGCTGAGGTTTCTAAAGGCTGTAGCCTCCAGACTCACCCCTAGGTCTGCCTTTTCATCTTGTTTTAGATGCCTTGACTTTTCCCATAGATACTCAATTTTATCCTAAGCACTCACAAAAGCAAGTAGTATGTTTACTACTTAATAAACAAATGTGGGTGGATCTGCTCAATATTTTCGGTGTTCAGGGTAGCATAAAGAACTTCATTTTGTTTACTAATGCTGTTCATGATAAACAGTATGAAAAAGGTAGCTTGAAATTTAATGTCAGAAATCCAGCATCTGCTGTCTGAGGCTTTGATAAAAGGCAGCTGAATTAAACTTTCCTCTTTGTCAGAAACCTCCATTTAGTTTGGTTGTTTTATGAATGATGAGCTGGTCTCAAACTTTCCCACTCTTATTTTCCAACTGCCCTTTTATTTTATTTAGTTTTTAAAATTTCTTTATTGTCCACGCTTTCTCTAGGACTCTCCCCTAGCTTTGACACAAGCCCCTTGAAGAAGCCCGTGTGGTTCAATTCAGTCTCTTGGCTGCTTCACTGCGCAAGTGCAGGTGTCTGCAACCTGGGATGACGGGGTAAAAGAAAAAAATAAGCAATTCCTGAAGGAAGGATCAGGGACTAGGGGAGAGGCAATATTTCCTATGCATAGCTGTGCCAGGGTGGTCAGAGCGTCCACTCTCACCCTGGCATCCCTACGGAAAGAAAAGCTGTAGGGATAAGAGCTTCTTAACCCTGTGTCAGGGTGCTGGTGCCACCAAAGCCAGCCACCAACGGGACTGTGAACTCCTCACCCAGGAACCACAAAGCTGTCCGAGTCCGATTTCCTGATGCCTGGTGCAACCAGTGCCTCTGTACATTTTTTTTAGGCTTCTCCTTCTACAGTGTGCTTGGGAATCAGATATAAAAGCCTTTTTACACTGGAGTACCTCAGTGTGTTCAAGGATATTTGCTAACAACTACCTCAGCACTTTATTTCCTGGATAGACACCTAAAAATGTGTGAAACCATAAATCAGAAAACTTAAGAAAAGATAAAATGTGGGTTTGTTTTTAATACAGCAGGATGATTGTACACTCTCCCAATACACTTTGGAGGACTAATGAAATCCCCTGGGGTCCGATTGTGCTCCCAGCTGTGCTCCTCAGTAATATGAGGTGGGAAACAGGTGAAAAAATAAAACTGTCAGAAACTAAGACCTTAACTATAACCTAAAGGGACAAAATATCCCAGAGCTTTGTTTTCCATACAACAAAGTCAAAGAGTGAAGCAGCCTTGTTGGATCACTGAGGATGTGCCCGTGTAGCAGACGTGACTGGAGCAGCATCCCCCTGCGTGGATGCACTTTGTGGGAAAGCAATCAGCACAGTTCCTCAACAGCAAGTCCCAGGTGAAATTGTTCCAGGCAGTACCCAGTTAGGACATCTTGTCTTACAAACTATTCAAGGACCACTTATGACCTCCTTGTGAGTGGCCAAAACCCAGCAGAACTCCAACCAGCAGACTTCCCAGGGTGGTGGGAAACCCAGCCTGCTGCACGGGTCCTGTTTAACAGTCCCCTTGCTAGAGGAACCTGGAACTCTGACCACTCCTCACATCTCACCTAGGCTACATGACACCACGTGCGAGGAAGCGTTGTACCAAATGCTGCAGGTACAGAACAAAACGACAGACGCTTTGTCTGGAACAAGGGGTGCAGGGAGCGGCGGGACACTGGGCGAGATGCAGCCAACACCTGCCAGAGCTACAGATGGCTTTGTGGATGTCAGCTGGTTTTTTGTTGGGTTTTTTTTTTTTTTTTAAGGCCTCCAGCAACGGGTCTTTTAAGGAGCAGTTTGCAAGAAAACAATGAAGCAGCTCTGCCAGTGTTTACAGAAAGTTCCTTTCGTCTTGGGACTGGAAAGGACAGTGGGTTGTGTGCGCTCCTCCCTGCCTCGTGGGCACCTCTGCTCTTCCCACAGCCTAGAAATGGCCTCTGAAAGAAGAAAGGCCTTGGGGTACTTCTAAAATGAAATGTTCCCTCTTTCCAAAATGGGTTTTGACTTTTTAAAAATCTAAAATGCCATCTGGAAACTGAAAAAAAAAAAAAAAAATTGACATACAGTCTGGGTGTGGGCAGAGGGCTTTCTAGAAGGATAAGGTAACCCTTCACAGAAACAAAATGGTTCCTTCAAGTTGAACAATGCTGGGAGTTTTAACCAAAATGTGCTATTTCAGGTAAATGTAATTGTCTCCTGGCAATTGAATTTAAACTCATTTTTCCTCCTATTTCAGTTCAGACACCTGAAGAAAACTGTTGAAGGCTAAGAGACCAATACTGTGCTTTAATAGCTTTTGACTGTTTGTGGTTTTGTTATTTGCAGTCAATTAAGAATAAAGCTTTAAGTGTTGAGCACAAAAATACAGACTTTTGAATGCATTAGGAAAAAAAAACAAACCCAGCAACAAGCAACCAGCTTCTCCAAAAAAGAAATCACCAATAGAAAATGGCTGCTCCTGTTACTGAATAATTTGTTACCTGGCCTGTGTTGGACTCTGCAAAGCTGGATGAGGTCATGTTGGAGACATTGACCCCAGGGCAAAAAAAAATGAGATTTCTGCAGACTTTGTTCTCTGCTCTGTTCTTCCTTTTCACATAGGTAAGAACTTACCTGTGAACTAAACCTTCCCTTTCTTTGCTCATGAGAAAACAATCACCTGTTTGTTTATTGCTTTACAGTTCAAACAGACTCTGATAAAGCTGAATTCTTCTGTTGTGAGTGTAACTGGTAAAAGGGAGTAAGTTACCATCGCACATTCCTGATTACATTCATGAGTTCGTACGATTCAATGAGAAGGGTTTTTTTTTTTTCCTGAGTTAAAAAATAGAGAGGTGGAAAAATAAGATCTTTCAACTTGAATCAGAGCTACCTGCAAATATTTTCCAAGTTATTAATTTCAAAAGCAGTTATCTTTCTTTAGAAAATTACACATTTACCTTTTTCTTAAACACAGGCAATGACATCTGGAAAAGAAAAGGTATTTGGTTGGCGTCTTTACACACAGTCTTTCTTTATATAATCTAAACATGTTCTGAAATAAAAAAAAAAAACTGAACTTCAGAATGAAACGTGCCCTTTAAAAGCATCTCTGGGCTTGAAAAAAAAAGACCACAATTACAGGAATATGAAATTATCCATTAATTTGTTATCCCTTTTTTATTTACTTCTTCCCAGCTTTCTCTTGTAATATTTAAAAACATTAGTTGTTGCTGATTGTTGTCCTATTGTTACAGTTCCCCTTTTTAAATTTCTTAAGTACTTTGCTGAGTGTTTTACAAAGAGAGAAACACCATTATCCACGGGATTAAAACCAGTAAAGAGAAAATGACTGCCGCAGTGACAAGCCCAGTGCCCCGCAGAAATCCATTGCACTCGGCTGGCAACGGCCCAGGGCTCCCAGCGGTCCTGGTGTCTGCTTGCTGGAGTGGCACTGCTCCCAGTGCTCAGTCTGTGCTTCCAAAAGAAACCACAAGTTTCATTTGGAGTTGTGGACAGATACAGTGTTTATTCCCTTCTTCTTTCTTTATTATTATTTTAAAAGCCACATGTATGGTCCTGTTCATAAAAGCAACACATTTAGCTGCCCCCTTTAACTTTGGCTTCAGATAAAACGGGGTTAAATCTGGCTATTTTCCAAATGCCTCACTTTTAGTTTTATTTGTCTTCATTTTCTTCCCTGTTCAACCACTTCATCAGCCAACTGCTACTGCATTCTGCTTCGGCCTCTGGAGAATTAGCAGTTCTGACCCCCAGCATGTTGTCAGAAAGCCTGAAAGAACTTATCTTACCCTCAAAATCTGGCACAAAAATGAGATGTTATTTCTAATTGTCTGTCTTGCTTTTACTTTTCCTCTCCAGCCCTTCAGGGGCTCCCCTCTTCCCACCCTGCAGTTTCCTTTTCCACCCCTATGCTTGGCAGGGCTCCCCGCTCCATTCTGCTGTTTCAATAGCTGGAGCTCTACAAAACTCCTTACTTTTCTCCCACCCTTGACAGTAGGAAACCGGCGTCAGCTGGCGCTGCCCGGGAAAAACGCAACCTCACGCAAAATTCCCCTCATCACCAGACAGTGCAGGTCACCCGCGTCAGCTCACAGCCCCATCGCATGAGCTTCTATTGTGACACTCTTCTCACGGGCAGTCTGTTCAAGCCTAAATTACTGAAATCTGGGGACAGAGGGTGAGGGAGGGCATGTCCTCATAGCCCCTTCCGTACTGCATGGCAGCTATGCCTCATCCGTGCTCAGGTACTGGCAACAGCCCAGCCGGCTGCTCTTGGGGGTTACGTGCCATGCGGTGTGGACACCATCGCCCACCCCCGGCTCATGGCTCGTACCTGCGGCTTCCTTGGTGCTACCCTGACTTATTTTTTAAAACCCAGCCTTCTGGTGATGGCCTTACTATCCACACACCCATCTGCAAAGAGCTATCACTATTGAAGTCACATAAATGGAAAACTCACCAAGATCACCCCTGCGGAGACCCGTGCGGGCCGCTCCGCTGTCTCTTCGCTTACTGCCAGCCAACGCAGCCCGGCAGTGGCAACGCCTGTGGAGAGCTCAGGTGCCAGGGGTCCCTGCTTTGGAGGGGGCCCCGCACCGCTGGGGGTCCAGCCGTGGCCCAAGGCCAGCACACCTGCGGGCCAGGGCCACTTCACAGCCTGAGGGATGCCCCCCAGGTTGGGGAAGAGTTTATGTGCTTGTCCGTGCGAGTTCCAGCGCCCCAGGCACCCGAGGGCCCGTGTCTCTGTGTGTTCTACGTGTTCAGACACCCTCACGGCTTCCCTATCCTCCGCCTTCTGAGTCTGTCCTCAGAGGGGCCGAGCTGCGGTGCAGCCCCTCGTGCGCAGGAGAGCGGCTGTAATGGCGGCCCCCTGTTTTTTCCCGCGCAGCTCCCCACTCCCGCGCTGCCCCGGGTACCGGTGCAACTCCCAGCTCCCCCCGCCCC